>JAJTWR010000001.1:320000-637500 GCA_021613335.1 Whitmania pigra
TTAACAAAATTATACATAAATATAAATAAATACAGGTTTATTTTTAAACGTTATCCCTTTAAACATTGACGTTTATTAATAATTAATAATTATAATTAAAATAATAATAATAATAATAATAATAATAATAATAATAATAATAATAATAATAATAATGATAATAAAGAATAATAGTAACAGAATACTCTTATATCAAGACCTATATCATTAACATTAATTTCACAAACTATGTATCCAACTATTACATAATCTAGTAAGCGAACCTATTGCGCATGCAAATATTTCAAAGAATTCATTTAAAAATCTAACAAACCCTGAAACCAGGACAGCAAAGGACAGCAATACCAAAACTGCGAAAGTCTTCATTTTTCAAATCTGAAAAAAACATTCAAGTTAGAACGCAGAAAGTCCCTATTATAAGCGCTAGTCTCTCACATTGGACAAAGTATACTAGGTATGAAAAAATTTAAACGATTGAGAAAAGATTTACAATTTCGAACTTAAAAAATAATAATTGCCGATCAATAAAAACATTAAAAACTCGTTAAAACTTTAATAATAAATATCATTGAACATGATTTATCGTGTTAACTCATTTATTACTAAATGAAGGGAGCCAGAAATCATGTCAAAACTCACGAAAGCTGAACATTATGTATGAATTGCAAGGTTGTTAATATCGCAGTATTAGTATCGCTAATACTTTTTGGATAGCGATACTGGATAGCAATACCTGTTTCGAGCGTTTTAAAATAAAAAAAAAATAAAAATAATAATAACATATAAAATAATGTTATTTCATATATATTTCATGTGATGACACTTTAAGGGAATGATTTAGTTGAAGGCGAATCAAAATCAGAGAATATTGTTGATATATCGATAAACACTGATGGCTTTGAAGATGTTGAAAGCCATAAACATAGATTGCCTGTCACACTATTAATCTAACAGCAATAACAAATGTAGCAAAACTTGAAAATGGCATGTTTAAAAAAGGTTAATCTTTTCTTCGGAATCTTAAGTATGACTGAGTATGGTTGGTGTCGAAGGCTGGGAATTGCTTTTGTGAATCTTCTGTAATTTGATTGACTCGATTCCCTTAACAAGATATTTGAGGTGGACATTCTAGACTTGAGGAACAATGTTCCAACAGTGGTCGAACGTATATAGTGAAACAAGTATATAAACTGTGGTTAGAAACAAAAACGAATGAATCTAGCACAAAAATAATTAATAGAAAATATAAAAGTCTACTAAGCAAAAACATGATCATGTCCTTACCAACATTTACTTGCAACGATGCAATGAAAGTCATAAATAGTTTTGCAGACGTCGATATGACGCTTCAGGGATGCCTTTTGTATTTTTAACATTTGTTTTTATAAATCACTTCTAAAATTAGTAATACTTGATTTTAAAATGTTTAGACATGAAGGATGAAGACATGAGGTTATGAAGATTTATATTTTGAATGTATTATCACTATCAATAAATATAACGAGACAATAAATGAATGAAATTGGCACAAAAAAATAAGTTGAAACTTGAGTAAAAATTTCTTTAACAAATTTTACTGAACATAATAATTAAATAACAGAGAAATGTCATATAACTTATACTCACATTAAAATAATTCTCAATTAAATAACTAATACCTGACAATCAATTATTAAAAAATCGGTTAACAACGATCGATCTTCCAAAACACTTTTAAAGAAAGTAGCTTCCTTCAATCTCTTTATATTCGCCAATCTCACATTTTTATTTGCTTAAGATTTCAGATTTTTACAGGTGATCAAATCAAAATGGAGACCAAATAAACTAAGGAGACATTTCAGAATCGGTTTAAGACATATTTGGATGCATTGCTAATATTTCATTTGGAATCAACTAATACAATATTCAATAATGTTCACATTTATCCAATTGCCGCAATTTTTCATGTCATTGTGCATTATATTTTAAACTTCCAATAAATTTCTAATTTCGTTTTAATAAAATAAGTGAAATGATGTTCTGTTAACACTCATTGCCGAAAAATTATTAGGCATAATAAAATATTTAAAAAAAATTTTACTTTACCATTTAACTATCTACCAGTACATATTTAATTAACTCGAACTAATTTGTTAACTGATTAATTAACTAAGTAATAACGAATAAGTTTCTCAGAATAAACAATTCCAGCGAGAATCATCGTCTCTTCTTCAACCCAAAAGTGGAACAGAAAGAACAAGTTTTATATGAGGATCATAGAACCTTTTGTAGCTGAGATCATCTGTTACACTGCTACCTGGCGTTAGGAATTCTACATGAAAAATTGAAGTGGTAAATATTTATATATTGATATTATATCGATGATATTATATTCATGACTTATATTGATGATATTATTATTTCATTCATGATTTATATTGATGATATTATTATTTCATTCATGACTTATATTGGTGATATTATTTCATTCATGATTTATATTGATGATATGTGCAGGTGCAGGTTGCCGAATGTGTTAAGTTCCTGCATACGGCGGTAATGGCAACAGTCGAAATGTGTCGTGTTCGAAACTGCCACAGGCGCCCTTGGGAATGAGCGCTATGCATATGGCGCCATATGAATGAAATGAAGTACAATTATTACATTCATGATGTGATAAAGAGTAAAATAAGTAATGTTAACGTGATCACATTAGCGTCGCAGTAGAATCAGAATCAAGATGACCAAAGTTCATTGGCACACTTGACTTTATGTTAAAATTAATTTTCAAAACAAATTCGTTAAATCAATGCAAAACACATTTCAGTGTAATTCAACAAAAACGAGACGAATTTTAAAATAATTTTTTAATTATTATTATTTTTATTAATAATCAATTACCATCGTTTTACTATTTATTTATTAAACGCAATATAATTTTAAATGCCACAATTTGTGATTTCCAAAAATATTCTCTTCAGTCAGTGTACAAAAAATGGCCCTAGATTGTTCATGGATTGTTAATATTAAAGCAGTTTAAAGCGATTTCAAGGCAATTTAAAAAAATCAAAAATAAGTAAATAAATAAAAACTTAAAAAATTTTATTTTTAATAAATTTAAAGCTCCATCTTAAATGGACATTGTCATCAAAGGTATGCCACTTTTTATCCTTCCTTTGGAACATCAACAATAATACGTGTTTTCGGATCGTAGAATATGCGAACTCTGCCAGGGCGTAAATCTCTTGTCACTGGCGATCCTACCACGTAATATTCTACCTGAAATTGTAATTTAAAAATAAATAGTAATGTGTTATAAACTTTTAATTCGCTCGAACACTCACTCATTCGCCGATCTTAACGATAACATAATAAGAAATTACGGAATATTACTCACATGCATTTTTGGACGAAATTTTTTGAAGTACTGACGAGCATATTTAATTTTCTACAAATGGTAAAAATTTTTGTAAAAATTCGTTTTGATAATAAAGGGAGTTAATGCGATTTTACGAATATCTTTGAGTTAAAGTTTCATAAATATTTTAAATATTAAACGTAATCAATTAGCTGCGTCCTATATTCGTAAGTGAGAAATTCAGCATTTCTTGGTCAATAAAAATCAAGCTCTGAGAGTTATCAAAACGTGCAGGTTGGGCGAATTGGCAGCGTTCTTGCATGTGACAGCAAGTCGTTATGTGTCGTGTTCGCAACCCAGCCTGAACTGACAGAGAGCGCCTTCGGGTAGGAGCGGTATGATAATGGTGGATCGATTAAGAAGTGCCTTCAGGTCCTATCCATAAGATAAGATAAGGCACTCCAAAAATCAGCTAAATATTAACTAACTAGCTACAAAAATCAGCTAAATAATAACTAACTAACTACAAAAATCAGCTAAATAATAACTAACTAAATACAACAACCTCTGAACTTACCTTGTGTAGTAAGGACGGAAAAAACTCGAAGTTTCTTTCCAAGAAGCTGAAAATAAATATTTAGCGTTCAAATAACAAACCAAAATATAAATTCTTTTTAACTTTTATTTTTAAATGTCATCACTTTTAAATGATTAAAACAGTTAATAATAATTTGTCAGAATTCAGGATCATCAGACTTTATAACCACGCTGAATACTTTTTCACTGATTCATGTGCAACGCACACAGTATGGTAGTGGTAATAATAATAATAATAATAATGATGATGATGATGATGATGATGATTGATGATGATGATGATGATGATGATGATGAGATGATGATGATGATGATTGATGATGATGATGATGATGATGATGATGATGGATGATGATGATGATGATGATGATGACGATGACGATGACGATGATGATGATGATGATGATGAGATGATGATGATGATGATGATGATATGATGATGATGATGACGATGATGACGATGATGACGATGATGACGATGATGACGATGATGACGATGATGACGATGATGACGATGATGACGATGATGACGATGATGACGATGATGATGATGATGATTGATGATGATGATGATGATGATGATGATGATGGTGGTGGTGGTGGTGGTGGTGTGGTGGTGGTGGTGGTGGTGGTGGTGACGATGATGATAATGATGATGATGATGTGATGATGATGATGATGATGTGATGATGATGATGATGATGAGATGATGATGATGATGATGATGATAATAATAATAATAATTACAGAAAGCTCTTATATCAAGAATAATATAATTAATATCAATTTTACAAAATAATTATGAAAATCACAATAGTAGAATCCAACTATAATCTAATAAAAGAGCAAACTTATTTCGCAAGCAAAACTTTCAATGAATTAATTTAAAAATCGCACAAACCCTGAAACCAAGACAGCAAAGGACAGCAATACCAAAACTGCAAAAATCTTCATTTTTCAAATCTGAAAAAAAAATTCAAATTAGAACGCAGAAAGTTCCTATTATAAGCACTAGTTCCTCAAATTGGCAACACGCCAGGTACGAACTTGGACTAAAAAAAGATTTACAATTTCGATTTTAAAATATACTAATTGCTGATCAATAAATATCACTTAAAACTCGATAAAATCCTAATAAAAAATGTCATTGGACATGTTTTACCGTGATAATGTATATATTAGTAAACGATGCGAGCCAGAAATCATGTCATAGCTCACGAAAGCTGAACATTATGCACGTGTATTGTAGATAACAATATTAGCTTTCATATGCAGGCGCTTAGAAACAATAGCGTACAAGAATATTAGCTGATATTATTATAAAATTTATTTAGACCAAAAGCTCAACAATTCGTTCAGTGAAGACAATGAGGTAAAAATAATCTTTAGTTAGTTATTATGTTGAGTTGTTAAAATAAATTTCGAACGTAATTGTAAGGAACATTGGCTTGTTCAATATTGTCTGTCTCATGTGAATTAACTGAATCTATAAAATAAACTGGGAACAATTTGACGATTTTATTTTTTAATTTCACGAGTTATAATATTTTGTTTTAGCTGAACGATGTTGTGGTATCAAGAAATATGTACCTAACAACTTTTCCTGTCCAAAGATCGTAAACCATGCGTACCGCAAAGGGACTATAATCATGGGTCACAGTTTATCCAATTTAATTTAGTTTATTTGTTAATTTTCCATAGTGAAAAGATAATTAAAATTAATTTGAGAATTTATTTAAACGATTCAATTAATTTTATAATAAATACTAAAATATTTAGATTCAGTAACAGTTCGTAGATATCAGCTCGCCTCGGGATTTAAGAAATTGTTGCTAGAAATGTTTTAAATATTTTCGTAAAAAATTCCTTTGTTCAAATTTTTTAATAAGTAAAAGTTTCATGATGGTTATGCTTTTAGACACATGAATTTTCTTGGACTTGGACAAGTAAGACAGAGATGGAAGTGTCAAAAGGAATGCGAGTCTAGGGAAGAGACTGATTCTTTCGGAATCGTTGCATAAATTCATGTTGCAATAAATTATTACTTAATGATTTATTAATAGTAAACACAGTTTACTAAACTGTAATTATATATAAATTGAACACTCACAAATTGTATGCTAATTAATGTGCAGAAGTCTTTTATGTGATTATTTGAAAGGTAGAAATGATTATTTTTGTGGTTCTAAAATTGGGTGCTATGAAAAATCTGACATTTGTTTTAATTTAAATTACTTGCCAATTTTTTAAGGAGCAAAATTAATATTCAAAATATACAACAGATAAACTGCTAACTAAATTATTGTTATTTGCCATTAACTTCATTAAGTTAAAAAATCAAGTCCATTACGTAATTTTTACCTGCAGGTATGATAACTTTGGACTTCAGGCATGTATTTCTTTCACATTTTTTTTTTATACCGCTTTGATTTGGATTGAATGGATCGTGGCAGCTTTTCCTTTGTAGACATTCGTAGCACTGTATGCTAAAAAACATTCCTGCGTCAAGTAGATGAGAAAGAACGATACCAAAACTAGCATGGAGAGAGAGGCACATTTCATGGCTTGGAACTTTATATCTCCTAGAAAATAAAACGCATTACAAAACAAATTAAAAATGAGCCAAATTCGATGCCGGATTTAGGCAGGGGTAAATTCGACCTGTGCCATTGCACCAAGGTTTATTCGGCCCAGTGCCGATCACCAAATAAAAGGATAAATATTTTCAACCGAGTATAAACTAAGGTTTTTAATCTGGAGTTAATTTTTTTACTATCTTAAATTTTTTACAATAAAAAAGTGTCGTGACAGCGCAAAGATTTTATTTTCATACCTCTTTGTAACAAAAAAAACAAATTCAATTTGCGGAATGTCTTAGAAAATTTTACAAAAGTATATTTTACAATTCATTTTGATTTATAACTTGACTTTTTCATTTTCACCATCCTTAACCTGTCACAGGCGTCTTTTTCACAGGTAACTTTTTAAGCCCGAGGTTCTTAAACTATGAGCACCGTAGAGGGACTGTCAACAAATTCAACCTGTAACTTATTTTATTTGAAAAATAAATATTATAAATTAATTAAAATTAAAAAAGTCGACATTTTAATAGATAATATTACATGCTGTATAACATTTAAAGTTAAATAGGTTTTATTGAACTCTTAATTTAAAAGAACTAACGAAAACATATTAGTAAACAATTTACATTTCAAAATAATTTATATTTATTCAAGTTATACAAGTAATAAATAAATGACAACTTTATACTTAAAAAAAAGTCAGGAAATACATATTAGTTTAATTAAGTCTTTTAAATAAGGAGCAATTTCTATGTCATCGCGAACAGATAGGCAGAACTAGTAGCCAGAATAAAGTAATAATTATAAATTTGAAATAATTTAAATTAAGAAATTAATTAAAATAATAATATAAAAAATTATAAAGTTTACAAAGTTTACAGTTAAAAATTAATATACACCGACTTAATAAGCACTTACGTCATAAGTTGTGCATGTAGTTAAACAATATTCGGATATCAAAATAACAATGAATCATCAACGAAAAGCCACAATACAACAACAATAACAATAACTTCACCTCTCAATTTTATAGGGCTCTTAAATTTGTTATCTATTAAATGATTTCATCTTATAAATTGTTTCGGACAACAATTATGCTCAAAGCCTTATCATTCAGGAACTTGAAAATTTCTTAGGCAAACACAGATTCCTAAAGTGTGTCCCTCTTGTCATCATAAAGTAGCGAGTCGCGCAATTTTTCTTCAATTTTCCAAATGTTTAAACAATTAAATTATGTTGTTATAAAATAAATCAAAATGCGCATTAGTAGAGATGCTGCTCAGTAAAATCATTTCTTACGAACAATTATTTAACAATTTTCAAATAATAAAATTGATAAATGTCCTGTCTATAGCACTATTTGATTAAGTGGTTAAAAGATACACTATAAGATCTAAAGTTTGTAGTCACTTGGAAACTCAACTGTCGTGACAGGAAAATTGACTTGAAACGCAACATCAACTACATAAATATTTATTAAATCGTTAAATCGTCAATAGTTGAATAATAACAACAAGTAATTGTTGATATCAAAGTAATTACTAAAATTACATTGAAAAAGACAATTTTTTTGATTAGAAATATAATTTTTTTTTAAATTTGCCAAGACAACGATAACATTCATAGATAAGAGTTTATTCAAAGCATTGATATTGTTCATAAGCATAACATAATTTTAAATTTAAAAACCAGTAAAATCGTCGCCCTTAAGTGATGCAAAAAAGCTCCTGCACTTTTGAGTGTTCAAAATATAATGTTCGTTTTTTTAATAAGTAAACATTTCATGGTGGTTAAACTTCCAGAGACATGACTCATCAGTGGAACTTGAACAAATACGTCAGAGACATAACTGCCAAAAGGAATGCGAGTCCAGGAAAGCTACTAATTCTTTTGGAATTGTTGCATAAATCCGTGTTGCAAAGGCAAACCTTAGTGGTATTTCCTGCTAGTGTTAGATCATCGCATTCTGCCTCATTGATATGGACATCTAAGCATTCTCTTGCTGTGCTAATTATTCCTGGATAATAACTTCACAATTGTTGAGATTGTTCATTCAATAATTGAGATTGTTATTGAATAAGTTAATATCACTTAACATGTATTTATATACGTATTAAAATATTAGATGCACAATTTGACTGCTAGTTATTGATCAGAAGTCTTTTTTGTGATTAGGATAGGATTGTCTGTGCTGAGTGCATGGTTTGAAAAAATAATAAGTTGAAAATGTATTAAGTAATATAAAATATTAAATTAACAAATAAAATAAATAAGTGTTGACGACATATCAATTAATAACCAAACTACAACTAGCTATAACGTATATAAACGCGTATTACTATTTATAGCGTTAACTATGTTGTTATTATTTGCCATTTTACTTAAATAGCTTAGAGAATCAAAAACATCATTTAAATCAACACCTTTAGCTGGAATAAACTTTTGCTTCACGCAGGTATCTCCGACGCATTGCAGTATATCGGTTTGATATTGCAGTGTTCTCCTTCACATGAGTAGCATTTGATGCCAAAACATTCCTGAGTCAAGAAGATGAGAAAGAACGATACCAAAACTGGCAGAGAGGCACTTTTCATGGCTTGGAACTTTAAATCTAGAAAATAAACTGAATGTAATGTTGTTTATAATTTTTATTTTTAACTTTTATCGAGTAATTATTTCTTCTTGTCTAGGTCATGATTCACCGATCACAAAATAAAATAAACATTTTCAACAGGGTTTGAACCAAAAGTTTTAATCTCGAGTTGATTTATTTACAATCTTACACGTTTGTGAACGCTATTCATGTTTATATTTTTAAAATAAAAATATTTTATTTTGCCATTTATTTTAGAAATTTAATTGAACAAAAAATTTGTAAATTACTAATTTAAAACTTTAGTTGGGTCGACTTAAAAGAGCTCAGCTCAACTCTATGGAATTTGTAAAGCAATCTTCATTTAAATATTATAAAACTTATCTTTCTCAAGATAACAAGCCAAAGGATTCAGGAAGTCCATGGCACTTAACTTGACAACCTCAGCTAGCTATGTAGAGCTAGCCAACGATTTAAAAAATAAACAAAAAAAAAAGGTTAAGCCGAAACATTTAAATGAATATTTTTCGTTCTCCTGAAAATCCAATTGATAAGATTATTCTAAAAATTTTTACCCGAGGCTTTTCAGGAGTAAAAAGTTTTTAAAAATTTAAAATTCAAGCTTTTCTTCATAAATACTGTTGATGTCAGATATTAATGTCAGATGATGAAAAATAGTTTATTACATCCTGAAATCATTTGAAATGCTATTCAGTAAGACTTTCACATTATTGAGTGGATGATTAATAATATTATTATTATTATTACTATTATTAAATGCTTTACATTTTCGAGAAATTTCGGTTCAAGATCGAGAACTTTTTGAGTGCGGGCTATTCTTCATCATAGATGTTGGGTTTTTTGTTTCAGATAACATTTTATATAAAATAATTGATTTAATAACGCTTAACATTATTATCACCAGTGTTGTAAAAATTACCTCATTTCGGTAATTAGGTAAAAGTAAAAGTAATACCTCAAAAAGCTACTTAAGTATAAGTAAGAGTATTGTCTCAAACATTTACTCAATTAAAAGTAAATTGTTACAGAATCTAAAAGTTACTTTTAAGTAAAAATTACAAGTAACTTTGATGCTGCCATTTTTTGTGATCATACATCATTCCGTATTATTTAAAAGGAATTGTTTCTATTATCGTTAAAACAATTAACTGCTAGTACTAACAGTCATTAAGTAATAACATTTAAACTAATGCATTCTTTTGGTGTTTTTATTATTTATTACAATCACGAATGTTTGTTAATTATTAACATAACTAAGTCCTCGAATAGTTTTCCACTCATTATGGTCTTTCGGCTGTTCATACCATCATAGCTGAATAAACGTTCAACAGCTGCACTAGATGACATAGGAGCGTTCAACTGGATAAATAATGTTCATGTCATCTGATCGGTCTCGAAGATATTGCATCAGAATATCAGTTGACCTTGTCCAATTGAAGAAACTGTCTTCAACACTGTCAGCATCAGATGAACGAGATGCTTTCAGCTCGTCCACCTTTGCTGCATTAGAAGATGCTATTTTGGCTACCAGTTTCTCGTGAAGCTTGACAACCGTTGGCAACAGATATCCCATATTCCTTAACTTCTGTTGGATGCATGCATTCCACGTGCTTCTTCAAGTTAGATGAAGAACCTTTATATGCTGAACATGTAGTTTTTTTTTCTGTTGGCAGAGGAGGCATGCATATGATTTTTCTTTGATTGATGATCGGAAAGAGGAAGGTTCTCGAACGAACCAAAGAATAACAATCTAGAATTTAAATTTTTTTGTAAATAAATTAAACTAATTTTAAATTTTATTTATGTTAATTTTTAACGTCTTGCGCCAAAAAGATAACGAATTAAAATAATATGAAATATGAAAGTATTCTTCTGTCTTACATGATTGTGCAAATGATGATCCCTGTTCTGCTTAAACAAAGTTTATTTCTATTTTTTTTAAGACTGTACAATGAATCCTTTCCTCTGGTGTCTCTTCATAAATCCTTTAAGAATTTAAAGCAACCATGGATGTCTCCATCTCTACTAAAATCATGCCAAACAAAAAATAAACTTTACAGAACCTTCCTCGAACATCCCACAGATCTTAATAAACAAACTTTTATTTCTTTCAGAAACAATTTCCAGAAAACTAAACTGCCACAAAAAACATTATGACAAACTTTTCCTCAAACACAAATCCAATATACATAAAACTTGAAATTTAATTAAAGATTTAATTGGATACAAATCCAATGTCAAAGACAATTGTTTTTCATTTTTCAAGGATAAGGACCAATTAAATCTTAGCACTAATTCCTCTCATTTATATTTCTTCACATTCTGATTTTGTTATCTGGCAATTTATAATTTTTCAAGTTATACATATAATAAATAATTTACAATTTTATACTTAGAAAAAGTCAGGAAATAGTTATTAGTTTAAGTAAGTCTTTTAAATAAAGACAGCTATTGCAATGTCATCGTGGACAGATAGGCAGAACCAGTAGCCAGAATAAAGTAATAATTATAAATTTGAAATAATATAAATTAAAATAATTAATTAAATTAATAATATAAAAAATTATAAAATTTACAAAGCCTACAGTTAAAAATTAATATACACCGACTTAATAAGCACTTAAGTCGTGTGTTGTGCATATAGTTAAACAATATTCGGATATCACAATAACACTGAATCGACAACGAGAAGCCACAACATAAAGGTATACAACAGCAACAACAACAACAACTTCGTCTCTCAATTTGAGAGGGCTCTTAAATTTTTTATTTCATAAATCATTTCACCTTATAAATTATTTCGGACAACAATTACGCTCAAAGTCTGATCATTCAGGCACTTGAAAATTTCTTAGGTAAACACAGATTCCTAAAGTGTGTTCCTCTTGTCTTCATAAAGTAGCGAGAAGCACAATTTTTCTTCAATTTTCCAAATGTTTAAACAATTAAATTATTTGTTCTTATAAAATAAATCCAAATGACCATTGGTAGAGATAATGCTCATTTAAATCATTTCTCTCGAATAGTTATTTAAAAATTTTCGAATAATAAAATTGATCAATATCCTGTTTACTGCACTGTTTGATTAAATGGTTAAAAAATACACTATAAGATCTGAAGTTTGTAGTCACTTGGCAACTCAACTGTCGTCAGGAAAATTGACTTGAAACGCAACATCAACTAAATATTTATTTGTTGAACTTTATTGAATAAATGTTACTCTGTAAAACATCATTAAATCGTCAATAGTTAAGTAATAACCACAAATAATTGCTGGTATCAAAGTAATTATTGAAATTACATTGAAAAAGACATTTTTTTTTTATTAGACATATAATTTTTAAACAAATTTGCCAACACAACGATAACATTCATTGATAAGTGTTTATTCAAAGCATTGATATTGTTCATAAGCATAACATAATTTTAAATTTAAAAACCAGTAAAATCGTCGCCCTTAAGTGATGCAAAAAGCTTCCTGCACTTTTGAGTGTTCAAAATATAATGTTCGTTTTTTTAATAAGTAAACGTTTCAAGATGGTTAAACTTCCAGAGACATGACTTTTCAATGGAACTTGAACAAATACGCCAGAGACATAACTGCCAAAAGGAATGCGAGTCCAGGAAAGCTACTAATTCTTTTGGAATTGTTGCATAAATCCGTGTTGCAAAGGCAAACCTTAGTGGTATTTCCTGCTAGTGTTACATCAACGCATTCTGTCTTATTGATATGGGCATCCATGCATCCTCTTAATGTTCTACTTATTCCTGGATAATAACATCATAATTGTTGAGATTGTTCATTCAATAATTGAGGCTGTTATTGAATAAGTTAATATCACTTAACATATATTTATAAACGTATGAAAATATTAGATGCACAATTTCTTTGCTAGTTATTGCTCAGAATTCTTTTTGTAATTAGGATAGGATTGTCTGTGCTGAATGCCATTGCTTGAAAAAATGATAGCATAAAAATATATGAAGTAATATTAAATGAAATTAAATAAGTGTTGACGACATATTATTTAAAAACCAAACTACTACTAGCTATAGTTAGTTATAACGTATAAACACGCGTAAAACTATTTATAGCGATAACTATATTGTTATTATTTGCTATTTTACTTAATTAGCTTTGAGAATCAAATCCACCACTTCAATCAACACCTTTAGCTGGAATAAACTGAAACTTGTCACAGGTAACTCCATAGCATCTGGTTACACGGATTTGATTTGGATTGAATGGATCATTGCAGTGTTCCCCTCGACATTCGTAGCATTTGATGCCAAAACATTCCTGAGTCAAGAAGATGAGAAAGAACGATACCAAAACTGGCACGGACAGAGAGGCACTTTTCATGGCTTGGAACTTTAAATCTAGAAAATAAACTGAATGTAATATTGTTTATAATTTTTATTTTTAACTTTTATCGAGTAATTATTTCTTCTTTCCTAGGACCTGATGTACCGATTACAAAATAAAATAATAAACATCTTCAAACGGGTTTGAACCAAAAATTTTAATCTCGAGTTGATTTACTTACGATCTTACACGTTCGTGAACATAAATTCATGTTTATATTTTTACAATAAAAATATTTTGTTTTGCCATTTATTTTAGAGATTAAATTCAACAAAAAAAATTGTAAATTACTAATTTAAAACTTTAGTTGGGTCGACTTAGAAGAGCTTAGCTCAACTCTACGGAATTTATACCCGGATTTGAAGTCAAGTAGGCTTTTAATAAAATAATAAAAAGAATAAGTGAATATGCTTTTTTGAATTTGTGTTGTTCTTCTGGCCCTTTCTCAGCTTCATCTACATTATCAACAATAATATTTTGTTTAATTAATTTTATAAATTATAATAAACATTTTCTGATGCATTATTAGGCGGATGTTCATGTTAACATCTTATTGCATCTGTATTAATTTAAAAGTTAGGAGGTTTTATTAATCAATAAAGTGGTAATTGGTATTATTAACGAATTTATCCGGAATTACCCATGAAATTTGTTTTTTAATCTTCAGCACAAGATTTTTTAAATGAAACAAAAAAGGCTACGTCGGACTACATATAATAAACTATGAAAGATTTGGCATTAAATGAATTAAATTCATTTTGTACTGCATCTGATCTTAATATTACATTACATTCTAAAATATTAATATCTACGACAGTATTTGCTTAAGCTGTTCATTATCTGTCTATAATGTCTGTTTGATTCGTATTATTTATTTGATTAATGTCTGTTGCATAACTAAGATGATTTGGACCTGCTTGATTTTATTTTATTTGCAATGCTAAAAACCTCCTCATAGTTAAGATGATTTTGAAGATAATATATAATATATGTAAGATATAAGAATATATGTAATAAACATGTGTTATTCCATATTAAGTATGATTTTTTTATAGAATCGTCCACTTTAAACTAGATATTAAGTGGAAAATTAACGATCCGACTCAAACGTTCTCTTCATGCGAATTATTGATTTTAGTGATTTTATGTGATTTAGCAACCAGTATTTGGTTACTTTCATGCATTCAGGGTAGCATTTATTTGCAAATTTTGTAAATTTTGATTTTTTCATATTGTATTTGTATTTGTATTTAGCCGATTTTTTGAGTGCCATATGTATCCCAACAGGATGTGAAGGCACTCCCTGGCGGTGCGAGCTGGGTTGCGAACACGACACGTAACGACTGCTGCTTTCACAGTTGTTCGCAGGCACGCAACCCTCTCAACGCCAACTCGCACGCCAGTTTTCATCATCCTTAACCGATCACAGGCGCCTGAACAACTTTTTCCATGCGAGGATCTTAAACTATGAGCACCGTAGAGAGACTGTCAAAAAATTCAACCTGTAACTTATTTTATTTGAGAACAAAAAAATTTAATTGATTAAAATTAAAAAAAGTCGACATTTTAATAGATAACGATGTATTAACAGTGATGCCGAATACTTAAGTACTCGTGTAATTAAGTAAGTACTTAAGTACATTGAGTATTTATACTTAAGTCCTTTCACGATTGTATACTTAGTACTTGTACTTTAAATACATTTTTGATGTATTTATTAAGTAAGTGCATTTTAATTATAGCCAAGTATTTTGAATTTTCTTTTTTAAAATAAAAGTGCTAATGTATTGATTTCTAATCTTTGGCGTTTCCTTTACTATATGCCTGTCTCTTTGTTTCCTTTGTTCTCTTTGTATTGTCGATTGTTCTCATTTGTTGGAAGATGGCCGAACTATTTGAACTTTCCGAAAGCTAATAAAGCACTGCGGCTTTCAAGCAAATGTATCGTTCAGTGGCTGGCAAATGTTCCAGTTTGAGCAATGCGACACATCAGAGTTCAAAAACTGCTGAAGCTGTGTTTGATGTACTTGGGAGAACAATACCTAAGCCAAACTCAACTTGCTGGAACTTTGAATTTGACGGTTACAGAGCCATCTATGATATGAAGGACAAATTTAGTAATGATGGAACGCTTGCAGCTGCCAAGTACAGTTCTCAAGATTTCACGTTCTTGAAAAAATGGATTAAAGTAATGAGATCAATTGCATAAGCTCTAGAAAATTTACATGGAGAAGACACATCTTCAGCTTATGTTGGTTTAATTCTTCCAACATTACTCATCATACAATTAAGAATTAATTCGGCTTCATAGACTTATGTTGCAAGTCTAATCATGAAATAGATCTGGGAGTAATAATGCAGAACAATGGAAAAGCTTCTCAACAGTGCATGGAAGTTGCTAAAAAAGCAAACAGAGTACTTGGAATGATAAAAATAACAGTGTTGAATAGAACAAGGATATAATAATAAGATTGTATAAGGCATTAGTAAGGCCATACCTCGAGTACTGTGTGCAAGTGAGAAACCCACATTTGAGAAAGGATGTAGAAGTGTTGGAAAGAGTACAAAGAAGGACAACCAGGATGATAAAAAGTTTTGGAAAGCTGAGTTACGATGAAAGACTAAATAGATATAAATAACCGATTCTGGAAAAGAGAAAAAATATAGGGGACCTCATTCAGGCATTCAAAATTTTGTCAAGAACGGAAGGCCTTTTGCATTAACAGTTTTTCGAAGCCACAAAAAGTGCTTCTACTAGAGGGCACGGTTGTAAATGATATTAGGAAGGCTTCGGGAAACTTAAAAAAACAATTATTTCAGCGCAAGGGTTATGGAATAAATTAGATAAGGAAACCATCCATGCGGATACAGTAGATAAATTTAAAATGTATTCAATTAAATTTTGTTATTAGGATTAAAAAGAGTGGTTATTACTCAGATCCAGGTCTTATTAACCACTACAAATAATTGTTATGCTATATTAAGTTTAATAATAGCTATTCAGAATGGCTGGAATGCAGATAAGGTTTGGAGATATTTTGAAATTTGGGAACATAGCAATAAACTTCAAGATGAAAACTTTTATAATCGCTGCTGTGTCACACCCATACTTCAAATTTCGCTGGCTTCCATCAATACATCGTAAAGGTTTGTTGTCGAGGTCAAACACATAAATGAAACAAACTCTATCCCAGAATCAACGGTTGTGACTAGAGATTTTTATGGATTTTATGAACCAGATTCTGGAAATAATGTTTCTTCTTTCACAGTGGAAGCAGTTCAGTACTTGAATCATCCAGCACACGACATGAATCATTTGAGCAGGTACACATTGTAATTTTATAAATTATGTTTTGAAGACAGTTGGGTTTCCTAATTTATATAATTTTGGTTATAAATTATAATGTATATTATATCTGGCTATTGCATGCAGGTATCCAATAGTCAAAAACTTATTTCTCAAGTTCAACACAATCCTTCCATCATCTGCTCTTAAATTTATTATCTCGTAAATAATTTCATCTCATAAATTGCAATAATAATAACTTCATCTCTCAATTTGATAGGGCTCTTAAATTTATTATCTCGTAAATAATTTCATCTTATAAATTTTTTCGGACAACAATTATGCTCAAAGTCTTATGTTTGTACAATTAAATTATGTGTTGTTATAAAATAAATTAAAATGCCCATTAATGGAGATGCTGCTCATTAAAATCATTTCTCTCGAACAGTTATTTAAAAATTTTCAAATAATAAAATTTATCAATATCCTGTTTACTGCACTGTTTGTTTAAGTGGTTAAAAAATACACTGTAGTGTATACAATAGTTAGATCTAATAAGATCTAAAGTTTGTAGTCACTTGGAAACTCAACTGTCGTCATAGCAAACATGACTTGAAACTTAACATAAATTAAATAAATATTTATTTGCTGAACTTTATTGAAAAAATGTTAGTCTGTAAAACATCGTTAAATCAATAGTTAAGTCAACAGTAAAAAAAATAACCACAAATAATTGATGGTTTCAAAGTAATTACTGAAATTACGTTGAAAAAGTCAATTTTTTTTATTAGACATATAATTTTTAAACAATTTGCCAAGACTATGATAATATTCATAGATTAGTGTTTATTCAAAGCATTGATATTGTTCATAAACATGCCATAATTTTAAATTTCAAATTCAGAAAAATCGTCGCCCTCAATCGAAGCAAAAGGTTCCTGCACTTTTGAGTGTTCAAAATATAATGTTCGTTTTTTTAATAGGTAAACGTTTCAAGATGGTTAAGCTTCTAGAGACATAACTCTTCAATTGAACTTGAACAAGTAAGCCAGAGATGGAAGTGACAAAAGGAATGGGAGTCTAGGGAAGCTACTGATTCTTATGGAATCGTTGCACAAATCCGTGTTGCAATAGCAATGCTTAGTCTTAATTCCTCCCAGTTTTAGTTCGTCACATTTTGATTTTGTTATCTCGCTGTATAAGCAACTTCTTAATGTCCCACTCATTCCTGGATAATAACATTGTAATTTTTTAGATTATTATTTAATGATTTATTAATAGTAAACTGTAATAATATATATTGAATATACACAACTTGCATGCTAGTTAATGTGCCGAAGTTTTTTATGTGATTATTTGCAAGATAGAAATGAATATTTTTGTGGTTCTAAAATTGGGTACTATGGGAAATCTGATTTCTGTTTTAACTTAACTTATTTGCCATTCTATTATGGAGCAAAATCAATCTTCAAAATATACAACCGATAAACTGTTAACTAAATTATTATTATTATTTGCCATTAATTTCATTAAGCTACAAAATGAAGACCACTACGTAATTCTTACCTGATATGGTACCCTTGGACTTATAGCATGTAGTTCCTTCACATTTCGTTACACCGATTTGATTAGGATTGAATGGATCATCGCAGTCAAAACATGAGTAGCATTCGATGCCAAAACATTCCTGAGTCAAGAAGATGAGAAAGAAAGATACCAAAACTGGCACGGAGAGAGAGGCACTTTTCATGGCTTGGATCTTTAAATCTCCTAGAAAATAAACTGAATGTAATATTGTTTATAATTTTTATTTTTATCTATTATCGAGTAATTATTTCTTCTTCCCTAGGACCTGAAGTACCGATCACAAAATAGAATAATAAACATTTTCAACCGCGTTTGAACAAAACGTTTTAATCTCGAGTTGATTTATTTACGATCTTACACGTTCGTGAATGCGATTCATGTTTATATTTTTAAAATAAAAATATTTTATTTTGCCATTTATTTTAGAGATTAAATTGAACAAAAAAAATTATAAATTACTAATTCAAAACTTTAGTTGGGTCGACTTAGAAGAGCTCAGCTCAACTATGCGGAATTTATACCCGGATTTGAAGTCAAATAAGCTTTTAATAAAAAAAATAAAAAGAGTTTTTGAATTTGTGTTGTTCTATAGACGGTTTTTTTTAAATTAATTTTATAAATCATAATAAATATTTTCTGATGCATTATTATGCGGATGTTCATTTTAAACATTTTATTGCATCTGTATTAATTTAAAAGTTAGGTGGTTTTATTAATCAATAAAGTAATTGATATTATTAACGAATTTATCCAGACTTACCCACGAAATTTATTTTAAGCTTCAGCACGAAACATTTTCAAATGGTAAAAAAGGCTAGGTTAAACTACATAAAATAAAGTATGAAAGACTTGCCATTAAATGAATTAAATTCACATTGTACTGTATTTGGTACTATAAGCTGTTTATAATCTGTCTGTTTGAATTGATTTCTTTATTTATTTAATTAAAGTCTGTCCCATGACTAACATGATTTGGACCTGCTAGATTTTATTTTATTTGACTTTTGCCAAAGACTTCTGCATAGTTAAGATGATTTTGAAAAGATTTAATAAACATGTATTACTCCATAGTAAGGATGATTTTTTTATAGGGTCGTCCACAGGGTCACTTTAAACTAGATATTAAGTGAAAAATTGACGATCCGACTCATAATTCCTTCTTTTGATGCGAATTATTGATTTAGTGATTTTAGTGATTTTATGTGATTTAGCAACCCGTTACTCTAATACATTCAGGATAACATTTACTTCCAGGAATGAGGTCAAAATTTTGTAAATTTTCAAGATAACTCTAACTAAATAGCACACATTAAAGTGACAGCGCAACGATTTTATTTTCATGTCTCTTTGTAACAAAATAAACAAATTAAATTTGCTGAATGTTAGAAAAATTTAAAAAAATAGCACTGGCAAGTGATGCGGCTTTCAAGCAAATGTATCGTTCAGTGGCTGGCAAATGGTCCAGTTTGAGCAATGCGACACATCAGAGTTCAAAAACTGCTAAAGCTGTGTTTGATGTACTTGGGAGAACAATACCTAAGCCAAACTCAACTTGTTAGAAGTCTGAACTTGACAGTTACAGAGACATCTATGATATGAAGGACAAACTTAGTATCGTGATGGAACGCTTGCAGCTGCCAAGGTTCAGTTCTCAAGATTTCACGTTTTTGAAAAAATAGATTGAGGTAATGAGATCAATTGAACAAGGAGAAGACACATCTGGAGCTTATTTTGATTTCATTTTTCCAACATTACGCATCATACAACTAAGACTTAATTCGACTTCATAGACTTATTTTGCAAGTCTAATCATGAAAGAGATCTAGGGGTAATAATGCAGAACAATGGAAAAGCATCTCAACAGTGCATGGAGGTTGCTAAAAAAGCAAACAGAGTACTTGAAATGATAAAGATAACAGTGGTGAGTAGAACAAGGATGTAATACTGAGATTGTATAAGGCATTAGTAAGGCCACACCTTGAGTACTGTGTGCAAGTGAGGAACCCAGATTTGAGAAAGGATCTAGAAGTGTTGCAAAGAGTACAAAGAAGGACAACCAGGATGATAAAAAGTTTTGGAAAGCTGAGTTACGACGAAAGACTAAATAGATATAAATTAAGGATTCTGGAAAAGAGACAAAATATAGGGGACCTCATCGAGGCATTCACAATTTTATCGGGAAAAAAAGGCTTTTTGCCTGAACAGTTTTTCGAAGCCACAAAAAGTGCTTCTATTAGAGAGCACGATTTTAAATAAATTATATAGGAAGGCTTCTGGAAACTTAAAAAACAATTAATTCAGCGCAAGGGTGGTTTACTTATAGAATAAATTAGATAAGAAAACCATCCATGCAGATACATTAGATAAATTTGAAATGTATTTAAGTAAATTTGGTTAATAGGATTAAAAAGAGTTGTTATTACTCAGATCCAGGTCTTATTAACCGTTATAAATAATTGTTATGTTATATTAAGTTTAATAATAGCTATTCAGGCTGGAATGCAGATAAAGTTTGGAGATATTTTGAAATTTGGAAACATAGCAATAAACTTCAAGATGAAAGCTTTTATAATCGATGTTGTGTCACACCCATACTTCAAATTTCGCTGGCTTCCATCAATAAATCGTAAAGTTTTGTTGTCGAGGTCAAACGCATGAATGAAACAAACTTTATCCCCGAATCAACGGTTGTGACACCATCAGCTAGAGATTTTTATGGATTTTATGAACCAGATTCTGGAAGTAATGATTCTTTATTCACAGTAGATTAATAATATAAAAAATTATAAAGCATATAAAACTGACAGTTAAAAGTTAATAAACACTGACTTAATAAGCACTTATGTCGTATGTTGTGCATGTTTTTAAACAATATTCGGATATCACACTAACACTGAATCGACAACGACAAGCCACAATAAAACAGCAATAACAATAACTTCATATCTCAACTTGATAGGGCTCTTAAATTTATTATTTCGTAAATTATTTCACCTTATAAATTGTAAT
The DNA here is from genome assembly GCA_021613335.1 of Whitmania pigra. Lineage (NCBI taxonomy): Eukaryota > Metazoa > Annelida > Clitellata > Hirudinida > Haemopidae > Whitmania > Whitmania pigra. The sequence goes on from JAJTWR010000001.1 coordinate 341,379, forward strand.
AACAATAACTTAATCTTTCAATTTGATAGGGCTCTTAAATTTATGATTTCATAAATAATTTCATCTTATAAATTGTTTCGGACAACAATTATGCTCAAAGTCTGATCATTCAGGAACTTGAAAATTTCTTAGGCAAACACAGTTTCCTAAAGCGTGTTCCTCTTGTGTTCATATTTAACGAGACGCACAATTTTTCTTCAATTTTCCAAATGTTTATACAACTAAATTATGTTGTTATAAAATAAATCAAAATGACCATTGGCGGATGCTGCTCATTTAAATCATTTCTCTCGAACAATTATTTAAAAGTTTTCAAATAATAAAATTGATAAATGTCCTGTTTACTGCACCGTTTGATTAAGTGGTTAAAAAATACACTATTAGATCTAAATTTGTAGTCACTTGGCAACTCAACTGTCGTCACAGGAAAATTGACTTGAAACTCAACATCAACTAAATAAATATTTATTTGTTGAACTTTATTGAATAAATGTTACTCTGTAAAACATCATTAAATAGTCAATAGTTAAATAATAACCACAAATAATGGCTGGTATCAAAGTAATTATTGAAATTACATTGAAAAAGACTATTTTTTTATTAGACATATAATTTTTAAACAAACTTGCCAAGACAACAATAACATTCATAGATAAGAGTTTATTCAAAGCATTGATATTGTTCATAAGCATAACATAATTTTAAATTTAAAAACCAGTAAAATCGTCGCCCTTAAGTGATGCAAAAAGCTTCCTGCACTTTTGAGTGTTCAAAATATAATGTTCGTTTTTTTAATAAGTAAACGTTTCAAGATGGTTAAGCTTTTAGAGACTTGCCTCTTCAGTGGAACTTGAACAAATACGTCAGAGACATAACTGCCAAAAGGAATGCGAGTCCAGGAAAGCTACTAATTCTTTTGGAATTGTTGCATAAATCCGTGTTGCAATAGCAAATCCTAGTGGTATTTCCTGCTAGTGTTAGATCATCGCATTCTGCCTTATTGATATGGGCATCTATGCATCCTCTTAATGTGCTACTTATTCCTGGATAATAACATCATAATTGTTGAGATTGTTCATTCAATAATTGAGGTTGTTATTGTATAAGTTAATATCACTTAACATATATTTATAAACGTATGAAAATATTAGATGCACAATTTCTTAAATAATAATAATAATAATAGTTTATTTCTATGGCGCCTTGTGCGTAGCGTCAGAGGTGCCTTGATTCTTCAAGGAACTTTTTGAAGAGATGGGTCTTCAGCTGGCGCTTGAAGAGCTCGAGCGTGGGCTGAGACCGGATGATGGGGGGCAGGCTATTCCAGACGGCGGGCGAGGCATGAGAGAAGCCTCGGTTGACGATGGATGATATGTGGACAGGTTGATGGAGATGAATTATAGAAGATGAGCGGAGGCGATCGGGGATGTGACGGTGGCGAATGAGATGATGGAGATAAGGGGGGTTGAATGTGGTTAATGTTCGATAAGTGAGCAGAGATATTTTGTAGATGATGCGAAGATGGATGGGTAGCCAATGCAGTTGTGTCAGGGTCTCGGAGCTGGTGAGATAGGGATTAAGAAGAACAAGTAGTTTGCTAGTTATTGCTCAGAATTCTTTTTGTGATTAGGATAGGATTGTTTGTGCTGAGTGCCATTGCTTAATAGGATGAAAATATATGAAGTAATATTAAATTAAATTAAATAAGTGTTGACGACATATTGTTTAAAAACCAAACTACAACTAGCTATAGTTAGCTATAACGTATATAAACGCGTATTACTATTTATAACGTTAACTATATTGTTATTATTTGCTATTTTACTTAATTAGCTTAGAGAATCAAATCAACCACTTCAATCAACACCTTTAGCTGGAATAAACTGATACTTGTCACAGGTAACTCCATCGCATTTGGTTACACCGATTTGATTTGGATTGAATGGATCATTGCAGTGTTCCCCTCGACATTCGTAGCATTTGATGCCAAAACATTCCTGAGTCAAGAAGATCAGAAAGAACGATACCAAAACTGGCACGGACAGAAAGGCACTTTTCATGGCTTGGAACTTTAAATCTCCTAGAAAATAAACTAAATGTAATATTGTTTATAATTTTTATTTTTAACTTTTATCGAGTAATTATTTCTTTTTCCCTAGGATCTGATGTACCAAAATAAAATAATAAACATCTTCAAACGGGTTTGAACCAAACATTTTAATCAAGAGTTGATTTATTTACGATCTTACACGTTCGTGAACATAAATTCATGTTTATATTTTTACAATAAAAATATTTTGTTTTGCCATTTATTTTATATATTAAATTAAACAAAAAATTGTAAATTACCAATTCAAAACTTTAGTTGGATCAACTTAGAAGAGCTCAGCTCAACTCTTCGGAATTTATACCCGGATTTGAAGTCAAGTACGCTTTTAATAAAATAAATAATAATAAGAAGAATATTCTTTTTTGAATTTGTGTTGCCCTTCTGGCTGTTTCTCAGCTTCATCCATATTATCAACAATAACATTTTGTTTAATTAATTTTATAAATCATGATAAATATTTTCTGATGCATTATTATTCGGATGTTCTATAATGTCTGTTTGATTTGATTAAAGTCTGTCTTATGACTAGGATGATTTGGACCTGCTTGATTTTTTTTTTATTTGACTTTTGCAATGCTAAAGACTTCTGCATAGTTAAGATGATTTTGAAAAGATGTAATAAACATGTATTACTCCACAGTAAGGATGATTTTTTATAGGGTTGTCGACAGGGTCACTTTAACCTAGATATTAAGTGAAAAATTGACGATCCGACTCAAAATTCCTTCTTTTGATGCGAGTTATTAATTTAGTGATTTTAGTGATTTTATGTGATTTAGCAACCTGTTACTTTAATACATTCAGGATAACATTTACTTCCAGGAATGAGGTCAAAATTTTGTAAATTTTCAAGATAACTCTAATTAAAATGTGTTCATTAAAGTTACAGCGCAACGATTTTATTTTCATGTCTCTTTGTAACAAAATAAACAAATTCAATTTGCTGAATGTTAGAAAAATTTAAAAAAAATATATTTTACAATTCATTTTGATTTATAACTTGACTTTTTCATTTTCACCATCCTTAACCTAATACAGTGTCTGAACAACTTTTTCCGTCCGAGGATCTTAAACTATGTGCACCATAGACGGACTGTCAACAAATTCAACTTGTAACTTATTTTATTTATAACAAACAAATTATTATTTTATTAAAATTAAAAAAGTCGACATTTTAATAGATAACGATATATTAACAGTGATGCCTAATACTTATGTACACGAGTACTTAAGAACATTTGTTGTACATGAATATTCATACTTAAGTTCTTTCACGATTGTGTTCTTAGTACTTGTACTTTAAATACATTTTTGATGTATTTATTAAGTAAGTGCATTTTAATTATAGCCTAGTACTTTTGAATTTTCTTTTTTTAAATAAAAATGATAATGAATTGATTTCTAATCTTTGGCCTTGAGATAGGATGTAGAAGTGTTGAAAAGAGTACAAAGAAGGGCATCCAGGATGATAGAAGGTTTTGGAAAGCTGAGTTACGAGGAAAGACTAAATAGGTGTAAATTAAGGATTCTGGAAAAGAGAAAACATAGAGGGGACCTCATTAAGGCAAAAAAAAGCGAAGGCCTTTTGCCTTAACAGTTTTTCGAAGCCACAAAAAGTGCTTCTAATAGAGGGCACGATTGTAAATTATATAGGAAGACTTCGGGAAACTTAAAAGACAATTTATTCAGCTCAAGGATTGTTTACTTATGGAATAAATTAAATAAGGAAACCATCCATGCGGACACAGTAGATAAATTTGAAATGTATTTAAGTAAATTTGGTTATTAGGATTAAAAAGAGTGGTTGTTACTCAGATCTAGGTCTTATTAACCACTATAAATAATTGTTATGTTATATTAAGTTTAATAATAACTATTCAGGCTGGAATGCAGATAAAGTTTGGAGATATTTTGAGATTTGGGAACATAGCAATAAACTTCAAGATGAAAGCTTTTATAATCGATGCTGTGTCACACCCATACTTCAAATTTCGCTGGCTTCCATCAATAATTCGTAACGTTTTGTTGTCGAGGTCAAACGCATGAATGAAACAAACTTTATCCCCGAATCAACGGTTGTGAAACCATCAGCTAGAGATTTTTATGGATTTTATGAACCAGATTCTGGAAGTAATGATTCTTTATTCACAGTAGATTAATAATATAAAAAATTATAAAGCATATAAAGTTGACAGTTAAAAGTTAATAAACACTGACTTAATAAGCACTTATGTCGTATGTTGTGCATGTTGTTAAACAATATTCGGATATCACACTAACACTGAATCGATAACGACTAGACACAATAAAACAGCAATAACAATAACTTCGTATCTCAACTTGATAGGGCTCTTAAATTTATTATTTCGTAAATTATTTCATCTTATAAATTGTAATAACAATAACTTAATCTTTCAATTTGATAGGGCTCTTAAATTTATGATTTCATAAATAATTTCATCTTATAAATTGTTTCGGACAACAATTATGCTCAAAGTCTGATCATTCAGGAACTTGAAAATTTCTTAGGCAAACACAGTTTCCTAAAGCGTGTTCCTCTTGTCTTCATAAAGTAGCGAGATGCGCAATTTTTCTTCAATTTTCCAAATGTTTAAACAATTAAATTATGTTGTTATAAAATAAATCAAAATGACCATTGGTAGAGATGATGCTGCTCATTTAAATCATTTCTCTAGAACAATTATCTAAAAATTTTCAAATATTAAAATTGATAAATGTCCTGTTTACTGCACTGTTTGATTAAGTGGTTACAAAATACACAATAGTTAGATCTAAAGTTTGGAAACTCAACTGGCGTCGTAAGAAAAATGACTTGAAACTCAATTAACTAAATATTTATTTGTTAAAATTTATTGAATAAATGTTACTCTGTAAAACATCATTAAATCGTCAATAGTTAAATAATAAACACAATTAATTGCTGGTTTCAAAGTAATAACTAAAATTACATTGAAAAAGACAATTTTGTTTAATTATATTTATAATTTTAAAAAAATTTGCCAAGACAACGATAACATTCATAGATAATTGTTTATTCAAAGCATTGATATTGTTCATAAGTATAACATAATTTTAAATTTAAAAACCAGTGAAATCGTCGCCCTTAAGTGATTCAAAAAGGTTCCTGCACTTTTGAGTGTTCAAAATATAATGTTCGTTTTTTTAGTAGGTAAACGTTTCATGGTGGTTAAGCTTCCAGAGACATGACTCTTCAGTGGAACTTGAACAAATACGCCAGAGACATAACTGCCAAAAGGAATGCGAGTCCAGGAAAGCTGCTAATTCTTTTGGAATTGTTGCATAAATTTGTGTTGCAAAAGCAAGTCTTAGAAGTATGTCCTTCTACTGATACTTCAAAGCATTTTGTCTCATTGAAATAGAATAGATTTTCGCATGTTCTTGATGTGATTATTCCTGGATAATAACATCACAATTGTTGAGATTGTTCATTCAATCATTGATGTTGTTACTGAATAAGTTAATATCACTTAACATATATTTATATACGTATTAAAATATTAGATGCACAATTTATTTGCTAGTTAATCTCTTTTGTGTCTTATTTGTATTTAGGATTGCCTATGCTGAGTGCCACTGTTTGAAAAAATAATATGTTGAAAATATATGAAGTACTTTAAATTAAAAAATAAAATGAATAAGTGTTGACGACATATCAATTAATAATCAAACTACAACTAGTTTTATATATATATATTTTGCTATAATAATTTATATCATCGTATATATATATGCGTACTATTTATAGCTTATACTATATTGTTATTATTTGCCACTTTACTTAATTAGTTTAGAGAATCAAATCCATAACTTAATTCTTACCTACAGCTGTAATAACCTTGGTCGTCACGCAGTTAACTCCTTTGCATTTGGGTACACCGATTTGATTTGGATTGAATGGATCATCGCAGCGTTTCTCTTCTTCACATTTGTAGCAATCGATGCCAAAACATTCCTGAGTCAGGAAGATGAGAAAGAACGATACCAAAACTGGCACGGACAGAGAGGCACTTTTCATGGCTTGGAACTTTAAATCTCCTAGAAAATAAAGTGAATGTAATGTTGTTTATAATTTTTATTTTTAACTATTATCGAGTAATTTTTTTTCTTCCCTAGAACCTAATGTACCAAAATAAAATAATAAACATTTTCAACAAGGGTTTGAACCAAAAAGTTTTAAGCTCGAGTTGATTTATTTACGATCTTACACGTTCGTGTTACGCGATTCATGTTTATATTTTTACAATAAAAATATTTTATTTTGCCATTTATTTTAGAGATTAAATTCAACAAAAAAATTGTAAATTACTAATTCAAAACTTTAGTTGGGTCGACTTAGAAGAGCTCAACTCAACTCTCCGGAATTTATACCCTGATTTGAAGTCAAGTAGGCTTTTAATAAAAAAAATAAAAAGAATTTTTGAATTTGTGTTGTTCTGGCTGTTTCTCAGCTTTAATCACATTATCAACAGTAATATTTTGTTTAATTAATTTTATAAATCATAATAAATATTTCCTGATGCATTATTATGCAAATGTTCGTGTAAAAATTATATTGTATCTGTGTTCATTTAAAAGTTTAGCGGTTTTATTGATCAATAAAATTGTAATTGGTATTATTAATGAATTTATCCTGAATTACCCATTAAAATTTTTTACCCTTCAGCACGAAACCTTTTTAAATGTTAAAAAAGGCTAGGTCGGAATACTTAAAATAAACTATGAAAGACTTGCCAGTAAATGAATTAAATTCATTTTTGTACTGCATCTTGTCTTAATATCATATGACAAACAAAATCAAATTACGAGTGTGAGGCATTGAAACAGCGTACTATCGCAAAGTTGCAGATAGATGGAACGCCGGATGACACCGGACCGGAGTCACATCACAGTTCCGAGTGTGTCCGAGTCTCTCGCCAAGTACAAGACCCCCTAAAGGGCAGAATAAGGTTTCCTCGACAAGAAAGTCTGGTCAGGACTGGATAAGGTACTTAAGCAAGGACTTAAGAAAAGCCTGAAGGATGGATCAGTGCAATCCTTCAGTGAGTTCATCTAAAAGAAGTGCATCAAGAGATTTGGGGTCGTGCCCATCAAACGACCTCTTGAATGAAGTACTTCAGGCGATTCGGACACCTCAAAGGCTAAAAGAAAGCGCTAAACGAAATGCACTCAATTATCAAGTGACCCATCGAAAAGACCAGATATCTAAAAAAGTTTGCCTTTGTAAAATATAGTATTAACACAATTCGCTAATTGAGTAATGTCTTTTATTTGTTAATAAAAGCTGAACAAATTAAATATTTAACAACTTTCTCACAAAAGGTCACAATGATACTCAATTATTTCCAAAAATTAGTTAACTTTCTTTGACGATTTAATCTAATGATTTCAAATAATTTTTAAATTGAACGTTAAAAACCTTTTGTGTAAATCTTGCATGATAAAGTCATAACAAATGGAAATGAAATATTTAAAAAATACATTACTATAATTTTCCAAGGAGTGCAAATGCCCAAGTCCAGTAAATGTTAAAAATCACTTAAAGATGTTAACTTTAGCTTATTGATTGTCATGTACTTATATTTTATTTAAACTTAGCTCGAGTTTTAAATAAATGTTTTCAAGAATTATTATTAGGCGAACTATAGTTATTAGTAAGTCATTGTTAAAATGTCATTTCAAAATGTCTGAGGCAGTTCGGCCTTTAAGATCAGAGATCGACTAATGGAACTTCAGCAGTAACACCAGAGACCCGATTGACAAAATAAGAATAAGTCCCGATAAACTGCCAATTTGCATGGAATCGTTGCACAAATTAGTGTTGCAAACACATCCTGTGGCCTGTATCCCACTCACAGTGGTGTCCACGCATAAGGATGAATCAATCTTATCGTTTGAGCAATATCTTGTGACATATTGTACTCCTGTGACAGAAATAGTTATTTATCATTATCTACAATTTATTATTTTATTAGCCTTTTAATTAATTTTATTAAATTCTTAATTTAAGATAAAGATATTGCAAAATTGGCAGCGTTTTTACTTTAATTCATCACAAATTAAGTCCAGCTCTGTTGTAAAATTTCTCTATCACAACTAATAATCAAAAGACTTGTAAATTAATTGAATACTTTCATCTTGAAAAATATTTATTGGCGGTGCGGAATTTAACGCATTTACAGCTTCTTCAAGATTATCAGGTATGCGTACATTAATTTAATTTAATCATGTTTGGAATCAGTGTTTGCAGATTTGAAATGCTGCACAATCTTACACGAAGTTGTAGCCTTTCCTTTACTGCAAGAATTCCCCGTACATGTGGTTACCCCAGTTGATACAAATGGATCGTTGCAATTATCGCATTTGTAGCATTGGATGGCCAAACTATCTTCAATGAAGAACATGAAAAATTGAACTGCTAAAACTAGCATCAAAGCAGAGGCTTTTTCCATGGTTTGAAGTTTGAGATCACCTTTTCGAATAAAAATTATAATCATAAGAGTATTATTTAAATCGAAAAAAAAACTTTATTTACAAATTTATCAAATAATTTAAATACTATTTAAATGGAATAAATCATTTACATTTTAAAAGTGCTTATAGAAGTAATACTTATATAGAAAACCTTCATTTAAATATCATCGAACTTATCTTTCTTAATATAACAAGCCAAAGGACTTATTTTATAATATAAAAAATGCCTTAACATCAAATAAGCGAATTTAATTTAATAACTGATGTTTGACTCTAGGTTATTTAATTTAGAATCTATTCATAAGTCTTAAAATGTTATAATGTTATTAAATATTAATAATTTAGTTGAAAAATGTTACATAAGTAGACAAATTGTACCTTACTTGGCCAAAGCTTTTTCGGTCAGAAAAGCCTGGTTAGTCAATGCCATTTATAATTTTACAACCAGCTCCACAATAGCTGATGCAAGTTTAATTTTCTAGTGATGCAGTTTCATTGTTTGGCTGTTTAAAATTAAGCAAGGATGGACTAACCCACGTTACCAACGAAATAGTAATTCAAATTCAAATGTTGAACAATTATTCAAAGCAGTAAAGCAACTTTATTGGTCTAATACAAAGCCGTTTTATCTCGTTTGTCTTTTATTAATGATTTTATGTTAGTTTTGTTTTGCATCTTCCATTGAACTATGAATTTTTCCAACGTCTGTGATCAAAGTTTCTAATTTGCTTTTAAACAGATTGAACCAATGTTTGGTTTATTCCTTTGTTTCTCCTCTAGATTGTTTAAATAGAAATTTATTTGCTTCCCTATCCATTAATCGCTTCCATTAATTTGGTAATCTTCTTAAAAATATTAGCAAAATTGGAAAAAAATTATTGTAATAATTGATACTGCATAATAATTTCTTTTTGGACGCAGACAATGGGCGGTACATTTTTTGTTTCGGTCTAGTGATTTTGCAGGAAACAATTTATAACGTGGCAATGTGTAAATGTCTTAAAATAATAACTTTTAAACATATGCAATCGCTCACAAACCAAAAATGTAAATACTAAAATTAAATAAAGATATTAAAATTTTTTTTTAGAATTTCAGCAAAGTAACTAAGAAAAGCAAAAGTGAAAAGTAACTAAGAAAAGCAAAAGTGAAAAGTAATTTTTAAAGTCTGACGTCAAGCGATATGTTAATTGAAGCATGGTGCTGTTCTTAGAATTGTATAGAAGAGTCTTTGAACAATTTTGAACTCTTTACAGGATATTCTGTTGATGTATCGAATTGTGAAATGCTTTTGTGAAATGGCAGTATGTTCCTTATTGCAGATACTTAGATTAGATTGGTCTAAAAAACTTAAACTGTTGAAACGACTGATTGGTTGAAACGCATAAAAAGTGTAGAGAAGTATTAATAGAGATTTTGGAAAATAATGATGATGGATGATGGGCAAGTTAAGATTGGAATTAGTTCGATCATAACAATATAAAATAACTGCTAATGATAATAATGTTAACAATAATAATAATAATGTTGTTTGTATTTATAAAGCAATTCTAGAAGAATTGGAAACTTTTCCAAACTTTACTTGTTTTTAGTACTTGAGTTCTGGCATTTCTTATCAACAAGACTTAATACCAATAATTTATAAAGCGCCATGTGCGTTGCGTCAGAGGCGCCTTGTGTCTTCGCTGTCCCATGAAGTCCTGAAAAGGTGGGTCTTCAGGTGGCTCTTGAAGAACTCTAGGGATGGCTGGGCTCTGACGGTGGGAGGGAGTCTGTTCCAGACAGCTGGAGAGGCGTACGAGAAGCCTCTGTTTGGAAGGGATAATCTATGTACCGGCAGGTGAAGTTGAGTGGCTGAATCAATGAGCGAAGACCAGGTGTTTGGCGGCGATCTAGTAGGTGATGGAGATAAGGTGGGGTGGATGTTTCTGGAGTGTGATATGTCATGAGGGCAATTTTGAAAGGTATACGACTATGGATCGGCAACCAGGGCAATTTCTTTAGACGGTCCATGCTATTGAGTAGGGTTGACGAGAACAAGCTTGGCAAGCTTGTTTTGGACGCGTTGCAAGGATTGAATTAAAGAAGCAGATGTGCCATAAAAAAGAGAGTTACAAAAGTCTAAGCAAGAGAGAACAAGCCAGCGTTCAAGGGCGGAAGTTATATCAACGGAAAGTAGCGGACGGATGTGCCGGATCGCCCATACGAGATGATTGCAGGATTTGGTAATAGAAGGGGAATGTTCTTTAAAGGTGAGGTGTGAATCAAAAATAACACAGAGGAGCTTGAGGGATATTATTGAGAAGGTTGTTCGAATAAACAATGTGCAATAAATTTTCAAAACTAGAGTTGAGTTTGGATAACTTATAAGCGGTCATAATCGTGTGCATAATTTTTTGGTTAGGTCATTATTAAGTGCTTTTAATCTAATTTGTTCATAGACGCTTCTTTAATTCACCTTTGTAATTGAATTTTAGGTTTTCCTTGGCAGTACTAAGTTACAATCGTTCCACTTTCTATCCTTGGTTATTGTGCCCATCTTGAAAAGAATTTGTTAAAAATTGTATTTCATTTATATAGCGCTTGTGGTAGTGCAGGCTGTGTTTCGAATACGACACCTTGCGACTGTTGCCATTGCCGCCGTATGCAGGCAAGTAACCCAGGCCAACCTGCACAATATCTACAAATGTAAGGAAGTACTGCTAGAGGCATCGCTTTCATTTGTGACTGAAGGTTTTAAAATCCCAATCAATCAATCACTCATATTCACTCAATCTCTCACTCACATTCACTCACTCGCAGAGCTCATAAAACTCGTAAAGGACAAACTTCCCACACCGATGTACAATGATCATTTTCTCACAAAAGATTCACCAGGACTCACTTTTGAGAACCTGACTAAATTTGAGCAGAGGAAATCATGAAAATATTTAAAATATCGGAACCAAACTTGTTCAATACATGAAAAGACTTAGTAGTAGGCTGGATCAAAGCTGTCACAATAATTTCAATGTTATTTTACAAAGCGTAGTAGCATCAGGACATGAAATATTACATTTACGATCGCAATAAATCTACATTAATCGCTCTGAAATGCAAGTCACAATTTTGACATTAAAGCCTTACTAGATAATTTTAAAATTTAGAATTCGTTTTTTGTCGGATTACTGTTTTGATTAGTAAAATAAATAAAATTTATCAAAAAAAAAAATTGAATGACTGTCAATGATTAACTATCAACTACTCAGGGGCAGCACGAAATACCCCAGTTTTTGTTGCTTCGGTTTCTGTTGTTTTTGAAAATTCCACCATTGGAACCAATCTCCGTCCGGAGATTGCTTATGTGGTTTATGGCAATTAATAACATCGTTTGAAATATTTATTGAGGAAAACGTCAAAGTAAAAAGTAAAGTATGATGAATCATCAACACTTGGATAAAACTCCCTGGTGTCAAAAAAATCTTCATTAAAATCTTAAAATTCTTCATTAAATTGCTGATAAAAGGTAAAACGAACTTTGAAATAGAAGCATGGTATTGGCAAGAGTGTTCTCCACAAAAAAGAGAAAAATATGAAGCAATTGAAGCCATATACCTTTGACAATTGAAAATAACTCAAAAATGAATTTTCAAGAACCTCTGAAACATTGAAAAAAAGTGATTTGCAAAATAAGTTTTTGTTTCCATCATATCAAGTGTAATTGCATCCTTTTATCAAATGTTAAGTAAAAAATTTAAATCTTCATATCATATTATTATAATTTGAGAAAATTAATTTAATTTATGCTAAATTATGCATCATTCAAAATTTGTAAATCAACAGTTTATTGGGAGGGCCAAAAGCCATGAAGCAATTTCTATCTTCATCAAAACAAAATTTAGTTAAGCCTTTCTCTATATTGCAAACCGCTTTTAATCTGAGGTTCAAATCCAAAATTAAACATTTTCCATCACCAAAATAAGCATAGATATTTCCATGATTATCCTTTGCCAAACTACTAAAATCTGCTAAACTTTTGTATATTGCATCAAATGAAAACGTAAGGAGACGCCCACCATTTTCGTTGGTAATACAAACTTTTTCTGGAGAAGTGACAGCAAAACGATTACCACTTAGTTGCAAAGCGGCGTAAATGCAAAAGGGAAAATTTTTTTCATGGCTTTACCTCCTACAAGCATAAGTTTTATTTTTTAAGAAGTTATCAAGAGGAACATGTCATCACACGACTTTGACATTTTCCAAGTTCCTTTCTCTTGACTTTCATAAATTATGGAAAGTTTACCTTCAAATAATTTTCTCGAATATTTAGTTGAAACCTGAACGATGCCATTAGTGCCATCACCAGTCAGTGTGCCCAACACCCAAATCAATGTCATTTCAACAGTACTTCTGCTAAGATATTTTTTTTCAATACTTCCAGTACTTCCAGACACAAGCAATATATTATTGTGTATGAAGATATCACAGACTTTCTTGAATTTATCAATTTTATGGCTCCATAGATCAACTCTCCGTTCAGAACATGGAAACGCCTTCGTAACTTCAACTGTGGATCCATTTGTCGTGCAAACATAAACGCTGCTTTCATGTAAAGCAAATAATTCAACACTTCCTTCAAACAATGTAATGTTTAACTGTGATACATACAAAAGTTTGTTTAAAGTTTATTTACTACTAAAACAATGTTAATGCCAATAATAATATTATAATATAACTAATGTACTAAACTAAACTCTAAGGTTCTAATACATGTAAATTATGTTCGAATATAAATCAATTAAATCAATGTCATTTCAACAGTACTTCTGCTAAGATATTTTTTTTCAATGCATCATATGCTGCCAAAACTATATCTTCTTAAAAATGTTATGTTATAAATGACTTTGTTTTATATTTTTCATCGCTATTGGTTATATTACTTCGATCTCATGAAATTCAAGTAAATGCAAAATACATTACAGCCAGAATTCTTTTTACGTGGCAGTCCAGAAACTGATGATATTGTGTTCGACAGAGTTCGCGTTTACTATGATCCTGAAACAAACCTTGACAACGGATTGCCCTCGAAAGACTGAACTTAACAGAAAACCTGGCAATCTTCAGCTAAAACCTTTAGAATTTAAGATAATGATTATTTTTAACTTGATGCAAAAAATTAACAATTCGTAGTTTGGCAAAGTAAAAAAATAATTAAAATTTAGAAGTTTTTAATAGGACAGCAGATTTATATGCGTTAACGGGCGATTAATGCGATAAACATTTTCTGAGATTTAAATAATTAACGCTGTGATTAATGTGCTAAATTAAGAAAAAAATTATTTTTAATTCCAAATATTTTTACAGAAAATTTCAAGTCTTTATTTTGTTCCTTCTAGTTCCCTTGGAATCCGAGAAGTAATACAGACGGAATTCCCATAATTAAATCATAGTTTTTATGCTATACAACCCGAGGTTGACGTTGATGGCGTTGTCATAAGTGCTTTGTGATTTATTTTACTTTTAATAATTCATCGAATTTTCTTTATTGCGTTGCATTTGTTCTATTGTTAAATTCTAAGAAAAGTTCTAGCTCAGTTTTAGTCATATTTAAATTTTTTTTTTGCATTAACTTATTAATTGAACTTAACCATCATTAATTGAAAAAATATTTTTCTTCTGCTGAATTTCCACTCGTGAGCTTTTTAATCAAAGCATGAAAGCAATACTTTCTTGTGACATGTCTGTGGTCTCAGAGACCCACCAATGAAAACTGCGTTTTGATAATTATTTATAAAATATCTCAGGTAATATCCATGGCTATATAAACTCCTAAACAGTTGCTGACAGTTATCTTAAAATAAAACCTAAACAGCAAGACAATGAAACTGCTGTGAGACAATTTTTGTTCTCCTATTGTAAATATAATATATGCTAGGGAATATATTTCAAGTAATCTGACAGAAAAGATTTTGTTCAAGTAAGGTGAGTGAATAAGTCTTCTTATATATTCCTTGTAATATTTTAAAATACAGACATATACAATTATAATTTGTATAACATATGTTATTTTTAACAATTACTAATACAATGCATGAATAAAATAGATTAGAGATGATTCTTCATAATTTATTAAAAAGCATTTATGCTAGTTAAATATCACGCAATACTTTAATCATTAATCAACTTTTTCATTTGGAAAAAAGTTAAGAATTACTTCAAGATATGGAAAAAGCCTCTATGTGGATTCCAGTTTTAACACTTCAGTTTTTCCTTTTCCTCGCTGAGAAAAGTTTTGCCATCCAATGCTACCAGTGTGTGGGGGACGGTGTAAGTACAGATTGCAATGACCCGTTCAATCCGTATACGAGCGGAGCAACCCGATGTGAGGGGATGTCATGCCTTAAGGGAAAGGCCGTACAATCAGGTAGGAATTTTATGCAAGATTTAGCTATTTTAAATTGTAGGCATTCGAACATTATGAAATATGTATAACACATCAATTTTGCCAGTGTCATGTCTTAATCCAGACGTATTGCTATGACATAATGATGGGCAAAAACTGCTTTATTAAAGTCCTTCGCATAACTAGATGATTTTGACGATGCTCCTTCAAGGAGTTTCGATTCCGTGCTGCCATCGTGAGAGGCGCAGTCTAAAGATTAGGCCATGCGGGCGGTCATAATGATAAGCAATGGATTTTTTAGTTATCAAGTGGCTTTATGATACATTGTAGTGGTTATAGTTATAGCATATTAATTTATAATATAGTAATTAATAATCATACGTTGTCCAGGAAAAACCTATGCCATGAGGGGCTGTTCGAACGATGCAATGTTAAGAAACTTGTGTACGAACATCGTTTTATTTGGAGTAAATACCAAAGTATGTTCTTGCGACAAAGATTTTTGCAACGATTCTAAGAGAAACTTCCCTAGTCTGTACCTGTTCCTGGCAATTGGATTTCTGGGATTTCTGTCCAATTTTCAATAAACAATCCGTGCCTTCAAACCTAAACTCGAGTTAACTTTTAAATGTAGAGCGTGCTTACCATAATTTCGAATGATGTAAAATTGATAATAATGTTTGCTTGCAATTGCGTTTCATTTGTGCTTGTTTTTGTTAATTGCACAATAAATAATAGAGTTAACATCAAATAGATAAATTATCCAAAGAAAAGGTTATTGGAGATATCTCCGAGAATAACAACTGATTGTTAATAAATCAAAATTATCTTTTTCTCATTTAGTTTGTATATCTAACAAAAGAACTTTTAAATCATTAACTCCGTTAAGAAAACAAACTTAAATAAAATACTGGAATATTAATAATCGCACTAAAAAAATCACACTAAACATATGCTAACACTGAAGCTACAACTACAACCACAATTGTTACAAATAGCAACGCAATGATCACAAAAAGTTTCATCCTACGACCCAATTCTGCCTAAATGCGCATTACTAATACTCCAAAGTCAAGAACTTCTATAAATTGCTGTAGCTAAGATAAAGTTTGAAAAGCAACTTTTTTACTTATTTCTTGCCGCTACATTTTTGGCCTATTAACCTTTTACCTCCAAATGGTCTACTTATGGTCATACATTCACAATAAATGAGACGTTTATAAAAAAAAGTTTCAAGCTATAAATTATGGTATAAAGTTATAAGTTAATTACATTGACATATTAGCTTCACTTGTCTATAGCATTTTATATAGGCTTTTGGGGCCACGCAAAACTTGCAAGCTCGGATAGTCACGTAAACGAGCAACAAATGGAGAATTAATGTAATATAATTATAAAATATTTTAAAATCGTTCTTTTAAATTTTCTGTAATTGTTTCAGTAATTTTAATCAACTTCAATAATTTAATAAGTCATTTATTTCTTTACAATCATAAAAATTAATTTTTAAACAATTCTTTATCCAGCAACTTTGAAACTTTCGTAGAATCTTTCAACAAAGATTTTTTCTGGTTCTTTCCAGCCAGGTATCCGTTACTTTCAGCCTTTCGATGGCACTTCAGTGACGCGGTTTGTTTCAGGATCGTAGTAAACACGAACTCTGTAGATCCCAAAATCTTCAGTTACTCGACTGCCTTGCACCAGGAATTGTGGATGTAATATACTTTAGATTTACTTAAATTTTACAGGGATCAATTTGTACACAATAGCGACGACAAATGTAGAACAAAGACACTAGTAATATCGATTTGCGAAGAAAGCTTTGGAAACAAATGATGCATTGATGAAAAAATTGGCCTATCAAAAGAATTGTTGTTGTGATTGATGCATTCAAAGTAACTTGAATATAATTTATATATACATTAACATAAATGATAATTTCTTAGGATTATTATTAGGGACAGAATATAATAATACTAATGTTACTAAAACATGAAAATAAACTCCAGATAAAAAATAAATTGGTAGAAAGCAAAATTCAGTTCAATTGGCGGACTCACTTGAAGTTCCGGTCTGGTTCGGAAATATTCTCTCGCTTCCGTTACAGTCTAAACATTACATGCATATATATATATATATATATATATATATATAATTAAATATTACTATATTATATATATATAATTAAATATTAATTAACTTATAATTAACTAAATAATAATATTGGAATTAACTTTGTTTTAGTAGTAAATAAACTTTAAACAAATATTTTTGTAAGTGTCACAGTTAAATGCAATAGCCATTTACAAATATAAATTTGTATAATTGTTTAATTTTTATAATAGATGTAAAAGGAGTATCTTTAATAAGCAAGATTACAAATAATTTAAATAAATTACTAACACATAATCTAGTTAATAAATATTAATAACGATGTTAACAAAGATTTTAACCTTTCCAAGCAAATACGTGAAAAACTCTGGTTCAATTGGATCGCAACAGACACTGAAACAACAGATAAAAAGAGTTAATTAACTTGTTTAAATATTCTGGCAAATTCAAGTAAATCCCTGATCATTTCAGCGCTATATTTCAGTAATTAAATTATCTAATTTTATTATTTAGTTCGCATGTCTAGATATAGATATATATAGATCATGAAATCCACTACTAAAACATGTACGCATGAAATACTAAGACATTAACAAGAACATTATAAATAAAGCACATGCTAACTATGACGTTACAACCACAATTAGCAACGCAAAGATCACAAAATGTTCATCTTTCAACCCTGTTCTGCCAAACACGCAGCATCCTTACAATTTGAGTTCTTTTATAATTTGTTGACAACATCTGAAAAGCATCTAAACTTTTTATTACTTGTTATTCGTCGCTATGTCGGCTTAATTAAGTTCACCCAGCAAAACTTATTTGCTCGGTTAGTCGCTTAAACATGAATTAACATAATATAATTAACATAAATAACATAATATAATTGCAAAATTATTTTTTTCCTTTAAATCTATTGCTTAAGCAACAATATGTCGTAAATCTTTTAGTAATTTTTATAGATTTCAATGAGCTATTATCTAATAATCAATCTGTTATTTCACAATCACTAAGATATTTTGTAAATGTCTATCAATGCTAGCCATTTACTAAACGTTATATTTATTTATTAACAAATCCTGAAATTTTCTTTTTAACCCAAGTTTAACTCAGATCATAAACAAAACAAGCGAAATTACGTAAGCAGCATTTGCATAATCTTTCAACCTTTGATCGTTTTCACATCTCATAAACAAGAATAAAAACAACTTCAGAAGTTGCTGATGAAAAGAAAGACTGCTTAAGTTCATTCTGAATCATGGACTTACCCTTCACAGAATTTTTAATTGAATTCCTTCGTATTAAATCATAACCTATATTAACATTTTGTCATCTCGTTTTTTTTTATAATATTTTCAAGTTTTATTAACAATTTGTGTTAACAATTGACTGTTGACTAATCTCTATTTAAACGAAATTTTAACAACATAATTTATTATAAGATTAGAAGCAGGTA
This sequence comes from Whitmania pigra, assembly GCA_021613335.1. Classification (NCBI taxonomy): domain Eukaryota; kingdom Metazoa; phylum Annelida; class Clitellata; order Hirudinida; family Haemopidae; genus Whitmania; species Whitmania pigra. The sequence continues at coordinate 359,952 of JAJTWR010000001.1, forward strand.
ACATTAAGCATTTGAAAACATTATGCATTATCGAGAATGCAAATGCATAAATTCAGAAAAATAAGTTGAAAATTATGTTAACATTTTTCTTGGATTCTTGAAGATGATTTGCTAACTAGAAGTACTTCAACAGAAACGCCAGAGAAGCAATAGACAGAAACATGAACAGCTCAGTGAAGCTTGCAAATCTTCTCGAATTGTTGCACAAATCTGTGTTGCAGATGCAACCCTTGGCAGTCATCCCCATAGCACTGGTATCTGCGCAAAACGATCCATCAACGACTTCGTCAGTGCAATTCCTTATGATGATTTGTAGACCTGGATCAGACATCAAGATTTTATAATTTTTATCACGAATTTCGGAATATTGTAAGACAATTAAATTAAATTTGTAATATTGCAACAACGGCGCCAATCAATTTAAGTTCAATATGAAACTTCTTGTGCCATATGCACTTGTGCAACATGTCCCTAATAGTTTTTTGTTCATAAAATAACTAAGATGTTTCTGTCTTTTGCTCACTTATTTAATAAATAAATAAATAAATATTACATGTTATCTCACAACAAGTATTAAATTAAAATATTAAATTAAAACCAGTGTAAAAATGTTCCCACCTGCATACGTAGTCTTTGCTTTACTACAAGATCCTCCCTTACATTTGGAAACTCCGCTGCGATTTGGATCAAATGGATCGTTGCAATACGTACTCATTCCGTCGCCTTCGCACTTGTAGCACTGAATGGCCAAACTTTCTTCAGCAAAGAAGGCGAAGAATTGAAATGCTAAGACCAGCATCCATAAAAAAACTCTACCCATGTCCATGTCTGTTATCTCCTTTCCAATGTAAAAACTAATGGAATATTAATTAATGTTTAACTAAAAAACATATCCTACGTCAGCATGCATTTTTTTTCGAAATTAAAACAAAAATAATCAGTAATGAAATATTAATTAATTTTTAACTAAATAATTATATCGTAAGTCATCAAAAATCATGCATTCGATTTATGATATATGTTACAGAAAAAAAAGAAAGATAATTGTTTAAAAGTAACAGTATTTTTTTTCCCTACTAATCTATTTAGTGGAATCTAGTACTTACATATTTTAAGTTGTTACAAAAGAAGATTTATTTCATAATTGTACCTTTCTTGATCAAAGCCCTGCCAGCAATATTATTATCTCAGGCAGTCCATGGCTTTTAAATTGACAAACTCAGCTAGCTATGAAGAGCTAGCCAACGATTTTTTTGTTTTGCTAGAAACCACAACGAAAGTCATTGGTCTAGACCTAATTACTGGATGAAAGAAATGGTCCGGGCTATTGCTACAGCTAACTTATTATTATTGTTATTGCTAGTGATATTGTTAATATTATTATAATGTTATCATCATCATTATTAATATTGTTACCATTATTACTGTTATTATTTTTATTATTATTATTGTTATTATTATTATTACTAATTTTGATAATTGATTAGGTTTTTCAGTTCAAAAGGCAAGCGCATCACCCGCTCCTCAGCCGGTTTGGCTAAGAACTGATTAATATTCAAACGAGAATGGAGGAACTCTGTTATTGGTTGATATTAATTAGATGCGAATTATGTCACATGCCACGCAAAAACTGACGTTGGATAAATTGTTGAAATACTTGGCTCAAAAAATTCATTAAATTGCAAACTTTCCAATTCTTTAGTTAAGTTATATAATTCGCGAGCGTCTAAAATTTGTAAAGGATCATTGTTGTTGTTTTTTTCACTTTCAACAAAGACATTGTTCTAAGCTATATTTCTGAGTCATCGACGAATTTTGCAACCTTTCCATAAGCTACTGTTATTCAATGTTATGACAACCTGCAACAACATGCCTGAAATTTATCTGCACGTAGAGGTAAACAGGTGCATTCGTTGGGCTGATCGATGATAATATCTGCATCATACCAGGTCAAAGTCAGTTTGATATTCACTTTTAGTAATAGAAAATGTGACCGAATTGGTTTCAGGCCACAATTTTCAAGTAATTTTGGTGAATTAATCTCAGATTCAGCAACCATTGGAATGATTGGGCACTACGAAACGGCTTTGCTAATACTTGACAGAAAATGTTGTTAACTTCAGCAGCATTCTTCTTAATTACGATTTTAAAGTTATAATTAGTTTTTATTTGTGTCAAGTTTATAATTTTAAAATAGATTAAATAGATATGTCATAAAATCGTATAAATTTATCAAATTTTTTTATCCTTACATTATCACTATAATTTTGTAGTTTTTACATAGATTTCTATGTATTAATTACTCGACGAAATCACATCTAGATGGACAAGGAAATTTTACAACTTAAAGTGTGATGGTAGAGACTGCAAACATCATGAGAACGGTGTCTTTCGCATCAATATGTAAATAGTTGCATTTGCTCAGCTGTGAACAGCAGGTCTAATTTTTTTTTCGTTGCATAACAGGTAAGCATAGTTTTGAGATGAATAGAGCATGATCAATAGATCTTAGATCTATAAATTATAAAATTATTATTATATTATTAACTCTACCGCATATTTGCATATCGTACTGAACTTCGCATAATGTTTTATTAAAATATTTTTTTTACAAACTATAAATCTATAAGTTTTTAAATCATAAAATTATGATATGTTATAATTGATACTACTTAGTTGCATATTACACTGAGCGTTCAATTAGTTTGATTATAATCAATTAATAATTATAATTAATTTTATTAAGTTAGTAAAAAAAACATGAATTCGTCCTTTTAGCAACACGATTAATCAAAACATAAACATTCCTGGTTACAGCAACCTAGCAACCTCAGATTTTCTAGAAACTTTTGTTTTGTCTCATAATTTTGTTTTTATTTGATTGATTTGATGCCAGCAAAAATGAAAATGGCTTTAGTTTCGATTGTTCTCACAATTATAGGGATTGCAAAGTATTTTAATATTTATTTCTCTCGAACAAATAATATTTCGCTTTTGTATATGTTGATTGTGGAAATCAAATTAAGGACATCAAATTGAAAATGTCTAGATTACAATATTTCAGTATTTGATAATAAACTTAATTTACTGATTTTAATTATTTTTTATTAAATGCTGATTTTAATCAATTTTTTGTTTCTGGTGCAAACTGTCTAGAATTTCTCTAATAATGAAAGTCATCACTTACCCCACAATTATTTTAAAAGCCATTCAAATTAAGAATTATAAATTACGACTCTTAACCGAACTGTTGTAAACGTGGCTGTTGAATAATTAAGTTTATATTGGTAATGTATTTAAGTTTATATTTAATTATAATGTAATTAAGTTTATATTTAATTATTATAATTGGTATCTTCTTCACGCACAAGGTCTCGTTATTATTGCTAGAAAACGTATCTCACTAATCGCCTAATTTGACAGCGAGAGTCCAGACAACTCAGAAGCCCAAATATCCATTTGCGTCCTTAAGTACCTCAAATCCTTAAACATTTAACTTCTGTTATTCAGTTCCGTTAACTTAATACTTGCTCTAATAAACTTATTAGTTAACTTGCTAATTTGCGAACCCTCATGGTTATTTCAGTGCAATAATTATCAAGTAATTAATAGTTAAGAACGATTAAATTGATAACAAAATGGCATTCGAATTTAATCTACTGCGTGAGCAGTTTGATTTTTGAAATGTTTTTTTAGTAAGCCAGGAAAAACTAAAAGTTACTGTTATTGTTCCGTTCTCTCACTCATTCCATTCATTTCAAACAAAATTAAAACCAAAATGATAATCATTAACCGGCTTGTAACTTAGGATCGACCATTTTTGACGATAAAAATATTAACAAATTGAAATAGGCTTCGCTGCAGCAAGTAATCTATTAATCTTAATCTATTAAACTTAATTGTTATAACATAAAGCAATCGTTAAAAATACTCAATAAGCGCAACCCTAATTTAAATGTATATGAAAGACATAATTACACCTCAAATAAGCAAATCCGGGACCTATTTGTTGTCAAAGACGTAAACGTAAAGCATTAATGTCTTCGTTGTAACTTTAATGGGATTAATAATATTTTGTGGTTAGAAAATTATTTTATTTTTATTTCGCAGATGCCAAGATTATAGCCAAGAAATTAACCATTGGGATGAATTGTATGGAAAAGTACGCAGTTAATTAATTATGTAATTTGTTTGTAGATCTAAAATTTATGTTTAAATTTATTTTGATTTCTTCAGCACATAAGTGAAGCGGCTGTTTTTTTCAAAAAACATTATCCTGAGCTTAAGGTAGAAAATTATTTCTGCTATTACCTCCACAATGTCAATAATTGTATATCCAACGATCCCAATTCAATAAGCACTTAATACATATGCTCTTGAAAATATATATTATGTATGCATGTATTCAACGGATATCTAAATCAATACGATTAAGTAATAATAAATTAGTTACAATTAAATTGACATTCATTTCATACTTTCAATAATACTTTCATAATTTTATTGTTTTTTTAAACAAATTTAAAATCTGCTAATTTCAAAATAGACGATCGAATCTCGAATGAAATTAAATTCTCTGCCTAAGATTCATTTCCTGCCTGAAGGAACAAGAGTGTCAGACGATTTTCATTTCAACAGAGTAAGGATCTTTCACAACAAACATGGAATCATTGTGGCAACTCCTTACATCACTTGATTAAAGATTTGAAATTAAAATAAAAGTATCAAAAGTGCAGCATGGGAACTGTAATTTATGTTATTTACATGATATTTAAAAGTTATTTCGAGCTCACACGAATTTTGTTTAGTTGATAATCTGGACAGAAAACGCTGAAAGATTTACATTATCTGATATATTTTGTAATTGTTTAATTTAAACTTGAAATTTTGTCAACAATTTCGCAACAGAAAATTAATAAATGTTTACTTTTTAATAAATTATTAAAAAAAATTATTGTCAGTAATCCTTAAAAATTGTCAAATCGGATGTAACGAACAATGGTATATGTTATTTAGAGCCTATAGTCTGGGTCGCCTTTCATGCCTAAGTATATCCATTGAGAAATTGACAACAAATTTTACATCTGAAATTTTCAATTTGTTTCTTCTAAGGTACCCTCGAATTTTTAACTGATAACTACGTAATAGTTATTTAATATGAAATGGCCCGAATAGGAAATAACCGACAGGGATACCCTTCTGACCAACGGGTGTGGTCCACCCCAGGGACCTTAAAGAATTTAGGACAAACAGTTCGGTGAAGTGGACAAAATAATTTAAATGGAAAATTCAGTGGTAAACTTTTATTTTAAAACAATATTAATAATAATTAACACATTTTGCGATTAAATTTAATTTCAACCTTGCCCAGCAAATTCGGTAAGGATTCATCAGAAAACGAAACCCTGAGAAACGAATGAAATTCAATAAATTTGACAAAAATGACAAAAAAAACACATGTTTATATTTGTAATTAATTAAGTAATTTAACCTCTCCTAAATATAATTATTTTTTAAAATCAATTCTTAGTGGATATTTCATTTAGACGTAATATTTATATAATATTTAATCAAGACAACCTTATTGACCAAATGAGGAAATGATTCTAATTCGAAATGTTAACTTTTTGCTCTCTCATAACTAAAACATAACAGCATAAAATAAAAGATCATAAGGATGAGGTTATTGTTATTATTATTATTATTGTTATTATTATTGTTGTTGTTATTATTATTATTGTTATCTAAAGAAAGTCGTAATGTCACCCTAATGGTTTTGAAATGCAAAGTTTCCACAATAAGCATTGAATAGGAATGTTATATTGATATAATATTAAATTACTTCACAGTACATATTATAGAGCTAATTTAAGATATTATACTATGATCATCACCAATATTACTGTTAACATCAAATGTCATCATAGTCGTCAACCTTATTTTTAAACTAACATTGAAACAAGGACATCTTACAGCCGAAATTGCAATTAAAATTTTAATCAGAGTACAATTTAGAAAATTTAGACGAAATTAAATTTCAGAGACCAACTTTTAAATGTTTCATTATTTATGAGACCAAAGTCTAAAGTCTCTATGCTGAAATTAGCATTAATTAAAAATTTTATTTTTATGTTTTTTCTTAAATCGTCATTTAAATTCAGAATTTGCTTCATTTGTTATTAATATATAACAATAATTTATAATAACATTTAAAACATATTTTTATTAATTAAATATTATCAATTATAACTAGTGCTATTATCTTCCTTTATTACGTTATGCAGGCATTCCGTACTTATACCAAAAACAAATCGTGTCAATTCAAAATTGTATAACAACAAAAACAAATAAAGAGATTGTTGCCCCTGACTAAAAAGACAAAATCGCGCCACTCATTTTGGCCTTTGCACGGCTGGTACCGATTGGCTGTTAAATACCAAAATCTGACGTCTAAACTCAACAGAAAGATGAAGATCATTTGGATTCTGAGTATTTGTTTGCTGATCTTGAAATCGTAAGACATTTATAAAAAATTTAGAATTTCAAATATCTCAATAGTTTTTGACGAATTAATTCTTACGCAAAAACGCTGGCAAAATGTACCCTCATTGAGTATGAAGCTAAAAGTTGCCATTGTTAAGTTATATTGAAGAGTTTACGCGTTTCAGAGCACAAAGTGATGATGAGCCAGAATGGCCTGAGTTGCTTGGACAGGTAAATAAAAAATTCAGTTAATCTATTAATTAAAAATTCTTCATTAATTTCATTACCTTTATTCTAGCATAAGAGGTCATTTACATATTTTACATATTTTTTAAAATATTTATTGTATTACAATTATATTTAACTCAAGTATTGTCCTTTTCGACAGCATATTAATGACGTCAGAACATTTTTCCTAAAATATCCCGCGTTGGAGGTGAATAAATTGTTTGAATATTGATTTTTATTGTTTAAATTTTTTAACATTTTTATTTAAATTACTAATTTATTTTAGAAATGATTTTAAATTTTTAAAAACAAAGTATGATGTAATGTCAATTTAATACGAAAATTTTCTAAGGACATGTGAACATTTAAAATACCAGTTCAAATTAACTCAATTAACGAGTTAGTCAAATAGGTACAATGGTTTATTATTTTGCCGTTAAGCCATTAATTATAACAGCTAATACAATTCATAAATAATTATTTAAAGATTTCTATTATTCACGAACATAATTTTATAATGCAGATCCATTTACTAACAATATATATTATAATACACAAATGCCAACGTCATAGCTTTAACAAGTTAATAAAATAACTGCAATCATTTAAACCATTGAACTAGTGTTATTTTATAATAACTAAGATGGTTCATAACTTTAGATTATAAAATTCATAAATGTACATTTAAAATTTCTATCTTCCATAAATACAATTTTGTAATGCAGATTCAATTCCTACCAGAAGGATCACCTGTCACCATGGACCATCGCTATGACAGAGTCAGGGTATTTCACAATAGCAGTGGCATTGTTGTTAGCGTACCGCGTCTTGGTTGAACTTCAAAGATCGTTTAAAAAATAATTGCAAACCTAAATTGTTGCAGATCCAAAAATGACAATTTTATACTTATTCAAAAGTTAAGAAAATATGTTCTTAGGTTCGAAAAAAGTATTACTAAACGTTGCAGTTATAATGGTATTTTAAATGAGATTACTGATTAATAATGAGAACAAGGCTCTTGACTAGACTTACAAAACAACGCTTTAGTTTGTTGAAGGTAAAAACATATTTTATTTAATTTTGAAGAACAGAGAAAAAATAAAAAAAACATTCAATAAGAAATTTAGTTGGTCAAATAATAAAATATCGTCTATTTGTTAATAGCTTGTTAAAATACCAAGCTAATGAATCGCTGACACACAAATTGTACATGGTATTCACATCCGGGCACATTGCACCGCCATTTTTAACTAAAGCATCGCCTTAAAAAGTGGGCGTACCTTTAGATCTTTTATGAGTTCATAGAACAGCATGAAATTATATTTCGGGCACCTTAGCTTAGCCCCTTGAGAAAACTGTGGCTTTATTACACCGCATTATTACTAAATATCAGACCAAAATTGGACTATCTACTTCCTTTCTTAGAACTGCAGGTTTTCATGTTAAAATCTTTGAGCTAGCTATAAATATCAAAAGACCAATAACAATAACATTTAAAAATTGTTTTGGCTGGCGTTAAATATTGTCTTTTCGAATCCATTTTCATCGGTTTAAATTTCATACAATAAAATACTTTTTTCTCGAACTTAAATATCTGAAAACTAATAATAAAATAAGCAATAAAGCAATAAAATTTTGTAAATTAAACAAATTACCTGAATTCACAATTTTTTAATGGATCAATAAAATAAACCTAAAAAGATAAAAATCAAAATTGCTTACCAAGAACAATCAAGCAAATATAAGTCTGTCACAGCATAAAACGGTTTAAAAATAATGGACAACAAATGCCAGACCCAGCCTGAAAATAAGTCTTCTGCTAATCACCATACAGGTACAGGAAGAGTGACAACAGGGCCAGTTTATTGCATGCGTTGCAACACAGAAAACATATTTAACGACGAAATACCAAAATGTAAAAATATAAAATGCTTTTTTTATCTTTTTCTACAAAAAGAAACGAACATGTGAAGCTGTGCCGGATTGAGGCTAAGGAATTCTAGTGATACTGATAATGATGATAGAAATGACTATAATGATGATGATAATGATAATAAAAATGATTATAGTGTTACAAATATTAATAATAATAGTTACAAAAAACTTATAAATTAGAAATTAAATAAAATTTTCTTATAAAATGCGTGGCTATGCTTTTAACTATAAAAGTTTTAACCGTAGTTATTAATAATAATAATAATAAGTGCGTTTGTAGAGCGCCATTAGCGTTAGGGGAGCTCCGTCCTTTGTTGCTGAGGGAAGAGGTGAGTCTTGAGGCTGGCTTTAAATTGGTTGAACGATGCAGCAGTCCTGAGGCTAGCCGGTAAAGCATTCCATGTCTGAAGAGCGGCGAACTTGAAGGACTTTGCTTCAAACTTGTTCCTCGGAATAGGAATGCTGGGAAAGTTGGATGTCTCCTTCAGCAACCATCTCGAATGCTGAAAAAGAGTACTGGCACGGTGTGGCATTCCAGGCAAGGAAAACGATGATAAGATTGATGATAAACTAAAACTTGCTTCAATGACTGGCATCTCTGAATGCATGATGCTCTGAATAAATAATTGATGACAGGAAATTGAAAATGATTATTCATTTTATCAAATAATGAAACAGAACTTTTGCTTGAAAATAAAAATAATTGTTGAAAGTAATTTACAAAATAATATTAAACTGATATAGTTATTTAATTCATTTGCATTTGTGTATAGCCCATTTGTGTGTGCCTTATGTAGCCGGATAAGATGTAAAGGCACTTCTTAATCGATCCTACATTTGTTCAATTTGCTTGAAGTATTTTACATCCTAAATATCCTTATTTCGGGTTTAGGATTGATATACAATTTTCAAGTTTTCATCGAAATATCATGAATTAAGAAATTCCGATTCTTTGGAAATTAATCAACTTTTGCGTGGTATTTCAGAATATTAGACATATTGTTGTTTGCAGAAATTATCGAATTTTGCGTTCAGAAAAAAAATGTAGTCTAAAATGGGTCTACAATTCGGGTTAGATAAGTAAAAATATATGCAGATATCTTTATAAAAACTAAGCATTTTATCTAAAATGAATCACTAGTCGAGAATGGGCTTAACCTGGTTTATTATATTCTCGACGCTCGTGGTCCATGGCGGGGCAGAAACTGTCGTAAAAGAAGGTAATACACGTGTATACAATATTACATATATATATTATAAGATATAAGATAAGATATATATATATATAAGTAAATTAAGCAAATCTTAGACATTTGCTAAATAATGTAGTTTTCGAGATTTATATACATGCACTTTCAGAAGCAGTTTTTAAATTAAATAAATTCATTTGATTACTGATATGTGTGATATAAATAATAGCATATATTTCTACTTGTCAAAACTTTTGTCATCCTGATTGATTCAGGATCATGAATGTGTATTTCTTATATAAATCTTTTAATCCAGAACCGATTTGATTGAAACTTGAAACTCTTGAGTACGTTGACTATGGGGTAGTTGCAAATATTATTTTATTTGGTCGAATAAAGCCTTTTTGGAAAGTTTTCGTAGTCTTTGAAAAAATTCTTTTACATACGTCAGTTTATAAAGTTAGCATAAGTTCTCACAGTATGTATTATGGCACTTTTTACGTAACGCGTTCCTTGCAAACCGTCGGAAAAAATTGAAGTTTATTCATTTGCAAATCTATTAACAGGCAAAGCAGGGGAAAAAGCTAGTAACTATTAAAAATAGCTATTTGCATAATTATATTCAGAAGCAAATGTGAAATGGACAAACGGAACAGCGGGCGGTCGTGACAAGCACCCTTCTTTGCCTGATATTGTAGTACTCAGCCTAACAATAGATAATGAAACTGCTACACTACGTTTGACGAAAAACGAAAGAGATAACTTTGAAGAAATTCCAGTTGTTGTTGGAGGAGAAAATAATAATGTTACAGTGTGGCACCATAAAAAGGATGAAGTAGGATTTGAACTTTTTATTTTTGATTCCATTTTTAATATGCTACATATTCCGCCATGTTTTTTAATTTGTAATGGCGTTATTTTTACAGTTTTTAACATGTATATCAGTAAAATATAATTTTAAAACAAATGATTAAACTACAAATTCTATGACAACGTGCAATTCGAATGTAACAACACAATTCTTTATCAAAATACCAAATTGTGCTCAAATTAAAGGTTTGAAATCAAATACTCTTTGATTTTAAACAGGTGCTTAGCGTTTACAGTGATAAGTCAAAAGATGCATCTTTCAGTGTGGTTATGAAAGACGAAAATGGAATAAATATTGCAGAATACGTAAGAAATGTTTTCTGAAATTGTCTCAAACTAGACAGAAATATATTATTTAATTTATTAAACGATATTCAGTTATGTTTAAACTTTTCAGTATGGGTTTTTTGTGTCCACAAAGAAGTCAAATACAGTTTGACACCAAAAAACTACCATGAAATGTCCGACAAAACAAGCGATGTTGTTCACGAATTCACTTTGAACGGAACTAATTACGTTGTTTTTAAAGACAAAGTAGACAAATCTCAAGCCAATCCTGGTTATTATTACACATTATTTCCATTATATTCTTTGACGTTTAAACGAAATAATGTGAACTTATTAATTTGCTGACAATTATATTATTTATTATCAATTTTTTCGCTATTTTTGTATTCAAAACTCGTACAATTGTACATATTCTTAGTTGACGACGATGTAGAAGAATCAGAAACTACATTCAATCAGCGTGAGTTTAAACATTTTCATGGAAAATAATATTACTAACCTCATAAATTGAGATTAACTTGAGACGTTTGCAACTGTAGCCAAACTTACCACTCCAAGCGTTATATTTGAAGTTACAAGTAGGCTTTAGAAATTGAACATTTGAGGATTTAAAATCAAAATTTTGCCTTTTAAGATCAAATCAAACTAAATAGATGCATGCCATCATTTAATAGTGGTAATACATAATAACAATAACATTGATGATTAATATATTCATCTTAAATAAACTATTATGTAATACCAATACCTTTACTTGCAGTTGAAGAACTTAACGTGACCGTTCCAAACCCTCCAGAAGTAAATCTTAATCCATCAAATGAACAAAATAATGGTAAGATATTTAAGAATGTTAGTTTTAAATTGATTTAAATCAAAAGATAAATTAGAGAATAAGTGTATAATTATTTTTTTCTCACGGTCAAAATTGAAATGATTTATCAATTAAGATAAATTATAAAGTAAACATAGCTTTTGCATGTCTGGTCTTAATTTCAGTGAACTATGGAATTACCTCAACCGAGACAAGATCTCAAAGAAGAAAGAGAAATGAGCAACTTACTCTGCAAGTTGACCTGATGGTTGTAATCGATTATTCTATGTATAGCAGGTGGGATAACTATTATTCACAAATTATTCATAATTATTTATTTAAAAGCAGCTATAGATTCATTTTAACTTGAATTTTTTTTCTGAAATTAGAGAGGAGATCCTATTTATATTGGGATGTTTTTGTGAGGGTATTCGGAACGGTGGTATATATATATATATATAGTTATATACTTATTATTATACAATCTATATAATAATATATATAATATATATAACATGATGTTTATAGCATTCAAAAAAATTATTCTATAACTTTGTAAATTATTCCTTTTCAGATGGCTTAAAATGAACAACAACGACGAAAGCAAAACGATTGAACGAATGCGCTACTATTTAGCTCATGTTTTGAACGGGGTTGGCATAAAAATTACATTAGAAATTGAAAAAAATGGACAATATTTAAAATATTTTTATAATTAAATATGTTGCTTAAATATGTTTAATATCTTTTTTTTTGTATATTTTAATCAATGATGCAGATTTTAAAGATGTAATTCAACAGTTTAATCTTATTAGTATTTAATTTCAGGTAAATAATGTTTACGCAACAATGACCTCAGCGAAACTATTCGTCACTGTCGTCGAAATCTTCATTGCCGTGGCAAGTGTTATGCTCGTATTACAAAAAATAATATTAATATTTCAAAATATTTAAGAATCAAACTTGACAAACACATTCTAGTCCAGCAAAAACAAACCAGCTCTAATTTTAACCACTGATTTAAGTTGCTATCAATTAAATTTATTTTTATTTTCCTAATCTTCTAGACAGCTCAGCAGTCTTTGTACTTCGAAGATCCAAGTATAATAAATTCTTTGGACCCCAGAAGAGCTGATTTTCAGAATGCTTTAGAAGCTTTCCGAGAATGGGTGTTGAAATGTACTCCTAAAAGGGGAGAAGTACAAAATAAGGAGAAGTTTATACCGGAGCACGATGCTGCAGTTGTATTTACCGAGTAAGAACCGTTTGTTTTTACCTGATTCGTTCATATACCAGTTAATAAAGAAAATGTGTAAAGCAATAACCAAAGTAATTACATTTAAATTAGCAATAATGAAGTGTTTTGTTTAATCATAATCTTAAATATTATGTCCGCAGCTACAGCGAAAGTCCTACTGAAGGATTGGCTTACCCCGGTACTATCTGCGGAGATCACGCCCAGGGACTTATTCACGAAAAAGGACAATACGATACCATCATTACAGCAGCTCATGAACTTGCACATATGTGAGTTTTATCATTAAATTGTGTTCGGATTATTTTAATGTTTTTGTTTATTGTAGACATGTCGTGAATTTTTCTTAATATATTTACTAATTGTATTTACCGGTAGCATTGTTCAAATAAACTTGCTGCTTACAAAGTGTTTGTAGAATTATTCTTAATATTAAATTATTAAAAACATTAAAAAAGAATGACTTTCTCAGACTCGGAAGCAAACACGATGGCACAGACAACAACTGCGATCCAAATGATTATTACCTCATGTCACCTAAAAGCTCGAATGTAATGATCGAGAACAGAGACAAAATGTCACCTTGCACGATGAGACAAATTGTAGAAAAGGCTACACAATTGCAAAAGTATGAAAATGAAAACGTTTTTTTTTTTTATTCAGAAAACTTTTGAGATTATAATTAATTATTAAAAATTTTTATAAACTTTGAAGTGTAAATACAATATGAATTACTAAAATCATAAAATTTATTATCATCTCCTACAGTAAAAATTAAGCTGATAATGATGCTGAAATTTATGAGTAATTATTTATTATAAGGACAAACGAAAATTGCATGGATCCGTCAACAAAATCCAGAAAAACAGTGAACCTTGACCAATTACTTGATTCACGTCCAGGCGCTCGCTTCAGTGTCGATGAACAGTGCCAATTAAGATTTGGAAGTGAATATAAATTCTGCTCGGTTAGATCCATTATTTTGTTACCCACTATTTCCAATGGATTAAATATAACCTTACGAGGCTAAACTTTCACCAGCTCGGAAAACTGAAATAATTGATTACCTAATCGCTGAATCTTAAAATTTATGTCTTGGATGTAAACCCTTTATTCCGATTATAGTTAACTATTGCTGCAGTGTTTCCGCAAAAACGATTTGATTAAATGTATTCCGCTCTATCAAAATTTATTTTTGCAGTATATGCATAATTTAATTTTAGGAAGGCGAAGACACTTGTTTGACGGTATGCAATCAAATGAGATGTCTCAACACAAAAGATAACAAGTGTTATGGCGGATATCCAAAAGCCATGGATGGCACAACTTGCGGCAGTGGTAAATGGTGCGTGAGAGGTCAATGCGTTAATGGCAATCCGAACAGACTTGCTGGTAAAGGTAAAACATTTTCTAGTGGCCGTAATTAATATTTTAATTTCTATTTTAAAAAATTCTTATCGGAGTTTTCTGATGTTCTTTACGTTGTTTAAAGTCCGTTGCTGTTATTTATTGATAAAACTTTATTAACGTTTCCGGGAGGAAATTAATAAATTTGAGAAAAAAATCGTTTCAAAAATGCTTTCAATAACTTTTCAATTGTTACAATTACACAGAAATTTTACACTCTTCTAGTTTCTCAAGGTTATCGTGCACACCTTATTTTTGTATTTATTTTCAAGTTAATTTATTATGCGTTACAAATTATCCAAAATGTTTAAAGTTAATTTTTTTTCAAGGCACTTGCATATTCGGAGATAAAAGCGATTCATTTATATTAAACGATGTTTCAATGACATGCAAAGATATAAAAAAACGACCACGTTCGTGCCTCACTTCGGGGATACGAAATTGGTGCTGTAAAACTTGCGAAGAAATTAAAAGTAAACACAAATTACATCGTTTCAAAACATTACATTTATAATTCACTATTTATCATTATTTCATTGTTTTTAGAAAAGAGTCAATGTCAATATCTAATTTAGTTAATATCCAATGTCTACATTGCCATATTTTAAAACAGACACTGAATTACCAAACTGTCCATATGGAGACGTTGACAGTATGCGGATAAATATGGATGGCAAAATTTATGGCTGTGAAGCAGTCTTCCAAAGAAAAACGTTTTGTGATATCCCCGCTATTAATACACACTGTTGTGATAGCTGCAATACAGTCAGAAAGGCTGCGAAATAAAATGCCGGAGGATGAAAAAGGAGGTCAACCAATTGCATTTATTGATATAATATATTGAGGCGTGCAGGTTAGCCGAATGGGTTACGTGCCTGCATGCGGCGGTAATGGCAACAGTCGTAATGTGTCGTGTTCGAAACCCAGCCTGCACTGCCGCCAGCGCCCTTGGGAAGGAGCGCTATATAAATGGTTACAAGAAGCGCCTCTGACGCTATGCATATGGAGCTATATAAATGAAGTTACAATTACAATAAATATAAATATAAATTGTTGATTGTAATAGCTATGACAATGTAATACATATTTATGAGCCTAAAAAACTCTTTTGTCGAAATTGAGATGTTGAATAATAATAATAATAAATAATAATAATAATAATAATAATAATAATAATAATAATAATATAAATAATAATAATAATAATAATAATAATAATAATAATAATAATAATAATAATAATAATAATAATAATAATAATAATACTAATAATATAATAATAATAATAATATAATAATAATAATAATAATAATAATAATAATAATCATAATAATCATCATCATAATCATCATAATAATAATACTAATAATATAATAATAATAATAATAATAATAATAATAATAATAATAATAATAATAATAATAATAATAATATAATAATCATAATAATCATCATCATAATAATCATAATATAATAATAATAATATAATAATAATAATAATAATAATAATAATAATAATAATTAATAATAATAATAATAATAATAATAATAATAATAATAATAATAATAATATAATAATAATAATATAATAAATAATAATAATAATAATAATAAATAATAATAATAATAATAATAATAATAATAATAATGTTTAAATTCTAATTTTAGGTAAAAATTCAAGACAGATATTTAACTCTCGTTGTCAGATTTATTCAATTAAAGTTAATTTTCAATTATTTAATAAATTGTTCATATATTTATGCAATAAAAACGTTTTGATTTTCTAATCTCAATGCATGAATTGATGGAAAATATTATTTATTTATTTATTTTGTAAGTTAGCGGAAAACAAAGGCCTAAATTTTAATTACTAAATTATTGAGTATTTAATTGTAGCAATTAATTGAAAAAGATTTCAACTAGACTAAAAAAAGTGCTTTAACTTTTTCTAAGTTTTTTCCCCAAAATAAATGATTATCTTTACACCGATAAAACTGCAATGAGAAATCTAAATTTGTTTTATGATATAATAATATCTAGGCTAAAATAAAAAAACATCAAATTTTTCTCTAAATCTAAAAATCTAAAATAAATTTATTATGCGACCCCCCTACTCTCACTACTATGCCACTATTGTGTGACTGTTAAAAGGCACTATGTCGTAAAAAAGTCTTTATTTCTGCCTGCGCCAAACTTGACAAATTGCTTCCTGTCGACTTCAGCCTTAGAAGAAATGAGGCGACGGAGTAGGATGCTGTGATCGATGATGTCGAAGACTGCTTTTATAAGTCGAGAGTGACCAGCATTGGGCATTCGCTCTTGCTGCCCGAGGTCCATGTTATGGAGAAGTGCAGTCTCCGTGGAATGGCGGCAGCGATAAACCGATTGGTAGCTAGTGTAGTTGCAGTTTGGTAAAAAATGAGGACGAATGCGGTGCAAAGCAAAGCGTTCGATTATTTTGAATAAATTAAGATTATAAATAAGGTTAGAGATAGGCCTATAGTTGGCGGGATTGAGTGAGTCAAGGTTAGGTTTCTTTAAGCGTGGGTGTACCTGTGCTATCTTATGAGTGTTGGGAAATGTGCAAAATATACTTTAAAGAGAGATTGGGGAGTTTTGCTATGGAAAGAGCAGTTGAGGGAGAAACGTTTGATCACTGACGTTGCTGTTATATCAAGAGGGGAAGACTTTTTTGGGAGGGAAGAGATCAGTCTATGGAAATCACCTGGTGTAACTGGATTAAATGTACTCATAACCGGGACAGCGTGTTGACGAGGGCTCGAGGAAGACGGAGTAGCCTGGGAAAGGCTGGAGGATACGGAAGCTCGAATTTAATCAATCTTTTCCTTGAAAAACGCTCCAAACTGAGAAGACATCTGCCAACAAATCATCTTTGTAATGTGTCTTAGAGTGTAAGATGTTGTTGATGTTGAGCCAGAAGAGTCGTGGGTTGATTGAACTATTGGACAGCACGTTCTTTAGGATATCGGTTATCGTGATGGAAGCACAGTTATGTTGAACAGCTGTCTGGCATGTTTGAGTTTTTGTTTTGTTAGGGCCGATTTGTTGTGCTGATACTCTCTTCCAAGTCGAAGATAGAACCTTCTTGCAGTCCTGGCATCGTCGGATAGCCAACTCTGGGTCGAAGCGCTTACTTTTAGGTTACGAGATCTGAGCTGCATGAGTATTCATCAAACGCGTCAACTTCTGACCCAGCGATGAGGAATAACTTTCAACGTTTGTTTGAGTAGTCAGTAGGGTTGCCGATGCAATTTCAAGAAAACATTAGAAAACTTGACCCAGTTAACTTTTTTCATGGGTCGATAGATATGCTTCTTGACGGACCAGGAAGGCATGACGGAGGAGGTGGTGAATTCTAGGAGAAGGTGATCCGAAAATGTGATGTTTTTACCGGAAACGTTGATAGAAATAGTCTATGTTATCTTGTTTTAATAAAATCTTAAACAAAAAATAATAAAATAGCAACTTTGATGATAAATTAAAACTTGCTTCAATGGCTACCATCTCTGAATGCACGATGCTCTGAACAAATAATTGAAGACTGGAAATTGAAAATGATTTTTCATTTTACTAAGTAATGATTGTTATTATATTATTTAATGAAACAGAGCTTTTGGTTGCAAATGAAAGTAATTCTTGCAAGTAATTTACAAAATAATATTAAATTGAGATATGGTTATTTAATTCATTTGTATTTGTATTTAGACCATTTACATATGATGTAAAGGCACTTCTTAATTGATCCTCCATTTGTACAATTTGGTTCAAGTATTTTACATCCTAAATATCCTTATTTCGGGTTTAGGATTGTTATACAACCTTCAAGTTTTTATCGAAATATCATGAATTAAGAAATTCCGATTCTTTGGAAATTAATCAACTTTTGCGTGGTATTTCAGAATATTAGACATGTTGTTTGTATAAATTATTGAATTTTGCGTTCAGAAAAAAATTTAATCCAAAATATTGCTGCAAATCGTGGTCAGATAAGTAGAAACATATGCAGATATCTCTATAAAATCTCATCATTTTGTCTAAAACGAATCACTAGTAGAGAATGGGCTTAATCTGGTTTATTATACTCTCGATGCTCGTGGTCCATGGCGGGGCAGAAACTGTTGTAAAAGAAGGTATAATCTATATAATAGTAAATTAAGCAAATCGTAGACATTTTAGAATTGCTAAATAATGTAGTTTTCGAGATTTGTATAAATGCGCTTTCTAAAGATGTTTTAAATTAAATAAATTCATTTGATTAGTGATATGTCTGATGTTGATCAATTAGAGCCATTGCATAAATAATCGATTCTATTTACACTTGTCAAAATTTTTGTCATTTGGTAATCTATATATATAAAACAAGGATTCTTTATAAATATTTCTTATACAAATCTTTAATCCTGAACCAGTTTGATTGAAACTTGGGATACTTGAGTACATTGAGGTGGTTGCAAATATTATTTTATTTAGTCGAATAAAGCTTTTTCCTGAACGTTTTCGTAGTTTTTGAAAAGATTCCTTTGCATATGTAAGTTTGCTTATACAGTTAGAATAAGTTCTCACAGTATGCATTCTTGCACTTTTTTACTGAACGCGTTCCCCGCAAACCAAAATCCATTTGCAAATCTATTACATGGGGAAACAGCTAGTAACTATTAAAATATCCCATTTGCATAATTATATTCAGAAGCAGACGTGAAATGGACAAACGGAACAGAGGGCGGGCGTGACAAGCACCCTTCTTTGCCTGATATTGTAGTACTCAGCCTAACAATAGATAATGAAACTGCTACACTACGTTTGACGAAAAACGAAAGAGATAACTTTGAGGAAGTTCCAGTTGTTGTTGGAGGAGAAAATAATAATGTTACAGTGTGGCACCATAAAAAGGATGAAGTAGGAATTGAACTTTTTCTTTTTGATTCCATTTTTAAATATGCTACATATTCCGCCATGTTTTTTTAATTTGTAATGGCGATATTTTTCAGTTTTTAACGTATATATCAGTAAAATATAATTTTGAAACAAATGATTAAACCACAAATTCTATGACAACATGCAATTCGAATGTAACAACAAATAATTCTTTACCAAAATACCGAATTGTACTCAAATTAAAGGCTTGAAATCAAATACTCTTTGATTTTAAACAGGTGCTTAGCGTTTACAGTGATAAGTCAAAAGATGCATCTTTCAGTGTGGTTATGAAAAACGAAAATGGAATAAATATTGCAGAATACGTAAGAAATGTTTTCTGAAATTGTCTCAAACTAGACAGAAATATATTATTTAATTTATTAAACGATATTCAGTTATGTTTAAACTTTTCAGTATGGGTTTTTTGTCCACAAAGAAGTCAAATACAGTTTGACACCAAAAAACTACCATGAAATGTCCGACAAAACAAGCGATGTTGTTCACGAATTCACTTTGAACGGAACTAATTACGTTGTTTTTAAAGACAAAGTAGACAAATCTCAAGCCAATCCTGGTTATTATTACACATTATTTCTATTATATTCTTTGACGTTTAAACGAAATAATGTGAACTTATTAATTTGCTGACAATTATATTATTTATTAACAATTTTTTCGCTATTTTTGTATTCAAAACTCGTACAATTGTACATATTCTTAGTTGACGACGATGTAGAAGATTCAGAAACTACATTCAATCAGCGTGAGTTTAAACATTTTCATGGAAAATAATATTACTAACCTCATAAATTGAGATTAACTTGAGACGTTTACAACTGCAGCCAAACTGACCACTCCAAGCGTTATATTTGAAGTTACAAGTAGGCTTTAGAAATTGAACATTTGAGGATTTAAAATCAAAATTTTGCCTTTTAAGATCAAATCAAACTAAATAGATGCATGACATCATTTAATAGTGGTAATACATAATAATAATGTTATTGTTATTATTAATATTCATCTTAAATAAACTATTATGTAATACCAATACCTTTACTTGCAGTTGAAGAACTTAACGTGACCGTTCCAAACCCTCCAGAAGTAAATCTTAATCCATCAAATGAACAAAATAATTGTAAGATATTTAAGAATGTTAGTTTTAAATTGATTTAAATCAAAAGATAAATTAGAGAATAAGTGTATAATTATTTTTTTTTACGATCAAAATTGAAACGATTTATTAATTAAGACAAATTATGGAGTAAACATAGCTTTTGCATGTCTGGTCTTAATTTCAGTGAACTATGGAATTACCTCAACCGAGACAAGATCTCAAAGAAGAAAGAGAAATGAGCAACTTACTCTGCAAGTTGACATGATGGTTATAATCGATTATGCCATGTATAGCAGGTGGGATAACTATTATTCACAAATTATTCATAATTATTTTTCAAAAGCAGCTGGAGATTTATTTTAACCTTTTGAATTTTGTTTGTGAAGTTATTATTTATAGTGTTCATAGCATTCAAACAAATTATTGTATAACTTTGCAAATTATTCCTTTTCAGATGGCTTAGAATGAACAACAACGACGAAAGCAAAACGATTGAACGAATGCGCTACTATTTAGCTCATGTTTTGAATGGGGTTGGCATAGACATTACATTAGAAATTAAGAAAATTTGTCAATATTTACGTTATTCCTATAATTAAATATGTTGCTTAAATATGTTTAACATCTTTTTTTTGTAACGATTCTTATGTCTAAACTGCTTCAAAAAAATACTCCAATTCTAATAATATGATAATCAATAATGCAGATTTTAATGATATAAATCTAGAGTTTAGAGTTTTATTAGTATTTAATTTCAGGTAAATAATGTTTACTCATCAATGGCCTCACCGAAACTATTCGTCACTGTCGTCGAAATCTTCATTGCCTCGGCAAGTATTATGCTCGTATTATGAAGAATATTATTAATATTACAAAATATTTAAGAATCAAACTTGACAAATACACTCTAGTCCAGCAAAAATAAAGTCCAGCTCTTAATCTAACCATTGATTTAAGTTGCTATCAATTAAGTTTATTTTTATTCTCATAATCTTCCAGACAGCTCAGCAATCTTGGTATTTCGAAGACCCAAGTATAAAAAATCAATCTGACCCCAAACAAGCTGATTTTGAGAACGCTTTAAAAGCTTTCCGAGAATGGGTGTTGAAATGTACTCCTAAAAGGGGAGAAGTACAAAATAAGGAGAAGTTTATACCGGAGCACGATGCTGTAGTTGTATTTACCGAGTAAGACCTGTTTGTTTTTAACAGATTCGTTCAGTTAATAAAGAAACGTGTAAAGCAATAACCAAAATAATTACATTGAAATTAGCAATAACGAAAAGTTACTTGTAATCATAATCTTAAATATTATGTCCGCAGCTACAACGAAAGTCCTACTGAAGGATTGGCTTACCGCGGTACTATCTGCGGAGATCACGCCCAGGGACTTATTCACGAAAAAGGACAATACGATACCATCACTACAGCAGCTCATGAACTTGCACATATGTGAGTTTATCATTAAATTGCGTTCAGATTATTTTAATGTTTTTGTTTTTTATAGACATGTCGTGAATTTTTCTTAATATAATTACTTATTGTATTTACCGGTACCATTGTTCAAATAAGCTTGCTGCTTACAACCGAATTTTTGAAGAATTATTCTTAATATTCAATTATTAAAAAGATTAAAAATGAATGACTTTCTCAGACTCGGAAGCAAACACGACGGCCAAGACAACAACTGCGATCCAAATGACCATTACCTCATGTCACCTGTAATGTCAAACGCAAAGATCGAGAACAGGGACAGAATGTCAATTTGCACGATGAGACAAATTGTAGAAAAGGCTATGCAATTGCAAGGGTATGAAAATAAAAACTTTTTTTTTAATTCCGAAAACTCTTGACATTATAATTAATTATTAAAAATATTCATAAACTTTGAAGTTTAAATACAATATGAATTACTAAGAATTCATTAAATTTATTATCATCTTCTACAGTAAAAAATAGGCTTATAATGATGCTAAAATTTATGAGCAAATATATCTTATAAGGACAAACGAAAATTGCATGGATCCGTTAAAGAAATCCAGTAAAAGAATGAACCTTGACCAATTATTTGATTCTCGTCCAGGCGCTCGATTCAGTGTCGATGAACAGTGCCAATTAAGATTTGGAAGTGAATATAAATTCTGCTCGGTTAGAGCCATTATTTTTTTACCCACTATTTCCAATGGATTAAATATAGCCTTACGAGGCTAGTGTAAAAATTCACCAGCCCGGAAAACTGAAATAACTGAACTAATTACCTAATTCATGCCTTGGACGACACGTAAACCATCTATTGCGATTATAGTTAACTATTGTTGAAGTGTTTCCGCAAAAACGATTTGATTAAATGTATTCCGCTCTATCTATACAATTTATTTTTGCAACGTATGCATAATTTAATTTTAGGAAGGCGAAGACACTTGTTTGACGGTATGCAATCAAATGAGATGTCTCAACACAAAAGACAACAGGTGCTATGGCGGATATCCAAAAGCCATGGATGGCACAACTTGCGGCAGTGGTAAATGGTGCGTGAGAGGTCAATGCGTTAATGGTAATCCGAACAGACTTGCTGGTAAAGGTAAACAATATTCTAATAGCCGTAATTAATAATTTAATTTCAATTTTTAAAAATTCGTAACGGAGTTTTCTGATGTTCTTTACTATTTTAAAGTTCGTTGCTGTTATTTATTGATAAAACTTTATTAACGTTTACGGGAGGAAATTAATAAATTTGAGAAAAAAATTGTTTACAAAATGTTTTCAATTATTTTTCAATTTTAACAATTTCTCAGAAATTTTACACTCATCTTGTTTGCCAAGCTTATCGCGCATACTTTATTATTGTATTTATTTTAAAGTTAATTTATTATACATTACAAATTATCCAAAATGTTTAAAGTTAATTTTTTGTTCAAGGCACTTGCATCTTCGGAGATAAAAGCGATTCATTCAGATTTAACGGAGTTTTAATGTCATGCAAAGATTTAAAAAACCAGCCAAGTGCGTGTGGCACTCAAGCGATACGAAATTGGTGCTGTAAAACTTGCGAAGAAATTAAAAGTTAGCAATATTACATCTTTTCAAAACATTATATTTATAATTCACTATTTATGATTATTTCATTGATTTTAGCAAAGAGTCAATGTCAATATCTAATTTAGTAAATTTCCAATGTCTACATTGCAATATTTTATACCAGACACTGGATCACCAAACTGTCCATATGGAGACATAGGTATGCAGATACAGATGGGTAGCAGAATTTATGGCTGTGAATTGGTCTTCCAAAACCACGAGGCCTGTAATGAGCCCACCATTAATACAAACTGTTGTGATAGCTGCAATAAAGCCAGAATGGCTTTGAAATAAAACGCTGGAGGATGAAAAACGATAAAGAAATAAATTAATTATTAAATTTAATGATAAATTAGACGTTCCTTACTGAATACAATCTTTTAACGAAGTTATGAATAAATAATTGCGCTATTAACGATAGAAATTGGAAAATGGTTACTGGTGTTAGCATTCGGTTCATTCATAAGGTTACCCAGAGAAATCTCGGACCCTTAGACACAGCCGCCACTTGTATTTAACTGATTTTATGAATGCCTTATTTATCCAGGTAGGATGTAAAAGCACATTTTAATCGATCCACCATTTATACAGCGCCCCTATCCGCCCTGGCAGTGTAGGATGAATGGCGAACCGATTCGTAACTACTGTTACTACCGCTAATCTGCATAACTCTCATCGCTTTGTTGTTTTTAATAGCTAAAGGAATATCAAAATAGAAGTCATTTTTAAAATTTTTTGGACGAGGATGTTTGAGCACTTGAGCCTTGGATTGTTGCTCGATCTGGTATCGGAACTCTGTCCAGAAGTCTTCAACGCTAAAACAATATCCAATCAAAACATTCCAGTTGATTGTGTGCAGGTATTGATTTAGGGTTGTAGTAATTTGCTCTGAGAAAGTCATAAGGTGCAACTTTAGAAAACTGATTGTATGACGAACTAGAAAGAGAGAAGGACACATGGATGATGGGACACAGAACATCAAACTTAAGTATTGCCGATACCATCATTCCACCAGTTCCAAAGTTCATGAACAACAAGTTTTACTTCTTAAAATCATTTTTAAAACTTCAAAATCACAGGTGCGTTTGGAGCAACTTCAGCTTATAATATGCACACTTGAAGGCATCTTAAATACGATTAACGACCCAAATTTTTCAAAAGGCTCTCAGGTCTCTCTCTCAAACTTGTTTACTATGCGGCGAAACGATTATTAGGAAGGATTATTTGGTGAAACATCGATTATGTCAAATTGTAAACTTTGTCGCCATCGACTACTTTGTCAAGAGCAACTTTCCACTGAGATCCCTGAGTACACGTTATTTTCGGTAAACGCCATCGTCCTTCAGGATTCTAGCTAAGTAAAATTGCTAATGCAGGGGAACCGGAAGTAACCAAAAAGAAGACTATTAAAGTAAAATAAATTGAAAAATACCAATTACTCGATTAAAGTTATTTTATATGTTTAACGATTAATTAATCGATTAAATCCACAGTCCCTTTTTAAATGTTAGAAATTCAAATAAAACACCTACTTTGATATGTAAGAATATATTTCAATAAAAAGAATTGACTAGTTAAGCAATTAGATCCTTATTTATATTCTCGTAGTTAGATTGTTTCAAAGCAAAACACCACAATTCCGAATTCGCATTTCAACTATGAATAGCAACACACAAAATGGTGGTCTTTAAAAAATGATACTTGATTGTCATAAAGTTGACTGCAACTGTTTACAACTACTTAGTCTCTTTAACTCACTGACTAATGTGGAAGTCAGAGACACCTAAATCTAATCATCAAGTAAAAAGAGCAAATTTTGTGATTCTAAACTCTCCGAAATGTTATTTTAGTCATCTGTTGAAAATCTTCCGATTTAATGATATCTCCAAGTTTCAGAACCACTTAAAGACGCTAATAAACTCTATTCCTTTGTCGTCAATAAAGTTTATGTTAATTATTAATTTATTAATTTATTAATAATAATGTTAATAAGCATTAAGATGGCGCAGACATGCACCTTTTTAAAATTTTAGAATTACGACAGGAGGACAAGACAGCTCGTTTACCCAGTGCTTCATCTTTTTATCAAGTTTATCTTAAAAGCATTTTATTGCTACTTTATTATTTTAGTGCTATTACTTTAATTTTTTATTTATTTACAATGCGATTACAATTAAGCCTACAGTGTCTAAATGGGTCGCGACAGAAATATTTGCTGTTAAGGTATTTATTATTTATTTAATTTACTATTTTAATTATTTATTTTGATATTTGTTATTCAGATATTTTATTATTTTAACAAGATTTTACAAAGAATCTATTTTCCAAGTAGATTTTGAAGTTATTAGAATTGAATTAGAGTTATTAGAAAACCTAGACATATTTAAATTAAAGTTTCTTTAAGAAGGGGATTCAAGAACTGAAATATCAAGTTCAACATTAGATTTATTGTCGTTTAATTATTTTATTATTAGATACTGCATCGTATTTTTTCATTCTCACAAACGAAATTGTTTCCCAGTATGGAAAAAGGTGATAGTTCAAAAACCCTGAATGCAAAGTTACCATATTTGTAATGTAAAACAGTAATGCAAAAAATTAAAATGTAAGTGATGGAACACATGTAAAAAAACAGGATCTCAAAAAAAAAATATTTTATCAACTCTTGGTAACCTCTTTCCTCTTGCGGTCTGAAAGCAGAATCTCGGAAGTTGAAGCATTTTGATGTAAAAAGTAACGAGTGGTACTTGTTAGTCCATCATTGTAAGGAAAATTTCCAATAATCTGCGCGTTGAAATTAGTATCTATATTAAGGAACCCGGTATTAGGAAATCCTGGTTTCGATAAATGAGCAGCCAGCACAATTTGGCTTAAATCTATGGTGTTCACATTAAATCTGATAGCCATTGCAATGAGATATTGATCATATGCCCTTCTGCCAACGACAACATCTTTTATTGCTGTCCAGTTGAAAGTAGAATTTTCTCTGCTGACAAAAAAGTAATCGATGGCAAAAGTGCCTCTGAGGACACCTCTTTTAGCAAGTTCTGGAAGATTTGATTTGTTGAAATAATTTTCGTAAACCTCAAAATCCGTGTTGAAAAGACTTGAATTGAATTCATTCGTTTTATTAGTGGAAACTGAGGACAAGTTTCGAAATAGTTGAATATCAGTTCTTCGTCCAACCAAGAGAACATTGTTACTGAGTTTCTCTTTCAATATCGATTCCAAAAATTGCAAACTTCTTAAAAGCTCGTCAGTGAATAATAAATCACCTTGTAAAAATAAATGGTTTGCTGTAAATAAATTATTCGACAATTTGCACTTCTAATTAAATATATTAAATTCTGAAACAGCATTGCAAATTTAACAAAAATAGCTTACCATTGGCATATCCATAAAAAGAAGCATTATACCTTTTAAAAACCTCCTCATACATTGGTTTCAAGTAAGGAGTTCCAAACGAATTGGCAAACTTAAGTGGCAAAACATCCCAACCCTTCTCTAATGCCGTTAAAACCAAAACATTTTCAGGATCCGTTCGACTGGTGTTGCCGAGTCTGCTGAGATTTGCAAACAGAACCGGTTTAATCGCCCCTCCAAACGAATTCCAATTTGAGATAATCAATCTATGAGCCAATCTGTGATGTTCTGAAGTCGCTTTGAAAGTTGTAAAAATGATCAAAGTAGGACTTGGAGACAAACTTTTTCGATTAGTTTTCGAGATGCCAGTTGTTATCTTGTGAAATGACAATAGTTTATTTACGTGTTCCCCCTTTTGCCATACAATCAAACATATTATTAAGCATACATTTGAAATTATGATCGCAAAAATAATTCTTTTCATATTTTTAATTCGTTATCGGATTATGCTATTACACCCAAACGTTATACCTAGCTACATGGCTTTGCTTAAGATTCAGATATAAATATTAATGATGTGTGCCAATCCACGATTCAGAGCAATCCGAATCAGCACACTTGTTAAGGTAATGTCGAAATTTATTAATGCGCGGATTTTTGGATCAGAGAATTTTGATTAATCTATAGCAGTGGTTGAAACTTGATTTTCCTAGAAGAATAAAATCACCACATAAACAAGTCTGTCACTAGTTCAGTTGAATCCGTAACATTATAACACCGAGTAAATATAATTGATGATAATGATTGATGATGCAATGGAAGTTTGTTTAACATTAAATAAAAACAAAAGAGTTAAGTTTAAGTAAAATCAATAATTATTTTATTAATTAATTGTTAATTTACTTGACAAATAATTTAATAATAATAATAATAATAATAATAATAATAATAATAATAATAATAATAATAATAATAATAATAATAATAATAATAATAATAATATATAATAATAATAATAATAATATAATAATAATAATAATAATAATAATAATAATAATAATAATAACAACAAATTTAGCAATGATAATTTTTTTCAAAAAAAATGTCTTAGTAATATTTAGTTACTGCTTGCATAATTAAATTCGAAATCATTTGATATTCTGTTGCCATTCATTTCGGTCCTCACATACATTAAATCTTTAGTGAACATTTCTCGTAATTTTCAAAAAAAATTAAATATGCCGGAACTAAGGGCGTCTTTTGAGATTTTTAAAAAAATTAATTTTTATTACAATTGATGTTTTCGCAAACTTCTCGAATATTTTTTTAAAAACTTGTTGATAATCCAGGCAATCAGTACAGGCAAACTCTGCCCACAATTATCAAGTTTCAATGCAATTGCGATGCCATTGCAATCCTGTTGCACTGCAATTTACTGAGTCAGCGAGCTGGAGTAGCCAGGACAAGCCGAGGCAACACTGTTTAACAAAAATAATAATAAAACAAATTGCTTTATATCAATATCCTCTGCTGGAGGACGTAGTAAAACGAGAAATTGATGACTAGCCATAAAAATAGCAAGAGCTACAACAAGCAGTTATCGTAGATACAAAATAAGTGTGGGTATGCGATTTTATTTACTGCGTAATAAACGAAGGATCATTAATAATTAATGCAAGCGTGATTGGCCTTGGGTAGTCCGGCGACAAAACAGCCCATAAAAACAGCCCCGTCAAACTAGCCAAGGCGACAAAGCAGCCCCGTTCAAAATAGCTCGAGATAACTTTAAAAGAATTAATTTTTATGAGTTGAATACATTATCCGAAACTAATACCAAATTTAATTCAATATTAGTTTGAATGCTTTTATGCAACGTAGCAACATATGCTATATAGAGCTAATATGTAAATGTTTTGACATTGTTATTCATTATTTTTTATTTTAATTATTATCAATTGTACAAATAAATTATTTAAAATTACTAAAATTGTTCTTTGATATTCCTGATTTTAGTATAGCATATATAGTAGCCAAACTCTGAAAGAGAAAGTTGTTTTTGTAACAAAATTTCCTGTTCCTTTCCAATCCAAGTGTTCAGGTATTGGTATTAAGGATCTCATCAAAATTCAAAATTTAAAGAAATAATCATTCAAGAATTTAATTTTTGAATTGTTCTTCGAAACTACCGAATGTAATGGATGAATATTCGCTTGAAATTTGCATCATCTGTATGAAATACATGAACGATCCAAGAATATTACCTTGTGCTCATAGTTTTTGTCTGCAATGTTTGGAATCTTCAAAGGTATCAAATGACTCATCAAATTGTCCGAAATGTCAGATGGATTTTGAAATTCCACAAGGAGGATTAAAAGATTTGAAAAAGAATGAGTTCATTGAACAACTGAATAATCTTAAACAAGACGGTATCAATTGTGACAGTTGCAAAGTAGCTCAAGCAATTAAATTCTGTGTTGATTGTTCTTTCAATTACTGTTCAACCTGTTTGGAGCACCATGCAAGGATTCCAATTGCAAGGAATCACCAGTTGCAACCAGCAACGTCAGCAAAAGTTGAAATTAACATCAACAAATATTCAAATTGTGATGAACATTCAGAGCTGATGACTTTAGTTTGCAAAAATTGCAAGATTGTTGTATGCAGCCATTGTTTTTCTTTGAATCACAAAAACCATCACTGCATTCATTTATCTGATTACTTTGATTCTTCAAAATTCAAATTTGAAGAAAATTTGAAAATTAAAGAAGGAACTATAGCGAATGTCATTAAAAATATGAAAAGTTCCGAAAACATGATGCATGACAATGAATTGAAAGCTTCAAATCTGAAAAAAGAAATTCAACAAAGAGGTGAAGATGCAAAGAAAATGATTGATTCCATTGTTGCTGCAATCAATCAAAACATTGATGAAGAATTGAAACAATACCATCATGACGCTGATAAAGTTTTGAAGAATTTGGAAAACATGGAAAGAGATTTGAAGGAGCAGATTGAAATATTGAAGCATCAACTAGAGAGCTTAAGTTATGCAAATGTGACTGAAATAGGATTTAATACTGTGTTCCAATCTGAAACTGTTCCAAATTATTCTGAAGAGTTTTGCACATCATTTTATTTCGATGACGACCTGAAGAAAGTTGAAAAGATTTTTGTAAATCCTCAGATAAGACGTTGGTATAACTTTTCCAAATTGCTTAAATCTCTGATTGTTTATAAACTTGAATTATTTCACATTTGTTGAACATTTACAATTATTTGATAATTTCCAGCACCTTCAATGAGTTTGGTGCAAGAGGAAACCCTTAAAGGCACTATTGAGTTGATTACTTCATGCGAAGGTGAATTGCATGGCTTGAAGAGGCTTAAGAATGGTTCACTTGGGATTTGGAAGAAGAAATCTAAAAATTCTAAAGATAATACGAATGTCAAATTTAATAAGAAGTTATTTGGAATTGGCAATCTGCTAGTGATTGATGGCAAGTTCTTCATATCTGGCATTTCTGAAATCGGTCATAAATATATTTTAAATGTTCTCGAAAAAGCTGGCAACTGGGAGTTATTTAAAATTTTTGAACATCCTCCAATAAAGTCTGAGAAAATCATGCCAAGAATGTCGAAATCCATTTGTGGAAATATTCTTGTTAACATGTCTCGTAAAATATTACTTTTATCTAGTAAAGGTGCTGTCATGAAAAAAATCAAAGTTTCATTTCATATTCAAGATGTCTTGCAACTTGATGAAGAAAGCTATGCTGTCTGTGGTACTGATGAAGTTTACATAATTGATGATAAGGCCAATATTCTTGTTAAGCATTTGTATCATACTTTTTTTGATGAGCCTAGGTGTAACATTGTAACATTGCTTCGTTTGGCAAAAGATAAGCATGGTAATATTTATGTTTATGATTCTGCTGCCTGTAAACTGTTCATTTCTGATCACCGCCTCAGAATCAAATCGACTTTTGATGTGACAAGTTGCTTGCGTGAGATTGTTTACGATGAAATAAGAAATGTTTTAATGATTTCATGTGAGAACCATTCATTGATAACTTATGCTTTATAAATCTCTGGACATTGCTGTTAGTTTTTTTTTAAGTAGCATTTAGTAAGCTAAATTTGCTTTGACAATTAATTTTGTTTTTTTTTGGTTTTGATTTTGAGGTGCTTGCTTGCATTGCAGTGCATTGTGATCATGAACACATTTCCATAGTTAATTGATTTCTTTGATGTTATATAATTAATTTTGATGTGCACGGGATATAATGAAAATGGATTTTTGTTTGATAATAGAAGATGCTTTGAATATCTCTTTTTTTTGGTTCTGGAGTTTGTCAAGGTGAAATTTCCTGCTTTTGAACTTATAAATTATGAGTCATCCACTGACATTTCCTAGCTGTCTATGTAATTTGAATACAGCCAGGGTCGGACTTAAAAAACCGGCACAGGAAATTTGGTCATGTCAGCCCACTTCATCATTAGTTTCATATAAATTTTTTCAATTATTTAATATTTTAATTATTTTTAATTTAATTTAATTTTTATATGTGACTCTTTAGGTTCTATAATTATTTCATATCAAATAATGAAATTTTAAAGTTCAAAAACACTACTTTAAGTTGCAAGAATCTTTTTATTTATTACACGTTCAAATTCGTAATTATGTAAAACAACTTTAAACAGTTAAATAACTCCTACTTTTAACAACTTAAACATAAGAAACGTTAGAGTCTAAAATTTCTATTCACTTTTAATAAGTACTACAGCTTTTTCATCGTTCCACTAGTCGGTGATAAAACATCGATCATTTCATTGTTATTGATTCTTGGAAGAAGGTCCTTCTCACAAGACATCAGCATGAATGATTGTAAAGTTGACTGGCTCAGAAAATTTCTTAATATTTTCAAAATGTATTTCAATTTTAAAAACGACCTCTCACAAGCAACTTGTGATGAGGATAATGTCAACACAAATTTTTAAGCCAGATACAAATTTGAATAAACAAGACTATGCAAATTAAACTTCTGGAGAACAAAATAGCGACAAACAATACATTTTTTGCAAGATTTTCATTTATTTCTGAAAATGATATATAATGTTATTGTAATATTAATGAATTAAAAGCAATTCTTCTAGTGGTTTATTTTTTAAGACAAATAAAACCAAATAATTCATTGCACTTAGACGGTAAACATTATTTGATCAAATATCTCGACAGTTCTAATCATTGCATAAATGCTCAAAAACTTTCCAAGTTCTTAATGATATTATTGTTCATAGTATTAATGTTAATAGGATCAGATCTAATAAACTCAATCAATTTTTGAAAACTTTTCGCATTAAACTATTCAAAAAAAAAGGTAAGATATCAAAAGGTTTTAAAAAAAATGAATACACCTGACCTGTATGAAGTTGAACAATTTTGGAAAAATATACTGGAAAATGATTTAAATCACGACTTCGAAGCAAATTGGATAGAAATTGATAAATCAACATTTAAGGAAATGAGGAGTTCGGAATGGAAAAAGTGGAAATGAATGAAACGGCAAAAGTGACCAAATTGACGCATAACATGTCGGAAAACATCTGGAGTTGTTGATGAATCTTCAGTCAACATACAGGTGAATTTTATAATAAGATGGCATCGGGCGATTGTTACAAAATTATTGCAAAGATAATAAAAAAGATATCTGTATGACGGTTAATTGATTATAATTATTAATTAAAATATCTATTTACGTAAATAATTGAATTATGGTATTTCATTGTTATTGTTATTATTATTTTTATAATTATTATTATTATTATTTTATTATTATTATTATAGTTGTTGTTATTGTTCTTAGCATGTCAATCCATTGAAAATAATAATGTTGTTCCTGAAAATGAAACGTGAAGGGCCTGTGTTTTCAATTTAATGCAACACAAGATAGAAACTCTAAGTGGAAAGAATCAAATTAGTTATTTGTATAATAAAAGGATGCCTCAATTAAATATATTATTTGTAAATATTTTAAATACACTTCATAATTTTTTTGAAAAGTATTTGAATCTGCAAGCCTCCACATGATGAATTCTTTATATCAATACCAAATGAGGGCTTTCTTGAGAATGATGCATCCTCATTCAGAATGCAGCCATTCATCATACCCAATGCATCTGCGGCGATAGTACATCACTGCAATAAATTATTGCAAATCCATTGTTTGAATCACTTATCCCCAAATTGACTTTTGCTTTTTAATGACTTTCCTAATTCCAGATTTGTTTCCTTTTTTCAAATATTTGTTATAAAAGTATGAGAACATTGTGGCACAATTATATTTTTAGACCATTTTACATTTTTACATTTATACAATGATTTTCAGCGCATTATTAATAACATTACTCGGTTGCAACATCATGAATATTTCAGAATGTAATATCAGAAGCACATTTCAGATAACACTCGATTGTTACGGCAAACCAGGATGTGCTTTGGACCTTCCATCTTCAGTTGAAACAGGAGTAAAAACCAAAATCTGGTGTGCAGTGATTTGCAAGATCCAGAAGAAGTGCACGAGCTTCAATTACTTGGAAAATAATAAAACATGTCAGTTGTTTCAATTCCTTCCCTTCAAGATCACGTCCTATCCTAAATGTTACAACTACTATGTGAGTTGTAGTTTCATTTGCAGATTTTGACAAATTTGTACTTTAAAATGTTCTTTCGAAAATAAATAAATAAAATAAACTGAAAAGAGTTACATTGTTACATTGATTTCTTCTTTATAGAGGCCTTCAAGGATCGTCTTGCCAAGTAAATTTAGTTTTGCAGCGAATTATTTACTTATTAAGAAGAAAAAAGATTTATAATATAATCATTTACTTTAAAGAATATTTTTACTAGTTTAAATAAATTATTAATTTCGAATTTCAGCGAATGGAAATCTTGCCTTAAAAAGAGAAACATGTCAAAGTTCAACATATGAAGGTTCTATGGGCAAGCTTTCGTCATGGATGGCAGTGGATGATTTGTTTGGAACCGATGTTTTTAAGGCACAATGTGCTCAAACTAACGATCCTAACGGAGGAGAGAACTGGTTCATGGTGGATTTGAGGCAAACTGTTGGCGTCAGTCTTGTCCGCTTTTTGACGTTTACAGCAAATTGTAAGTTTTATAGTTAAATATTAATTACGTTGCATAACTGAGATGATTTGGAATGTCACTGTTCATCTTTAGAAGTTTAAATACTCTAAAAATAGTTCTGAATCTATTTGTGACTCAAATATAAAGTAATTTCTATAATGAATTAGGACACTCAGGCTTTCGAAAGGTAATCGAAACTACAAAACATTCGGATATTTAAATTAAATAGCTAAATATCATTAAAGAAAAAATTATAAAATGATTATTGATGAAGAACTTATAATTAAAAAACGCTTTTCAAGATGTCAATCTCCAGAGATACTTCAGCCTGATCATTGGTCTCGCCAATGATTCTTGGCTCGTAAAGAGACCAGTAAGAAACACCTATCTTTTGTGTGGAATCTACCGTCAAATACCGAGTTCTGGTTCCTGGATTGAAGTCAGTTGTTCCACCAATAGAGCACAACCAGCGAGATACGTCATTGTCCAACAAACTCCACTCAGTGGACATCGTGTGTCCTCCGGTGGATACATGAGTCTGTGTGAAGTTCAGGTCTTTTAAAGATTTTGAAAGTTGAAAATTGAAGTTGAATCGAATTTCTTTGAATTTCCAAAGTGACTCGGTTGTGACAAACAAAATATCGGAAAACTTTTTCCTGAAATTTTTTAAGGTTTTTCTCAGATTTGATGAATGGTTTAATTGATATATTTTTACAATTACATTCACCGTAGGCTCTGTGGTAAAATCTACATAATCATAATCATATTCGTCATCGTCGTCATCTTCATCGTCTTGATTTTTCCTCGTACGTGTATGGAAAGCATCCATCAGTCCAGCAACAACTTTCATTCATGTTGTAGGATTCTGTGATCATCATCATCATAATCATCATCCAAAAAATTAAACCTTTTTTCTCCAAGTCAATAAGCTTCCTTACCTGTTGTTTACTTATTCAGAATTTTGCCTGCAAATCGATGGTGTTTCTGTGCAATTTTTCTCAAAAAATGTAGCCAACAGAAAGCCTTGAGTTAATAAATTGCAAATATTTAAAATTAATAAAAAGTGATTAAGTTCTGCTGGATTTAAATTTATTCTTTATATAATTAATTATGTTTACATAGACATGGTCAACATAAAATTAAGGCGTAATGTTTATTACCTGATTTTTTTTTTAATTGTTATAAATGAAATGAAAAAAGTACAACACCGAGTCAACACCGGCCGACGATATTCATTTAATTTTATGGAGACATGTACAAAAGATTTCTTTAAAGCAAAACATGACTGTACATCTTGGAGATGATGGTGCTCAACATTTTCAAACAAACTACTAGATATTGGAGAAGGTAGATTAAACGTAGATTCTTCAGGAATATTCAACTCTCATCAGATTTTTGTAACCTGGTTTCTACTGTAGCAGAATTAATTGATGCAGTTTATCCAATGGTTTCCACAAACTATGAACATTCAAACTGGTGGCAAGAAAGGGCCATTCTTGCTACCAAAAATGTTCATGAAATCAACAATAAAATGCTATCAATGTTACCAGGTCCAGCCACTGAATACAAGTCAATCGAGGTTGTCAGTTACCCACACCAGTTCTTAAACTCACTGGATCCAGTTGGATTGCCACTACACCGTCTTTTACTAAAAGTGGTATCTCCAATTATTCTACTACGTAACGTCGACCCACCAAAACTTTGAAATGGCACTAGGCTAGGTTAAAAAGTTGTTGGTCAATGTAATTGAAGCAATTGTCTTACACTTGTGTTTATTCATTTCGGATTTTAATCAAATAAATTAATAAATAATAAAAAGCAAACAATGTTTACTCAACTTATGTTTTTGAGAGGAATGCATCTTAGCAATCATAGCAAATGATAAAGCATTAGAATATTTAACTGTAAAAATGTTTAGAATTAATAAACGTTTAAATTTATAAAATTGTATGATTCTCAAAACTGTAATTATTGTAACCAGCGAAGCTAAAATAATGAAAAACGTCAATATTGTGAATGATTAATATAATAATATATATATATAGTAAATACTAATAATTTATAGTTTAATTATTAATTTAATTAATTATTAATGTCTTCTGAAAATTAATTAAAAATTAAAGTTGGTTTATTGTGACTAATTAAAATATTTTTGTAATTACCTGAGATCGAAATTTTATGCTGGAATTTTGTTCTAAAAAAGTTATTCATAACTCTATTATTATTCATAATTCATTTATAAAATGTTATTAATATTATTAAATTGAAATCCAATAGTTTTTTCAAAAAATTATTTAAACTAAAAAAAATTAGCTAAAAAAATAAATTATTATTAATATATTATCATGCTTTTGTAAAACAACTCTTTTGTTTTGCCTTGCTTTTCAGTAAATTCGAATGTTGAATACTCAGGAATTGTTTTAATTTTGAGACCCTTTTTGGGGGTTTAAAACTTAAAACCAATTGTAGACATGTAATATCATCAGACCTTACTCTAGAACTTTTAATAGAATTTGTATTTATAAATTATTAGAATATTTATTATTACAGGTATCTTAATGAAAATATGAAAAAACAAATTTCCAATGTTGCCGAACGACATGGATTGATTTAATAGCTGTTTTTAGAAGTTTATATATATATATATAATATTACATTACAAATTTAATTTAAAAATATAAATTTTAAAATATTAATATGTTGTCCCATTTCATGACTAGACGATTAGGACGTAGACAACAAAAAACATCAAATACAGAAAAAAATTGCTCTTAAATATATTACGATATGTACAGTTTTATGTAAAGTCAGATCAATCAATCTATATCATGTTTCTTTTCTTTTTTTGAGATTTATGTAGAGATTCCCAGTAGAGATTTATGCTAGCGTAATTGTCTGTTCCGTCCTAATCATCAAGTTATGTAATAGAAACGACATTAATAAAACAGTTTTAAAAGATTCGCTCTAGTCGCCATTTATTTCTGAATTTGACTGACCCTCAAACATTACGTGCCAATTAAATTCCAATATTTACAATAAACCTTTACTACTTTTTTGTAAATTTATTTATTTATTTTAATACTTGTTAACAATTTTAAGGCTTTAATATGAATAAGTAAGTGATAAAGTTGGATTGTAGTTTGTTTTTAAATCTTAAATTGAAGGCGAAGGAATTTCTCTTTAGTTTTTGTGACTCCTTTGAAGCTCAAAAACAAATGTTAAACATCACCATCATCGTCATCATCATCATCAGCAGTAGCAACAACATGATGATCATCACTGTTTGTAGGAATCGACCGGAGAATTTTTCATCCTCGATTTACGGGCAGTATTCCAAAGAAGTAAGCAACATGTAGAAAACGTCGTTGAATTTATGGACCAATGGAGGGTCATTGGTTTAAATAAAAATAAAACAAACAGGTTTCTTAAACATGTTACGAAGCACTTGCGCTTTCAATATAAGTTGCATGAGGTATATTTCACTGTTTCACTATTATCAAATTTTTAATTATTATAATTCATATAAATTAAAATTAAAGTAAAATATTAATATTTATTTATTGATTCACTTAATAAAATATTTTATCTTTTGCTCCTCCAGCAAATAATTTTAAAAATTATAAAAAATATATCTAAAAACAGTTATTAATATTATCATTAAGAAATCTAATAGCTCGCTTATGTTGTAAAATCAGTCGATAATCTATGTTAAATTCCAACTCCAAATCAAACTCTTTCTTGCAAACAAGGCGATAGGAACTCAAAGAATGATCAAAAGAAACAATTGGAGGAAAATTTCGCAAAAACACCCTCGATTTGCAGTCAGTATTCTGAATAAGTTAGCACAGGTAAGGAGGCTAAAGTCAAGATAAGCAACTGAACTACTGAGCGAGTAAATATGATATAAAGCTAAACTTCCAAATATTCTGGATCCCGTATATTATAAATTCAAATAATTTAACATTAAAATGCTGTCTCCAAGAGAATATTTATTTTAATCAATACCATAACATTCGGAATGTGGGCATAGAAACCATTGAAGCTGGCATGATCGATATTCAAAATTAAAGATTGTTGCAAATCCATTGTTTGCTTCGTTCGTCTGCAGATCGATGTTTCCTTTCTAATCTTCTTTTAAGTTATTTGTTATAAAAGTCAGAAACTTCTGAGGAGTTATTTTGAAATTTCAGGCCATAAAAACACTTTTATATTTAAAAATGGTTTTCAGATTATTAACAGTTTTACTCATTTACAACTTCGTGAATATTTCAGAATCCAATTTCAGAAGCACATTTCAGATGACACTCGATTGTTACGGCAAACCAGGATGTGCTTTGGACCTTCCATCTTCAATTGAAACAGGAGTAAAAACCAAAAGCTGTTGTGCAGTGATTTGCAAGGATCAGATGAACTGCACGAGCTTTAACTACTTGGAAAATAATAAAACATGTCAGTTGTTTCAATTCCTTCCCTTCAAGATTATGTCCTATCCTAAATGTTACAACTACTGTGTGAGTTTTAGTTTGATTTGCATATTTTGTACTTTTGAAAGGTTCTTTCAACAATAAATAAATAAAATAAACTGAAAAGAGTTACATTGTTACATTAATGTCTTCATTGTAGATGCCATCAAGAATCGCCTTGCCAAGTAAACTCAGTTTTGCAGTGAATTATTTAATTATTAAGAAAAAAAAAGATTAATAAAATACGCAATTACTTGAAAGAATATTTTTACTAAATTAAATAAATTATAAATTAAACTAAATTAAATAAATTATAAATTAAACTAAATTAAATAAATTATAAATTAAACTAAATTAAATAAATTATAAATTTCGTATTTTAGCAAATGGAAATCTTGCCTTAAAAAGAGAAACATGTCAGAGTTCAACAGATGCAGTTTCTATGGGCAACCTCTCGTCATGGCTGGCAGTGGATGGTTTGCATGGAACCGATGTTGGGAAAACACAATGTGCTCAAACTAAGGATCCTAACGGAGGAGAGAACTGGTTCATGGTGGATTTGAGGCAAACTGGGATCATCAAGCTTGTCCGCGTTTTGACGTTTACCTCAAATAGTAGGTTTTTAGATGTGGTTCTTCATTTGATTAAATAAGATTATTTAGATCAAATTGGTCTAACTGTTAATGTTAATACATTTATAGAAATTCAAATGCGTCATAAATTTATTTTATGGGATGTGAATGTATTTGTGTTTAAAGTATAAAAAATTTCTACGATGAATTAGAACATTCACAGTTCATGCCATCGAAATATAAACGCAAACTACTATATTTCCAAATTTTCGGTAAAAATTTTAATTGAAGAAATAACTAACTAACTATCATTATTAAAGAAATGACAAAAATGTAAAGGATTTAGCATTTATTTTCAAAATGCAAAAATTCAAATTTTAAGCCATTGAATTTGTGAGATACCTCAACCTGACCATTGGTCTCACCAATGATTCTTGGCTCGTAAAGAGACCAGTAAGAAACACCTATCCTTTGTGTGGAATCTACCCTAAAACACGAAGTTCTGGTTCCTGGATTGAAGTCAAATGCTCTACCAATGGAGCACGACCAGTGAGATACGTCATTGTCCAACAAACTCCAGTCAAGTCGTTCATTGGAAAATTGGGTCTGTGTGAAGTTCAGGTCTTTTAAAGATTTTGAAAGTTGAAAATTGAAGTTGAATCGATTTTCTTGGAATTTCCAAAGTGACGCGGTTGTGACAAACAAAATATTGGAAAAATCTTTTCTTAAACATTTTTAAAGTTTTTCTCAGATTTGATGAATTAATTGATATAATCTTATAATTACCAACTTTTACTGTCTAATCTTCATAATCATTATCATAATCGTCATCGTCATCTTCATATTTTTGATTAATACTCGTACGTGTATGGAAAGCATCCATCAGTCCAGCAACAACTTTCTCTCATGTTGCAGGATTCGGTGATCATCATCATCATCATCATCCAAAAAATTAAACATTTTCTCCTCCAAGTCAATAAGATTTTCTTGGAATTTCTAAAGTGACTGTGTTGTGACAAACAAAATATCGAAAAACTTTTTCCTGAAATTTTTTAAAGTTTTTCTCAGATTTGATGAATGGTTTAATTGATATATTCTTACAATTACAAGACATTCGCCGCCGGTTCTGTTGTATAATCTTCATAATCATAATCACAATCGTCATCATCTTCATCTTCTTGAATATTCCTCATACGTGCATCCATCAGTCCAGCAACAACTTTCATTCACGTTGTAGGATTCTGTAATCATCATCATCATCCAAAAAAGTTAAACATTTTTTCCAAGTCAATAAGCTTCCTTACCTACTGTTGCTTACTTATTCAGAATTCTGCCTGCAAATCGATGGTTTTTTTGTGCAAATTTTCTCAAAAATGTAACCAACAGAAAGCCTTGCGTTAATAAATTGCAAATATTTGAAATTAAAAAAAAGTGATTAAGTTCTGCTAAAGTTAAATTTATTCTTTAGGTAATTAATTTTGTTTACATAGACATGGACAACATAAAATTAAGGCGTATTGTTTATTGCATGTTTTTATTTAATTGTTATGAATATTAAATAATAAATCATCATCTCCTTTAATAAAATTAATGAATGTCTTGAAAGCACAGAAACACTTTTGAATCTCATTAGGGATGTTAACGAATAAATATGAATCTCACTTGGACCTTGAATTGTAGCATAAGAAATATGTACTGCAATGTAAGCGCATTTTACAAAATAAATATGTGAATATTTAAAAAAATTATTAATATAAAATAGTAGTATTACATAATAATTTGATTAGTCAACGTCAGCAGCAGTGAGTGAACGGAGAATAAGTTTGTCTAATGTAAGATGATGAGTTAGGCTAGGCAGCAAGTGTGTTTTTAGAATATATAGTCTTTGGCAAAGTTTGAGAGGAGCTCGCGAAATGGAAACTTTTCTGAATCATGTCTGCACTTGATGCGAATTTCATTCTTGGCCCTATCTGAATACCGAGGTACTTGTATGCGTCGATAATGCTAAGAGTCTTGAATCCTTTTCCTTGCAGCTTCAAGTAAGGTGTGGGGTGTGTTATCCACTGCTTTTGTTTACTAGCAACTTCAGTTCTCATCGAGACGCATTTGTCAGGGTTCATCATGAGACCAACTTTAGCCATCTCCTCTTCCAGTAGTTTCAACATCATTTCCATTCCAATGTCAGTTGACAACAACAGAAGGAGATCATCATCAAAGACTATGTAATTACATTTTTCCTGTGACCCGGAGCCTCCGCTGACGCCGAACGTGTAACGTTTCTGTTTATTGCAATCTATAAATGTCTAAACACAATGACAATAACGGCTAATCAAAACAATTCAGACCACAAGATGGCGACGACATAGACAAGCGTACAAAAAGATCTCTAATCGAACTAAAATATAAAAATAGACATATGTCACAGAACGACTTGTCGATTTGCTCATAAGCATGTCGATCACAGCATTAAAGAGCATAGGAGACATTGAGTCTCCCGGTCTGACTCCTCTACCAACTGGAAAAGACTCA
Source organism: Whitmania pigra (assembly GCA_021613335.1). Lineage (NCBI taxonomy): Eukaryota > Metazoa > Annelida > Clitellata > Hirudinida > Haemopidae > Whitmania > Whitmania pigra. The sequence continues at coordinate 401,622 of JAJTWR010000001.1, forward strand.
CTGAATGCCTTCTCCATTTTCATGTAAACAACGCAGTTACTGTCCAGGCTCGTGAGATATCTGGTCAACACCGGGGGAGTGCCTAGACGACGGACGGCCCGAATGATCGACTGGTGACTTACTAAGTCAAAAGCCTTCGCCACGTCGATGAAAGTCAGATTCAACTTTTGCCTTTCTTGTCTTTTCTTGTCGATGAGTGCCTCGACGATCCACAAGTTGTCGCCAAGATCGTCGCTATGCCTGAATGCTTTTTGTCGCGAAGATAGAGGCCAAAAAAGCAGCATTCTTCTGTTGATTATCCGATGAAAAAGTCGGCTCATGAGAAGACCGACAGTTATCGGCCTAAATTCACTCGGGTTGGATATTTCATTAACCTTCGGAATGCAACTGACGACTCGTTCTTTAAATGGAGAAGGAGGCAAACCAACAAACAACCATAATGACATGTGAACGGCACAATCGATAAATTGTATTTTTTCGAGATTTTTCATTCTCATGCCATCCAGTCCTGGGGCGGCGTTCTTGATTCCGCGCATAGCAATCTTTACCTCACCGCATGTTATTGGAGCATCCAAGTCATAACATGGCCCCATTATTGGTATTACGGGTCTGTCATATCTAATTGAATCTTTTGAAAATATCTGTCTCCAATATTCAACTAGCATCTTGTGTGGAATTTAATTCTGCCACTCACGTGCAAGTTGGGTAAGTGGCTTGGTATTATAATTTTGAAATAGTCCAATTAATATAAATGAAATAAATGTAGTATAGCATTAGTTGAAGGCAATTCGTTATGCAATTGATAATAAATTTAAGGAACTTGTTAATTTTAATGTTGCTTAAATCACTGCTACCCCAAGGGAACAAAAAATTAAATTTCTATGCCATTCATAGGCCTCCTTACATGTCGCTTACTTATTCAGAATACTGCCTGCATATCGAAAGTGAAATAACGTTAAGTTAATTAAAGTTAATTGACTTAATTTATTAATATACATACATAACCTCAGTCAATAAATTGTATTATCTCATGCCCATCGAAAAATTCTAAAATTGATAGCAATCATATCTCCATTTACAAAATGTTGTTACTGATAAATGAAAACAAAATAAGAAATACTCGTTCGAAACATGCCAGCTCTTGATACCGCTAGAGAATTTTTAGAATGGCTTTTAAAAGTAGGGAATGGCAAAAATCACATTTCCTCAACGATGTTATCCAGAAACGCAAGATCCAGTTGATCAACAGTATGACGTGTTTTAATCATTTAATCTGTTCTATTATATAATATAGATATAATATATAATATATTATATATATATAATATATTTTTATATTATATACAGAAAGAACTTAATATCAAACATGTTGTTAAATTGCTGCCTCCGAGAGAAAATTTATTTTAATTAATACCATATAACTTTTGAGCATTATGCTTCTACATTCGTAATGTGGCCGTCCATTGAAGCTGGCATGATCGATATTCAAAATTAAAGCTTGTTGCAAATCCATTGTTTTCTTAGTTCGTCTCCAATTCGACGTTTCCTTTTTAAACACCACCCATAAAAGTCTGAGAACATTGAGGCACGATTATATTTTTAGGCCATTTTACATTTTTATATTTATAAAATGATTTTCAGCGCATTATTAATAACTTTACTAGGTTGCAACCTCATGAATATTTCAGAATGTAATATCAGAAGCACATTTCAAATGACACTCGATTGTTACGGCAAACCAGGATGTGCTTTGGACCTTCCATCTTCAGTTGAAACAGGAGTAAAAACCAATATCTGGTGTGCAGTGATTTGCAAGATTCAGATGAACTGCACGAGCTTCAACTACTTGGAAAATAATAAAACATGTCAGTTGTTTCACTTCCTTCCCTTCAAGATCATGTCCTATCCTAAATGTTACAACTACAATGTGAGTTTTACTATGACAAATTCGTACTTTTGAAATGTTCTTTCGAAAATAAATAAATGAAATAAACGGAAAATAGTTACATTTTTACATTGACTTCTTCTTTTTAGATGCCATCAAGGATTGTCTTACCAAGTAAACTTAGTTTTGCAGTGAATTATTTACTTATTAAAAAGAAAAATCAATAAAATACTCATTTACTTTAAAGAATATTTTTACTAAATTAAATAATTTATAAATTTCAAATTTCAGCAAATGGAAATCTTGCCTTAAAAAGAGAAACATGTCAGAGTTCAACAGATGCAATTTCTATGGGCAACCTCTCGTCATGGCTGGCAGTGGATGGTTTTCATGGAACCGATGTTTTCAAAGCACAATGTGCTCAAACTAAGGATCCTAACGGAGGAGAGAACTGGTTCATGGTGGATTTGAGGCAAACTGTTGGCGTCAGACTCGTCCGAGTTTTGACGTTTACGAGTTGTCAAGGTTTTTAGATGTGTTTTTTCATTTGATTAACTAAAATTATTTAGATCAAATTGGTCTAACTTAATGGTTATTCATTTTTAGAAACTCAAATGCTTCATAAAGTTACTTTATGGGCTGTGACTGTATTTGTGTTTAAATTATAAAGTAATTTCTACTATGAATTAGGACATTCACAATTCATGCTACCGAAAATATAAACGTAGATTAATATAATGCCAAAATTTTCGAAAAAAATTTCAATTAAAAAATAACTAGAAAATTATCATTAGAAATTATCTCATGAAGAAATGACAAAAATGTTTTTATAAAAGCTTAAGCATTTATTTTTCAAATACATAAATTCACATTTTAAGCTAATGAATTTGTGAGATACCTCAACCTGATCATTGGTCTCACTAATGATTCTTGGCTCGTAAAGAGACCAGTAAGAAACACCTATCCTTTGTGTGGAATCTACCCTAAAACACCAAGTTCTAATTCCTGGATTGAAGTCAATTGTTCTACCAAAGGAGCACAACCAGCGAGATACGTCATTGTCCAACAAACTCCAGTCAAGTCGTCCATTGGAAAATTGGGTCTGTGTGAAGTTCAGGTCTATTAAAGATTTTGAAAGTTGAAAATTGAAGCTGAATTGATTTTCTTGGAATTTCTAAAGTGACTCGGTTGTGAGAAACAAAATATCGGAAACCTTTTTCCTGAAATTTTTTAAAGTTTTTCTCAGATTTGATGAATGGTTTAATTGATGTTGTTGTAAACTTAGATTTTTGGAAATTAATTAAGTTTATATTGCTAATATAATTAAATTTATACTTAATTATATTTGGCATCTTTTCCGGGCACGTGGGATCTATTTTTGCTACAGAAAGGTATTCTCGATAATCACCTGACAAACAACGAGAATCAAGACAACTTAGAAGCCCAAATAACCATTTGCATCCTTAAGTACCTCAATTCCTTAAACGCTTAACTTCTATTATTCAGTTCCGTTAACTGAATACCTGCTCTAATAAACTTATTAGTTAACTTACTTATTTGCGGACCCCCGGGTTATTTCAATATATTCTTACAATTACAAGACATTCACCGCAGGTTCTGTTGTATAATCTTCATAATCACAATCGTCATCATCGTCATCATCTTCATCTTCCTCATACGTATATGGAAAGCATCCACCAGTCCAGCAACAACTTTCATTCATGTTGTAGGATTCTGTGATCATCATCATCATCATCATCATCATCCAAAAAAGTTAAACATTTTCTCCTCCAAGTCAATAAGCTTCATTATCTGTTGTTGCTTGCTTATTCAGAATTCTGCCTGCAAATCGATGGTGTTTCTGTGAAATTTTTCTCAAAAATGTAGCCAACTGAAAGTCTTGCGTTAATAAATTGCAAATATTTAAAACTAAAGAAAGGTGATTAATTTCTGCTGGAGTTAAATTTATTCTTTAAGTAATTAATTTTGTTTACATAGACATGGAACACATAAAACTAAGGCGTATTGTTTATTGCATGATTTTTTTTTTAATTGTTATAAATATTAAATAATAAATCATCATCGCCTTTATTAAAATTAATGAATGTCTTGAATGCACAGAAACACTTTTGAATCTTATTGGGGTGTTAACGAAAAAAGTGATTAAGTTCTGCTAAAGTTAAATTTATTCTTTATGTAATTAATTTTGTTTACATAGACATGGACAACATAAAATTAAGACGTATTGTTTATTGCATGTTTTTATTTAATTGTTATGAATATTAAATAATAAATCATCATCGCTTTTAATAAAAGTAATGAATGTCTTGAAAGCACAGAAACACTTTTGAATCTCATTAGGGATGTTAACGAATAAATATGAATCTCACTTGGACCTTGAATTGTAGGATCAGAAATATGTACTGCTATTTAAGCGCGTTTTACAAAATAAATATGTGAATATTAAAAAAAATATTAATTTAAAAATAGTAGTATTACATAATAATTTAATTAGTCAACGTCAGCAGCAGTGAGTGAACGGAGAATAAGTTTGTCTAATTTAAGATGATGAGTTAGGCTAGGCAGCAAGTGTGTTTTTAGAATATATAGTCTTTGGCACAGTTTGAGAGGAGCTCGCGAAATGGAATGGATGCCTTTCTGAATCATGTCTGCAGGTGATGCGAATTTCATTCGTGGCCCTATCTGAATACCGAGGTACTTGTATTCGTCGTTAATGTTAAAGGTCTTGAATTCTTTTCCTTGCAGCTTCAAGTAAGGTGTGGGGTGTACTATCCACTGCTTTTGTTTACTAGCTACTTCAGTTCTCATCGAGACGCATTTGTCAGGGTTCATCATGAGACCAACTTTAGCCATCTCCGCCTCCAGCTGTTTCAACATCATTTCCATTCCAATGTCAGTTAACGACAACAGAAGGAGATCATCAGCAAAGACTATGTAATTACATTTCTCCTGTGATCCGGAGCCTCCGCTGACGCCGAACGTGTAACGTTTCTGTTTATTGCAATCTATAAATGTCTAAACACAATGACAATAACGGCTAATCAAAACAATTCAGACCACAAGATGGCGACGACATAGTCAAGCGTACAAAAAGATCTCTAATCGAACTAAAATATAAAAATAGACATATGTCACAGAACGACTTGTCGATTTGCTCATAAGCATGTCGATCACAGCATTAAAGAGCATAGGAGACATTGGGTTTCCCTGTCTGACCCCTCTACAAACTGGAATAGACAATGAGTCCCTTCTCCATTTTCATGTAAACAACGTAGTTACTGTACAGACTCGTGAGATATCTGCTCAACACCGGGAGAGTGCCTAGACGACGGAGGACCCAAATGCTCGAATGGTGACTTACTGAGTCAAAGGCCTTTGCCACGTCGACGAAAGTCAGATTCAACTTTTGCCTTTCTTGTCTTTTCTTGTCGATGAGTGCCTTAACGATCTACAAGTTGTTGCCAAGACCGTCGCCATGCCGGAATGCTTTTGTCGCGAAGATAGAGGCCAAAAAAGCAGCATTCTTCTGTTAATTATTTGATGAAAAAGTCGGCTCATGAGAAGACCGACAGTTATCGGCCTAAATTCACTCGGGTTGGATGTTTCTTTAACCTTCGGAATGCAACTGACGACTCCTTCTTTAAATGGAGAAGGAGGCAAACCAACAAGCAACCATAATGACAGGTGAACGGCACAATTGTATTTTTTAGAGAATTTTCTTTCTCATGCCATCCAGTATATAGACATGGAAAACTTTAAATAAATGGGAAAAATTAAGGCGTATTGTTTATTGCATGATTTTATTTGTTTATATTATTAAATCTGTTGATAAAATTGTCACTTCAACGTTGGTGATAGCTCGGCTACTATGATTTAAACTACCCAAAAATTATGTTCCAATTGAAATATTTTATCTTTTCGCTCCTAGAGCGAAAAATTCTAAAAATTATAAAAAATATATTTAAAAAGAGTTATTAATATTATCATTGAGAAATCTAATAGCTCACTTATGTTGTAAAGTCATTCGATAATCTATGTTAAATTCCAACTCCAAATCAAACACTTTCTTGCAAACAAGGCGAAAGGAACTCAAGGAATGATCAAAAGAAACAATTGGAGGAAAATTTCGCAAGCAGTATTCTGAATATGTTAGCACAGGTAAGGAGGCTAAAGTCGCGATGAGCAACTGAACTACTTAGCGAGTAAATATGATGTAAAGCTAAACTTCAAAAAATCCTGGATCCAGTATATTATAATTTTAAACAAACCAAAAATAAAAGCGAAATTTTAACTATGCACGACCTTATACGTACCTTAGCTAGATATATACATATTTATTTATTTATTTATAATATCTTAACATCAAACAATTTCTAAAAATGCAGTCTCCGACAGAAAAGTTGTTTTAATTAATACCATTCGTAATTAAGAATGTGGCCGTCCATAGAAACCATTGAAGCTGGCATGATCGATATTCAAAATTAAAAGGTTGTTGCAAATCCATTGTTTGCCTCGTTCGTCTCCATATATACGTTTCTTTTCTAAATACCTTCCATACACCCCTTTTAAGTTACTTGTTATAAAAGTCTGAAACTATTAGGAAGTTATATTAAAATTTCAGGCCATAAAATCACTTCTATATTTAAAAATGGTTTTCAGATTATTAATAGTTTTACTAATTTACAACTTCGTGGATATTTCAGAATCCAAATTCAGAAGCACATTTCAAATGAAACTCGACTGTTACGGCAAACCAGGATGTGCTTTGGACCTTCCATCTGCAGTTGAAACAGGAGTAGAAACCAAAAGCTGTTGTGCAGTGATTTGCAAGGATCAGATGAACTGCACGAGCTTCAACTACTTGGAAAATAATGAAACATGTCAGTTGTTTCGTTTCCTTCCCTTCAAGATCATGTCCTATCCTAAATGTTACAACTACTATGTGAGTTTTAGTTTGATTTGCAGATTTTGACAAATTGGTATTTTTGAAGGTTCTTTCGAATATAAATAAATGAAATAAACTGAAAAGAGTTACATTGTTACATTGATGTCTTCTTTGTAGATGCCATCAATGATCGACTTGCCAAGTAAACTTAGTTTTGCAGTAAATTAGTATTTAGTTTTTATGAAGAAAAAAAGATTAATAAAAAAACCATTTAATTTAAAGATCATTTTTATTAAATTAAATAAATTATAAATTAAACTAAATTAAATAAATTATAAATTTCGAATTTTAGCAAATGGAAATCTTGCCTTAAAAAGAGAAACATGTCAGAGCTCAACAGATGCAGTTTCTATGGGCAACCTCTCGTCATGGCTGGCAGTGGATGGTTTGCATGGAACCGATATTAGGAATTGTGCTCAAACTAAGGATCCTAACGGAGGAGAGAACTGGTTCATGGTGGATTTGAGGCAAACTGTTGGCGTCAGACTCGTCCGAGTTTTGACGTTTACGTCTATTCGTAGGTTTTTAGATGTGGTTCTTCATTTGATTAACTAAGATTATTTAGATCAAATTGGTCTAACTTAATGGTTATTCATTTTTAGAAACTCAAATGCTTCATGAAGTTACTTTTTGGGCTGTGACTGTATTTGTGTTTAAATTATAAAGTAATTTCTACTATGAATTATGTCATTCACAATTCATGCTACCGAAAATAAAAACGTAAATTAATATAATGCCAAAAGTTTCGGTAAAAATTTCAATTAAAAAATAACTAGCAAATTATTATTAGAAATTATCAAATTATCATGAAGAAATGACAAAATGGTTAATATAAAAGGTTTAGCATTTATTTTTCAAATACATAAATTGACATTTTAAGCCAATGAATTTCTGAGATACCTCAACCTGATCATTGGTCTCACTAATGATTCTTGGCTCGTAAAGAGACCAGTAAGAAACACCTATCCTTTGTGTGGATACTACCCTAAAAGACTGAGTTCTGGTTCCTGGATTGAAGTCAATTGTTCTACCAATGGAGCACAACAAGCGAGATACGTCATTGTCCAACAAACTCCAGTCAAGTCGTCCGCTGGACGCTTGAGTCTGTGTGAAGTTCAGGTCTTTTAAAGATTTTGAAAGTTGAAAATTGAAGTTGAATCGATTTTTCTTGGAATTTTCAAAGTGACTCGGTTGTGACAAACAAAATATCGGAAAAATATTTTCTGAATTTTTTTAAAGTTTTTCTCAGATTTGATGAATTAATTGATATATTCTTACAATTACAAGACATTCACCGCAGGTTCTGTTGTATAACCTTCATAATCATAATCACAATCGTTATCGTCCTCATCATCTTCACCTTCTTGAATATTCCTCATACATATATTGAAAGCATACATCAGTCCAGCAACAACTTTCATTCATGTTGTAGGATTCTGTGATCATCATCATTATCATCATCCAAAAAAGTTAAACATTTTCTCCTGCAAGTCAATAAGCTTCATTATCTGTTGTTGCTTGCTTATTCAGAATTCTGCCTGCAAATCGATGGTGTTTTTGAGCAATTTTTCTCAAAAATGTGGCCAACAGAAAGCCTTGCGTTAATAAATTGCAAATATTTAAAATTAAAGAAACTTAAAGTGATTAAGTTCTGCTAAAGTTAAATTTATTCTTTATGTAATTAATTTTTTTAAATAGACATGGACAACATAAAATTTAGGCGTAATGTTTATTGCATGATTTTTTTTAATTTTGATGAATATTAAATAATAAATCATCATCGCCTTTAATGAAATTAATGAATGTCTTGAAAGCACAGAAACACTTTTGAATCTTATTGGGGATGTTAACGAATAAATATGAATCTCACTTGGACCTTGAATTGTAGCATCAGAAACATGTACTGCAATTTAAGCGCATTTTACAAACTAAATATGTGAATATTTAAAAAAAATTATTAATATACAAAAAATGATAGTATTACATAATAATTTAATTAGTCAACATCAGCAGCAGTGAGTGAACGGAGAGCGAGTTTTTCAAATGTAAGATGATGAGTTAGGCTAGGTAGCAAGTGTGTTTTTAGAATATGTAGTCTTTGGCAAAGTTTGAGAGATCGCGAAATGGAAACTTTTCTGAATCATGTCTGCACTTGATGCGAATTTCATTCTTGGCCCTATCTGAATACCGAGGTACTTGTATGCGTCGTTAATGTTAAAGGTCTTGAATCCTTTTCCTTGCAGCTTCAAGTAAGGAGTGGGGTGTGCTATCCACTGCTTTTGTTTACTAGCAACTTCATTTCTCATCCAGACGCATTTATCAGGGTTCATGATGAGACCAACTTTAGCCATCTCCGCCTCCAGTTGTTTCAACATCATTTCCATTCCAATGTCAGTTAACGACAACAGAAGGAGATCATCAGCAAAGACTATGTAATTACATTTCTCCTGTTAGCTGGAGCCTCCGCTGACGCCGAACGTGTAACGTTTCTGTTTATTGCAATCTATAAATGTCTAAACACAATGACAATAACAGTTATAAAATATAATATATATATATATTATATATAGAAAGAACTTAATATCAAACATGTTGGTAAATTGCTGCCTCCGAGAGAAAATTTATTTTAATTAATACCATATAACTTTTAAGCATTATGCTTTTACATTCGTAATGTGGCCGTCCATTGAAGCTGGCATGATCGATATTCAAAATTAAAGCTTGTTGCAAATCCATTGTTTTCTTCGTTCGTCTCCAATTCGACGTTTCCTTTTTAAACACCACCTATAAAAGTCTGAGAACATTGAGGCACAATTATATTTTTAGGCCATTTTACATTTTTATATTTATAAAATGATTTTCAGCGCATTATTAATAACTTTACTAGGTTGCAACCTCATGAATATTTCAGAATGTAATATCAGAAGCACATTTCAAATGACACTCGATTGTTACGGCAAACCAGGATGTGCTTTGGACCTTCCATCTTCAGTTGAAACAGGAGTAAAAACCAAAATCTGGTGTGCAGTGATTTGCAAGATTCAGATGAACTGCACGAGCCTTCAACTACTTGGAAAATAATAAAACATGTCAGTTGTTTCATTCCTTCCCTTCAAGATCATGTCCTATCCTAAATGTTACAACTACAATGTGAGTTTTACTATGACAAATTCGTCTTTTGAAATGTTCTTTCGAAAAATAAATAATGAAATAAACGGAAATAGTTACATTGTTACATTGATTTCTCTTTGTAGATGCCATCAAGGATTGTCTTACCAAGTAAACTTAGTTTGCAGTGAATATTTACTTATTAAAAAGAAAAATCAATAAAATACTCATTTACTAAATCTAAAGATATTTTTACTAAATTAAATAATTTATAAATTTCGATTTCAGCAAATGGAAATCTTGCATTAAAAAGAGAAACATGTCAGAGTTCAACAGATGCAATTTCTATGAGCAACCTCTCGTCATGGCTGGCAGTGGATGGTTTTCATGGAACCGATGTTGGGAAAACACATTGTGCTCAAACTAAGGATCCTAACGGAGGAGAGAACTGGTTCATGGTGGATTTAAGGCAAACTGTTGGCGTCAGACTCGTCCGAGTTTTGACGTTTACGTCTATTCGTAGGTTTTTAGATGTGGTTCTTCATTTGATTAACTAACATTATTTAGATCAACTTGGTCTAATTATTAATTCATTTATAGACATTCAAATGCGTCACATAGTTCCTTTATGGGATGTGAATGTATTTGTGTTTAAACTATAAAGTAATTTCTACGATGAATTAGATCATTCATGCTATCGAAATATAAACGCAAATTAATATAATGCCAAATTTCGGTAAAACTTTTATTTGAAAAATAACTAGCCAACTATCATTAGTGAAGAAATGACAAAAGTGTAAATGATTTAGCATTTATTTTAAAAAATACAAAAATTCACATTTTAAGCTAATGAATTTGTGAGATACTTCAACCTGATCATTGGTCTCACCAATGATTCTTGGCTCGTAAAGAGACCAGTAAGAAACACTTATCCTTTATGTGGAATCTACCCTAAATCACCAAATTCTGGTTCCTGGATTGAAGTCAATTGTTCTACCAAAGGAGCACGACCAGTGAGATACGTCATTGTCCAACAAACTCCATATAATTCGTGGATAACTGGTGGACGCTTGAGTCTGTGTGAAGTTAAGGTCTTTTAAAGATTTTCAAAGTTGAAAATTGAAGTTGAATCGATTTTCTTTGATTTCCAAAGTCACGCGGTTGTGACAAACAAAATATTGGAAAAATTGTTTCCTGAAATTTTTCAAACGTTTTTCTTAGATTTGATGAATTAATTGATATATTCTTACAATTACCAACTTTCACTGTCTAATCTTCATAATCATTATCATAATCGTCTTCATATATTTGATTAATACTCGTACGTGTATGGAACGCATCCATCAGTCCAGCAACAACTTTCTTTCATGTTGCAGGATTCCGTGATCATCATCATCATTTCTGTAAAATTTCCTCAAATTGTTGCCAACAGAAAGCCTTGCATTAATAAATTTGTAAATATCTGAAATTAAAGAAAAGTGATTAAGTTCTGCTGCAGTTAAATATATTGTTTATGTGATTAATTATGTTTATATAGACATGGAAAGCTTTAAATACATGGGGAAATTTTAAGCGTATTGTTTATTGCATGATTTTATTTAATTGTTATAAATATTAAATAAGAAATCATCATCGCCTTTAATAAAATTAATGAATGTCTTGAAATCCCAGAAACACTTTTGAATCTTATTAGGGATGTTAACAAATAACCCGGGAGTCCGCACATAAGCAAGTTAAATAATAAGTTTGTTAGAGCAAGTATTCAGTTAACGGAACTGAATAACAGAAGTTAAGTGTTAAAGGATTTGACTACTTAATGATCAAAAGGAATGATCAAAAGAAACAATTGGAGGAAGATTTCTCAAGCAGTATTCTCAATAAGTTAGCACAGGTAAGGAGGCTAAAGTCGCGATGAACAACTGAACAACTAAGCGTGTAAATATGATGTAAAGCTAAAATTCCAAAAATCCTGGATCCCGTATATTATAATTTTAAACAAACTAAAAAAGTGAAATTTTAACTATGCACGACCTTATACGTACCTTAGCGAGACTATATACATACATATATATTTATTTATTATCTTTAAATCAAAACAATTCTAAAAATGCAGTCTCCGACAGAAAAAGTTGTTTTTAATTAATACCATTCGTAATTAAGAATGGTGGCCGTCCATAGAAAACCATTGAAGTTGGCATGATCGATATTCAAAATTAAAGCTTGTTGCAAATCCCTGTTTGCTTCTTATTATCTATACATATAAATTTATTTATAATATCTTAAAATCAAACCAATTCTAAAACTGCAGTCTCCGACAGAAAAGTTGTTTTTAATTAATACCATTCGTAATTAAGAATGTGGCCGTCCATAGAAACCATTGAAGTTGGCATGATCGATATTCAAAATTAAAAGCTTGTTGCAAATCCATTGTTTGCTTCGTTCGTCTCCATATCGACGTTTCCTTTCTAAATACTTTCCATACACTAAGATATATGTTATAAAAGTCTGAAACTATTGAGGAGTTATTTTGAAATTTCAGGCCTTAAAATCACTTTAATATTTAAAATGGTTTTCAGATTATTAACAGTTTTACTCATTTACAACCTCGTGAATATTTCAGAATCCAATTTCAGAAGCACATTTCAGATGACACTCGACTGTTACGGCAAACCAGGATGTGCTTTGGACCTTCCATCTTCAGCTGAAACAGGAGTAAAAACCAAAAGCTGTTGTGCAGGGATTTGCAATTATCAGATGAACTGCATGAGTTTCAACCACTTGGAAAATAATAAAACATGTCAGTTATTTCGCTTCTTTCCCTTCAAGATCATGTCCTATCCTAAATGTTACAACTACTATGTGAGTTTTAGTTTGATTTGCAGAATTTGACAAATTGGTACTTTTGAAGGTTCTTTCGAAAATAAATAAATGATATAAACTGAAAAGAGTTACATTGTTACATTGATGTCTTCATTGTAGATGCCTTCAAGGATCGTCTTGCCAAGTAAACTTAGTTTGGAGTGAATTATTTAATTAAGAAGAAGAAAAAAAGACTAATAATTTACTTTAAAAAATAATTTTACTGAATTAAATAAATTATAAATTTTGAATTTCAGCAAATGGAAATCTTGCCTTAAAAAGAGAAACATGTCAGAGTTCAAAAGGTGCAGTTTCTATGGGTATCCTCTCGTCATGGCTGGCAGTGGATGATTTTCATGGATCTACTTCTTCGATGGCACATTGTTCTCAAACTAAGGATCCTGACGGAGGAGAGAACTGGTTCATGGTGGATTTGAGGCAAACTGTGAGCATCAAGCTCGTCCGTATTTTGACGTTTTGGGGAAAATGTAGGTTTTATAGTTAATTATTTATTTGATTACAATACGTTGCATAATTGAGATGATTTGGATTGTCATTGTTAATTCACCCTTAGAAGTTTAAATATTCCAAAAATAGTTCTGAATGTATTTGTGTCTCAAGTATAAAGTAATTTCTTTAAAGAATTAGGACAATCAATCTTTCGAAAGGTAATCGAAACTACAAAACATTCGGATATTTAAATTAAATAATATCATTTAATTTAAAAAATATCATTAGAGACAAATTTATAAAATGATTATTGATGAACTCAGCATCTATTTATATAATTAAAAAACGCTTTTCAAGCTGTCACTCTCTCGAGATATCTCAACCTGATCATTGGTCTCACCAATGATTCTTGGCTCGTAAAGAGACCAGTAAGAAACACCTATCTTTTGTGTGGAATCTACCCTAAAACACCGCGTTATGCTTCCTGGATTGATGTCAGTTGTTCTACCAAAGGAGCACAACCAGTGAGATACGTCATTGTCCAACAAACTCCACTCAACTTGTCCATGGGTGGACAAGTGAGTCTGTGTGAAGTTCAAGTCTTTTAAAGACTTTGAAATATGAAAATTTGATTTGAAATGAATTTCTTGGAATTTCCAAACTGACATTTTTGTGACTCGATTGTGAGACGCAAAATCTCGGCAAATTTATTTCCTGTAATCTTTTAAAGTAATTCTCAGTTTTGTTGTAAGGTTTAGTTGATGTATTCTTACAATTACCTTCATTCACCATATATTCTGTTGTTGTAATCTTTATTATCATAATCATAATCGTTATCATCGTTTTGCAGAATATTGATTCATCCATGTTTCCTTCTTCATGCATGGACAAGATCTCATTTTGCATCAGTTCAGCAACAACTTTTATTCGGATGTTATGATTTTGTGATTTGGATTTTTTTGTTTTTTTCGTCACAGTGGCTCTTAAAAATAAAAAAAACCCATTATTTCAGTAATGCCAAATCATTTCCAATTTGTTTAGTAAAGCAGTTAATCAAAAATAATAACCATTAATTAAACTATTGCATTGATATTTAATATCACAAATTTGTTTAAAACATTAGTGAAAAACCTATTCTAAGTTAAACAGCATTTTAAGGTTTTAAAACAAAATATGTTATCATATACCTCTAATGAGACAAATATTGGCTCGAAATATACCTAAATATATTTACCAAAATCCTGCAGGGGGTATAATTGGGCATCGAGTCCTAGAGCAAAAAGATCAGTAGATTGTTGGCATACGTGTTTATAATATAACATTGAGTTAGAATTCAGACCGATATGCTTAATGGATTAAGAGAATTTGTAATGAGAATAAAGTAAGGATGAGTTAGATTAGATCTTCCTATGTAATATGTAGAATATTTTCTTTATCTTTTCATTTCTTTTTGGGCATAACTGATTACTAGTTTGCTAGTTAACAGATACGAGGAGATCAAGAAGGAGACCAGATAGTAGATCAAGCCTACGAATCCGGTACAAGGGTCACTTCAATCATCAGGAATGTCTTCAGTTGGGAAAAGAGAAAGATTCAATTGACTGTCTGTTAAACAAAAGTATCATTTTTTGTAAGGGGGAGATATGTCATGACTGGATCTCTGAGATCACTAGACATGTCTTCCAGATTCGTTATTAACTGAATGATTTGTGGCTCGCGAGTGCATTTCATTACTTTCGATTATTTGTTTAAGCTATCTGATGTCATTCTGGAGCTCAGGCGGAGGTAATTTAAGATAATGAATAATGTTTTATAGACAACTGGTTTGATCAACTGGTAGGCGTGTATTGACCTTCTTTCGTGAATTTCCATTCTATTTTGCCTTCGGTACGTCCCTGATTTCATGTAATCATATTTTGTTAAAATTCCATCCATATTTGTAAGAGATTTTAAAATATTTTTTTTAACGGATAAGAACGAATATATTATTAATATATTTTATGTATGTATATTATAAATGTTTACCGAACAAATCATAAATTATGAAGCTCGATTATCATAACCTGTCATAACGATCTTGGACAGTTAACGAATTAAAAAAAAAAAAAATTATTACTTGCAATAAACGACAACCATTCTGGGCATAATTGATTTTGCAATGTTGTGTAACGTACAATTTCCATTTTTAAAAATCCAGTTTACTTGTGGTAAAAAAATCGTTTCGCTTCAGTTTTTGAGCAGTCATAAATATTTAAAGTAGTATTCTTCGGAACTGCGATAACAAGTATCACTCGAAGCATTAGCTTTGTAATCCATAAGAAGTAATTGAACATTAGGTTATTTGTTGTTAAATTGTTATTTGTTCCTTAAATGTTGATATTTGTAAATTGATAAAAATAATGTTAAGAATATAAAAAACAAAAAATAAATTTATTAATAGAATTAAGAAACATTTTTTTTCCAAAGAAGAGAGTTAAACTATAAAAAAATTTGACATGAATATCGATATTGGTTGGGTAAAATTGTTGAATTAAAAAATATTGTTAATAATATTCGATTAATTATAACGATTTCCAAAATATTTTTTATTTTACACTCAATACTAATTAATACATTTATTTTGAACTAATAGCCGAAACATTTGTAATATTAGCAACACAATAGAGACAAATCAATGCCATCCCTCCAAACAAAAGCGTCGAGAAGCTCTCATATTCATGGTTACGTTGCTTGCTGTTGCCTAATTGGACGGATAATTAACAAAAAACGATGAACAAGGCTAATTAATCAAATAAAATAATAAATTAGTTAATTAATAACCGATTAAACAGTTGCTAAGTCACCAAATTTAGACAATGATGTATCAGAAACTTCAAACCGTTTCGAAAAAAACGAGATTATTATTCTTCTTATTATTATTGACGGTCCTGGGAATAATGGTGGCTTCCAACTTGACTTCTCAAGAGTACATCATCGCAGCAGTCACTTGGACTAATCAACAAATCAGCCTCAATGAACAAAACCCTAGGAACATGTTGAAACTGGAATTTACAAAAGAAAACAAGACTTTCAGGAAAAACCTACTCACTCTCGTTGATAACAACAGGACAGATCTGTCTTACGTTGAATCTGACGATATCAATATTATTCCACCATCTGCCAGGATAACCGCTAAAAAGATTTTCCATAGCAAACCGCTGGTCGTATGGGCCACCGAAATGCATATGAGTCCTATGAAAGATCTTGCAAATATTCTGCAACCATTTGGGGTCAATTTGTTGGATTACAGCTTGGATATTTCGAGGTGTGGTTTGCATAACTGCAGCAGAAAAGCAAAACTAAAGGTATTTTTTTAAGTTTTAATTTTTTTTTTATTTTTCTTCTTTTGACCAATGAATGCAGCTTATTAAAAAGCTGAATTATATTTGGGCATTATTTTAACTTTATTCGAGTTTGGGGAAATTGTTCATTAACAAACAATATTTATATCCTATTTGTCCAAATCAGTTAAATTATTCATCATAAACCATTTCGCAAACAAAAAACAATTAAGGCCTCTTTCTGTTGCAGCATATTAATAAACTTAAATTATTATGTATATTTAGGTCTTAAATGCCGATAATGCTAAAGATTTGGCACCACAAGTGGCTGAAAGTTTCATAAAGGCCTACAAAGACGATCCAGAAATGAAAGCAGTTGATGTGGTCTTTTGTGCTCATTCAGCATCATGGTGTGAACTCTACTTACCACTTAACAAGAGCGTTATAGTATTGGCTAGTATCAGGTTGTTAAACAAAAGAAACGTGATAAAAACTTTCACTTAATAATTAAATAAATAAATAAATGAAATTGTTAAAATCTGTTTAATGTTGTTTAATTTAAATACTCGAATGGGTTAGACTGCTTTAATTATTTTAATTTGCAATACTCCAAACAATATTAATAATTATTTCTAATTGTTGGCAAATCCAAATCACAATAAACCTATCACATCGATGTAGCATTTTATGATATAACCGGTGTTTGTTCAAGGTGCGACATGTTCAGATTCACAGCAGATCGAATGAACAAGATGAACGAAATCTTTAGGAAAATGGCCGAAAAACCTTGGAACATCTTTGGAGGAAATAATCTTTACGATGCCAAATTTATGCAGTATTACACCGGATTAACAGTTCAACACATACCCAGCATGTGCGACTATACCAATGCGCAGTACACAATGGATAACAAAAATTTTATCATACTGAGGAGATATGACGTGATTGGATTCAACAAGATATTCATGAATAATTTCACTTCCTCTTGTAATGAAGTGGGTGTTTCAAGTGTTTTATAAGAGCTTATTTTATCAATTATCCTGAAATCTTTCACTAACATCAAAATGTTTTCAAATTCTCGTTTGATTCACGGTATCAATATTTTAATTATCCATTTAAGGAGGAAATTGTTTATATTGATTTGAATCTGTCTCACCAGGTCACTCATTTCAGATCAACTGTACGGCAAAATTGAATTTTATATCGAGATTCACCTACCGCAATCTGGCTTCTTACAGGGCTGTAGTCAACATCCCCTATCAAGTCTCAGTCATGACGTTGTTCGAATTATACCGTATGAACGTTCCCATGTTCTTCCCATCTCCTGAACTGTTAGCCAGATGGCACGTAGACTACTTCATTATGCAAGGAAGAAACCATGAAAGCACCTTTCTGAAGATAAGAGCAAACTCATCCATAATCCCTCCCCATCCCTCACAAGCCGGGATACCCGATCCGAAAAATGAATACGACTACGAAAGTAATTTATACTGGATGCGCATGGCTGATTTCTATCAAGTCATGCCCCAAGGCATAATATTCAACAGCATACCCCATCTAGCGTACCTCTTAAAAAATGTCGATGATAACCTACTTCGAGATCTCAGCAAGAAGATGGAGAAGTATAATGTGGAGTTCAAAAAGGCTCTTCTGAACAAATGGCGAGATATTCTTTTGCAGCTTGCCAAGAACAGTCCCAATCATCCGCATTAATTCACTGGGGAATTATTCTTAATTGATTTTTACGCCTTTAGTTGCTTTCGGCACCAATTATTTGGCTTTTATTTTTAAATTTTGATCCAAAATGGTTGTTTTTTTTTTAGAAATCCGATGTCATCAAACCATTGTTTTTCTTTACATGGCAGGAAAGACTTGTTATTTGTATTATCTGGATTGACAATTTGTTCTATCGTTGTTCGTCTCAATTGCTGGTTTTAGAAGGATGATGTAACTGTGCTACTTTCTGGAAAAGGCGTTAATGATTCCTTTGACACATTTGCCAAAAACATTTTGTACTCAAAAGTTGCAGATGATATTCAAATATTCTGTCCCGTCATAACAGCCCGGCGACAAAATAGCTCCGTCAATATAGCCCGGTGACAAAATAGCTCAGAGCGAAATAGCCCCGTCAAAATAGCGGTAAAATTGGTTCGTTGTGGATTTGTTACATGTCCACATGACGTGATGACGGAGCTAATTTTTCGCCGGGCTGTTATGACGGGTCACCCAAATATTCAAATGTTCAATGTTCAAATTAGACAGAAATCAAATTGAGAAAAAATATATCCAAATGTGAGGCCTGATAATTACGTAGAAGATGCAATGGTGTGTACTGGTTGAAAACGTAGGGTCTCTACATAACCCTAACTCTTGCTAATCGTTTTTTATGCTCAATTTTAATTTAAATAACCTTATCAATTGTGGCTTATTTTAAATTTGTCCACTTAAATTTAAATTCGCTCATTTGTTTAATTTGGTGGAGGAATTATAAAATTAGGGTATCGAGTATTATTGATCTGGCTGTATATCCTAATCTGTTCGTATAAACGAACCACAAAATTATTATTTTCGATTTTGATGATGTTTCGAATAAATATTTTGAAAGGGGACTTCAGAACATTTTCTGAAAATTTTAGAAAAGAATCGTTACATTAAATGGTATTATATTATTTTATTAATTATTACTTACATTTTAATTTTCGAAAGTAAATTTTTCTCAACATTTATTTAAATTAGAAAACCAGCCAGTTTCAATGGTAATCAATATTGCTAAAATAATTTTAGAAAGTTAATAGAGAACTTTTTATAACTGCGCAATTTGTCAACTTACTGGATGGACCCAAGAGCTTTGAAAGCTGTGAACACCTCCTTAGAAGCCATTACAGAAGTACTTTATGAAACTTCGTATCAAAAGTGTGACTCAACGACTAAATATAATGCTGTGGGCTTATAAAAACTTATCATGAGTTTTGACTTTATTCTGTCTGTTATGCTTATGAAGAATATACTGTACAAAGTAAAAGTGTTAACTGAATCTTTGGAAGCAATTGATCTGAATGTTATTGATGCCTTAGAAAACATAAAAGCGACCACTAAAACCTTAGAATTCCTCAACAGTGAAACAGAGATGACTCAATTAATCCAGGCTGGAAAACAATTTTCATCCAAATTACACATACATGTGGAAGACGATTTTAAGCGACATCACAGACATAGAATGGCACCGTTGCGATTTGATGACAAAGCAGAATCTCAAGCATCATTTACAATTGAGACATTCTTTAGGCGAGAGTTCAAGGAAGTTCTCGATACACTAATAAACTTTTTGAAGTCGAACATGTTGCAGTGTATAAATAGTTTAAAGCCTCTATTTATAATATTCAAGACACCATTTTCCAAAAATAACTTGACAATCAGAAATATTGAAAACGCCTTGCAACTGTTTCCACCAAAAGCTAAAAGTTACATTAACTTGCAAAAAACATCTTTAAGTCCAACATGCTCAACAGCTAACAATTCTGAACCGCAAGTTATTCAATGAGAAGCAAAAAAGAAATAAATCTGAGAGAAATCGAATGAGATTGATTTAATATATGGGACACTACAAGGTCAGAGTAAGTTATTTTTCCTAGATGACCCAGTAGATACCGGGAAGTTTTATGTTTACACTACGCTATTACATATTGTAAGTGAAAAGGGACATCAATCTATATCCAGTATCATCAATTGGAATAGCAGCAACTCTATTACTTGATTCTATGGAAGAACTGCAACATCGGTGTTTAAAATTCCGCTTATCTTAAAGGCCGCTTCAATGTGCAATGTCAAACGCGATACGCCAGAAGCTAAAATACTACCCGACTCAAAACTAATAATATGTAATAAAGGCTTCTCAAAGATTTAAAAAGTTTCAAAATTTTTGGTAGTAAAGTCATTTTAGTTTGGGGTGATTTTCGTCAAGTTTTGCCTATTATATTAAGATGTTTATGATGACTGACTGTTGTCAGTTGCTTGAAGAGACATCACGTTTGGTCGGAACTAAATGTTAGGAAAACTCGTTCGAACCATGCGAGCTCTTAATACCAATAGAGAATTTACAGAATGGCTTTTAGAAGTAGGGAATGGCAAAAATGAAGATACAATCACATTTCCTCAACGATGTTATCCAGAAAGGCAAGATCCATTTGATCAACTGTATGGCGTGTTTTAATTATTTAATCAGTTCTAGACGCAGATGATCTGAGCGGTTGCTGCTAGTCTTATTTATGGTAGCAACCACATTAACATGTGGCGTGTTTTAATCATTTAATCAGTTCTAAAGAACTTAATATCAAACATGTTGTTAAAAATGCTGTCTCTGAGAGAAAATTTATTTTAATTAATACCATATAACTTTTAATCATTATGCTTCCACATTCGTATTGTGACCGTCCATAGAAACCATTGAAGCTGGCACAATCGATATTCAAAATTAAAAGCTTGTTGCAAATCCATTGTTTTCTTCGTTCGTCTCCAATTCGACGTTTCCTGTTTAAACACCACCCATAAAAGTCTGAGAACATTGAGGCACGATTATATTTTTAGGCCATTTTACATTTTTACATTTATAAAATGATTATCAGCCAATTATTAATAGCTTTATTCGGTTGCAACCTCATGAATATTTCAGAATGTAATATCAGAAGCACATTTCAAATGACACTCGATTGTTACGGCAAACCAGGATGTGCTGTGGACCTTCCATCCTCATTTGAAACAGGAGTAAAAACCAAAATCTGGTGTGCAGTGATTTGCAAGATTCAGATCAATTGCACGAGCTTCAACTACTTGGAAAATAATAAAACATGTCAGTTGTTTCGCTTCCTTCCCTTCAAGATCATGTCCTATCCTAAATGTTACAACTACTATGTGAGTTTTAGTTTCATTTGCAGATTTTATTAAATTGGTATTTTTGAAAGGTTCTTTCAAAAATAAATAAATGGTATAAACTGAAAAGAGTTACATTGTTACATTGATGTCTTATTTGTAGATTCCTTCAAGGATCATCTTGCCAAGTAAACTTAGTTTGCAGTGAATTATGTAATTAAGAAGATGAAAAAACACTGATAACACACGCATTTACTTTAAAAAAAATAATTTTATTGAAATAAATAAAATATAAATTTCAAATTTTAGCAAATGGAAATCTTGCCTTAAAAAGAGAAACATGTCAGAGTTCAACAGATTCAATTTCTAAGGGCATCCTCTTGTCATGGCTGGCAGTGGATGGTTTCCATGGATCTACTTCTTCGAAGGCACAATGTTCTCAAACTCAGGATCCTGACGGAGGAGAGAACTGGTTCATGGTGGATTTGAGGCAAACCGTGAGCATCAAGCTCGTCCGTGTTTTGACGTTTTGGGGACTTCGTAGGTTTTATAGTTAATTATTCATTTGATTAAAATACAATACAAATATCACAATTTGGATTGTCATTGTTAATTCATCCTTAGAAGTTTAAATGTTCTAAAAATAGTTCTGAATGTATTTGTGTCTCAAATATAAATTAATTTCTATAACGAATTAGGACAATCAAGCTTTCGAAAGGTAATCGAAACTACAAAACATTCGGATATTTAAATTAAATAGCTAAATATCATTAGAGAAAAAAATTATAAAATGATTATTGATGAAGAACTTAACATTTATTTATATAATTAAAAAACGCTTTTCAAGCTGAAAATCTCCCGAGATACCTCAACCTGATCATTGGTCTCACCAATGATTCTTGGCTCGTAAAGAGACCAGTAAGAAACACCTATCTTTTGTGTGGAATCTACCCTAAAACACCGCGTTATGCTTCCTGGATTGATGTCAGTTGTTCTACCAAAGGAGCACAACCAGTGAGATACGTCATTGTCCAACAAACTCCACTCAACTTGTCCATGGGTGGACGCTTGAGTCTGTGTGAATTCAGGTCTTTTAAAGACTTTGAAATATGAAAATTGGAGTTGAAATGAATTTCTTGGAATGTCCAAACTAACATTTTTTTGACTCGGTTGTGAGACACAAAATCTCGGCAAATTTATTTCGTGAAATCTACTAAAGTAATTCTCAGTTTTGTTGTAAGGTTTAGTTGATGTATTCTTACAATAACTTTCATTCACCATATATTCTGTTGTTGTAATCTTTATTATCACAATCATAATCGTTATCATCGTTTTGCAGATTATTGATTCATCCATGTTTCCTTCTTCATGCTTGGACAAGATCTCATTTTGCATCAGTTCAGCAACAACTTTTATTCGGATGTTAGGATTTTGTGATTTGGATTTTTTTGTTTTTCCTTTCACAGTGGCTCTCAAAAATTAAAAACCATTATTTCAGTAATGCCAAATCATTTCCAATTTGTTTAGTAAAGCGGTTAATCAAAAATAATAACCATTAATTAAACTATTGCATTGATATTTAAATATCACAAATTTGTTTAAAACATTAGTGTAAAAACCTATTCTAAGTTAAACAGCATTTTAAGGTTTTAAAACAAAATATGTTATCTGTTTAAGGTGGAGATATGTCATGGTTGGATCTCTGATATCACTAGACATGTCTTCCAGATTCGTTATTAACTGAATGATTTGTGCATTTCATTACTTTCGAATATTTCATTTTTATTCACAAGATGTTGATGATATCACAAATTTTATTCTTTCGCGCATTGATTCCATTTTTGACATTCAATTCAGAATATGCCACTTCATGATTTATCAAGCAAAACTTACTTCTATAACATCCTTAAAATAAGATTATCTTATGCATCAAATTACTATTTAATAAATATTTCCTGAATAAAATCCTTGTGTAGAAGAACATGGACAAATATAATTATAATCAATATAATCTTCTCATAATGAATCGTCTAAGAAATTATTTATGTTAAAAAGTTATTTTTATTTTAAATTTGATTACAAAAATTCAAGATTCTTTTAAATCGTTACAGTTGTCTGTAATTGCCTGGGACCAGACCACTATTCAACTTGCCGTTAAATAATTTCTCTTTCATTGGTTCAATGAATCTGACATCGACGTAAAGAAGTGACGACAAAAACAAGACTTGATCTGCGCAGTGAGCAAATGTTGGTGCAATAATTGATTCGTCCAACGAGTCTAAATTTCTAAAATCCATGACCTGTGACGAAGAGAAATTCTCCAAAGTCTCGTTCCAAAAATACTCGTTTCTTTTGGTTATAAGCAATATTGGAATTGGATTGAAAGGAACACATTTAAATTTGGGACTGGATTCCTGTTGATTGCAAGTTGTTGAATGTGATGCTGATTTCAGAGTTTGTTGATCATCACCACCACTTAAACAATTTTGAGATGGCCTCATACTAATGGAGAGGGGTACAAAATCGCTCAATAAGAAACTGCTTTCCCTATAATTTGGAGCAAACGTATCATGGAACGTTTTGACATGGAACCAGTTGTTGAGCGGACATTCCTCTTTCTTGTTGCAGTGAAACCTGTTGAGGTGTCATTGTGAACAGCATGAGTTGAATGAAATTCTAAGGTGAAGTTATTGAATATTTGTCGGTATTTTATTGAACATTATCAAATTTTTAAGTAATTAAAATTAATAAGCAAGTTACACGTTTTACATAGTAATATTTAATTTTAATTACTAAAATAAATACAAATTAGATTATTGATCTGTGTCCTATCGGAACTGCGTAAAATTAATGATTACACACCTTGGTATGATGAGTGTTCTATTCAGTATTTCCGCCATCTTGAAGCCATTTTTTAAGGCAGATGTCTCAGCCTCCCTTACATTAAATCCTTTAGGGGGCTTAGTAATAAGTGGATTGTAATAGAGAAGATACTTTCTATTTTCGTCGGAATAGTAACGATCATCGTCCAAATACCACATGTTGGTTTCTTTGAATCGATATATTTTTGCTTCTTTACTGACTATCCAGTTGTTGTGGATGACGATACACTGAGGACAATTGTCAGTGAAATTTGCAGATGGAAAGTTCCTGCTATTATCCTCGTAATAATCTATACCACACAAATATCTGGGTAATTAACCATCATTAGATTCAATTGTCATTATCATTATATCATTATATCATTATTATTATCATTATCATTATTCTTATCATTATCATCTTTATCATCAAGAGTTGACTTACGAAATAACGGGTAATTGAAGATTCATTATTGCTTTACGAAGAAATGTTATTATTAACCAGCTGTTCACAGGGCTTTACCCGGTAATAAATTTGCAATTGTATTAACTTCATGTATAGTATAAAATAATTTTATTAATATGAATTAACACAATACTTGATTATAAACATTTTTAGTTTGACCTCCTGGAGCAAGAATGAATAAATTTTTGGGCGAACCCACCCTTGAGCATACAACATAAAGTTGTCCATGGGAAAAACATGGAGATCTCAAGTCCACTCCACAGTATTTAATAGATTGCCCCTGTGACTTGTTTATAGTTATCGAGAATGCAAGTCTTACAGGAAATTGAAGTCTTTTCAAGTTAAAAGGAATATCCGCGGGAATGAGGGTATCGGTTGGATAAAAACTGTTAATCCTTCTCCTTTTCCTGTTACATTTCCCAACAACTATTTAATACAAAGCTTACTGCCGTTGCAAAGGTTTAATGGGTCGACGTTACATAGTAGAATAATTGGAGATCCCAGTTTTAGTAAAAGACGATATGGTGGCAAATCAGCTGGGTCCAGTGAGTTTAAGAACTCTAATGAGAAATTGACAACCTTCAGTGACTGGACCTGGTAACATTGAGAGCATTCTATTGCAGATATCATGAACATTTTTGACAGCAAGAATGGACGACTGTTGTTAATTTTGTATTCCAGCATGATAATGCCCCAATCCATACATCCAAACTAACAAAGAGCTTTTTCTAAGAGAGAGAAATGAATGTTTTGAACTGACCAGCTCGCTCTCCTGACCTTAATACCATTGAAAATGATTGGGGTAAGTTGTCCAGACTTGTTTACAAAAGTGGAAGACAATTTAATTTTAAATCAGATTTGGAAGATGCCATCAGGACGGCCTGGAATTGGCTGGAAGCAGACTTTATACAAAAAATAAATTTTTGTCGATGGATAAAAGATATCTTGATATAATAGAAACGAAAGGAAACATAATTTCATATTAAATAACTTTTTATGTAAAAAAAATAAATCTTGGTTGTTATTATTGACTTTTGACGTTTACTACCTATCATTTTTGTGCACCGTAAAACAAATTGTTGGGATTTTTTTTGCTAAGTTTGAAAATAATATTTCATCAAATTTAAAACATAATTTTGGAAGCACTGTTTACATAACATACTAAAATTTTAGAACTTTTCGTGACGTATTATTTGAGATATTGTCAAAAATTGAGTATTTCCTACATATAATTTGTGATTTGATTAAATCGATTTCAACAAAGCCATAACGACTTACTTTTTTCTGTCTAAAGCACGTACTTTAATTCCGTCTTTCCCAACATTTTTTACAGCAATATTTAGAGCTGTCTGGTCATCCATTTTGACTGATTCGTTCGTTAGTTGTTGCACGCGATTATAAACTTTAATTGACTTCGGAGTCGATTTGATGGCCAAAAAACCTGCGTTATAAACCGAGTGATCCCAGAGGATGGCCATGTCATTTCGTTCAAGAAGATTCTGTTGTAGTTACTGACAGATAATCACAATAATTTCCATAATTTAACGCATCGGAAATTAATTCACCTCGATTTCTGGCAATGGATCCTTGAGGAAAACAACATCCAAATCTGTATGGAGGACCGAATAGTTTAACCGAAGAGCTTGAAGAATCATCTCAGTTCTGATGTTCATCTTCCTGATAAACTCTTTCGAACCATAATTATGTGATTGATTTGAATCAGGATCGTCCCAGAAATCGAAACACTGAATACTGTGTCGATGCAGCTTTTCGCAAGCATTTTTACCAGCACCGACAAACAAAAAGTTCGTGATGTTGAATCGCTTGAAGCTGGACAGATATAAGTTCATCGCCATGTCGGTGAACGAATTGTCTGTCATGGCCAATATGATGAACCTCATATGCTCAGAAGTTTCCCAGGAAACTATTTTAATAGATTAAGTTTTAATTCACTCAAAAGTGTTAATTTTTCTGAACTCAAAGAAATAGTTGAGTAAATTTTTTAAACTACTCATTTTATGGGTGTTTTACAAATTCTATTAACGATATTATAACAATAAAAAAAATCCGAATCTTACCTGTTTTGGCATAAGCTTCAAGAGCTGCTTCGAACCGATACTTTTCAGAAATATTTAAAGAACTCGAAGGAAAATGTGGATTTAAGTTTAGAATTACTTTAGGTTGATTTAAAGACAAGACAAAGATTGTGACGGTCAGTACAATTGCCATTAAAAACCATTTTCTTCGCAAACGGGACATTCTTTTTAACGAACACTGCAAATGAGTAAATGTAAATTAGTAAATTAGCTAGTTATCACATACATTTTATGGAATATATGATTATCCTCTTGCTGATAACATACTAGATAAACTGACAAACTGATAGTTTAAGCAAAAAAGTTGAATCATGTTTTAGATAAAAATGCTAAACGAAAAATCGTCCATGAAAATTAATCCACATAGACAAAAATACTAATCATCTAGTTCAGTGGTCCCCAACCCCCGGTCCGTGGATCAAATGGTGCCGGGCCGACCAAGAAACAATAAATTATTTCCATTTCATTAAAAAAAATTAAAATAGTTTGTATGGCTTGAGAACAACCGCTGTCATCTCTTTCTTAGCGTGTTAAAGTTATTAACCTCATCAAAGCACGCGCCCTATGAACAACGGAATAAACTGGACATAAGCAACACACTTTGGGTGTCATTGACTCCGATTACCCAGATGGAATCGTCTCGTTGCAAAGAAACAAGCTCAGGGTTCTCATTGATTTAGCATTCTAATGAGTTAAATTTTAAATCGCTTTTTATTCATTTTTTTGTGTGTAACTGTATGTATTTTGAGGGCATGTTTAAATACAATTTCAAATCACTTTATATTCATTTTTTTGCCTAACTGAATGTATTTTGAAGGCGTCAAATTAAAGTTATTAAATCAAAACGATCTAAAATATAAACAATCAACTCCCCCTCTCTCCGAGCGGGCCGCGGTAAAATTATCAAACATTGACCGGTCCGCGGCGATAAAAAGGTCGGGGACCACTGGTCTAGTTGATGAAATGAATCATCTGAAATGGAAGTTAATAAACTACCAACCATCCAACAAAATTATAGGACAAGCTGCCACTGCAAAGCTGAATTTATCCTTATTATTATTATCGTAATTATTATCATTACTATGCACAGCTCATTACATTTAGCAGAACAAACACTTCACGCGATTCGTCCGGGAGTGCCGGGCTACTCTGCCGACTTTTAAGCAGTAAGTTAGAGGTGTTTAAATTTTAATAGTAATAATAATATAATAATAATAATAATAAGATAATAATAATAATAATAATAATAATAATAATAAGAATAATAATAATAAGAATAATAATACTATAATAATAATAATAATAATAATAATAATAATCATAATAATAATAATAATAATAATAATCATAATAATAATAATACTATAATAATAATAATAATAATAATAATAATTAATAATAATAATAATAATAATATAATAATAATAAAATAATAATAATAATATATAATAATAATAATAATAAGAATAATAATAATAATAATAATAATAATAATAAATAATAAATAATAATAATAAGAATAAGAATAAGAAGAATAATAATAATATAATAATATTACTAATAATAATAATAATAATAATAATATTAATAATAATAATAATAATATTAATAACAAAACCGCATGTTATTGAATCTGTGTGCTCAACAGGATCAGCAGGACTGGTAAAATCCGAAGAGGAGCCAGAAGAACCGACGTCAGGACCGACATCAGGAATCGAGGGCAGTGACTGTGAGATCAAGAAGATCGTCATCAGGAGCGACTGCATCGACTGGGAAAGCATCATCATCATCCTCAGCAGGATCCAGGTCATCAACGGTGAGACATTCGTTGACGATAACTAGTAACTAGGCATCAGTGTGTCCGAATTACTTTTCGATAAGATTTTTTGGTAATAAAATAGAATATCTTAGAGATGTCTCAAGAAAACTAAGATCAGAGGAAGTCCTGGAGTTTAGATAACCGGCCGCGAACGTACAGTCCGGACGATACGATATAATACGATTTGAATGCGATTTTCGATACAACATCTCCACGTCATGATAGGCGAGCATCTAGGGGTGGTAATAATTTTGCAGAAATAAGTGAACAATCGAGATATGAAATCGAAATATGTAAGTTAGAAATGCGCGCCAAGGAAATCGCTATGGATCGAATGAAACTAGAACAAAATGGGCGACTAGAGGAATTAAAATTAGATGAAGCTCATAAGATAAAAATAATTAGGTTAAGAGGAGAAATAAAAAATCTTCGATTAGACACAGCTAGGCTTGAACTATGAACGCAATAGATTAGAACAAGAGCGGGGGAAGAAAATAATAGAGTCAAGGAGACTTGACCGAAATAGAGCTCACAGAGACGCGATAGAATTATTAGCCACACGAACCGATGCATGTATAAGTGTACTAAAAGCTATGGTCGGATACTTTCCTCGTGATCGGGCTGAAGTGCCTGGATATTTTCATTCTCTAGACAAACAATTCGAAAAGTTTCAAGTTGAAGAGGACATTAAAGCGAAGGTGTTGAAAGCATTTCTTAACTCTAGAGCTCGATCAATCCTGAGTCGATTACATTTGGATCAATTAGATAATTACCAGGAATTAAAAAAAGGTTCTCTTACGAGAATTTAAAGTAAGTCCCGTTCTTTTACGGGAATGCTTTGTCAATAGAAAAACGTCAGTCGGGAGAAACTTAATCTTAGGTGGCATCTGACTTACATACTTCTTCGTTATATCGTGTAAAGAGTAGAAATATTAATGAAAGAGCCTAAAGTAGTAAAAAAATTGTCAGAGTCCGTTTATCAAGACAATATCATCGATTGCAATTTGAATGGTACTCATGCGGAGAACACTTCGTGTAGCGATAATATTCTTTCTCCTGTTGTTCCCAATTCTGAATCTGTCGAAGGAGAGGGAAAGATTTCTATTTTGCAGAAACATTGTGCTTCTGAGATTGTCAGAGGAGGAGACATATCATGACTGGATCTCTGAGACACCAGACATGTCTTCCAGATTCGTTATTAACTGAATGATTTGTGGCTCGCGAGTGCATTTCATTACTTTCGATTATTTGTTTAAGCTATCTAATGTCATTCTTGAGCTCAAGCGGAGGTAATTTAAGATAATGATTAATGTTTTAAAGACAACTGGTTTGATCAACTGGTAGGCATGTGTTGACCTTCTTTCGTGAATTTCCATTGGCTGCTATTTTAGTAGAATTTATTAGGATTGGTTGACATTTTAGTATATTGTATTAAAATTGTTAATCAGATCCGACGCTTATAAATATGGGTTCGACAAAAGCTGATATAGGATTAGCTTGATGATTTTAATGATGGTTTTGGATGACTGGTGTCTGACGGTTTCCTGCGGTTTTTAGTCTTAGCTCTTAGCTTGTAAATAAAGCTTTAGTTCCAATTCCTTGTTTCTTGTGAAGATTTGCGTGTTGGTGGTTGCAGAGGTACTATCTGTTACGGGCTTCGGGTGAAGAACGTTACAGTTTTGATCACCAGAAATCTCCTGTTGCCTCCCCGATTTACGATCTTTTCTGTATTTGCATCCTTTGTTGTACCTTGGAGGTCTGATTTTTCCTTTCTGTGACCTCGCTTAAAAGGCGCCTTTCGTGTCTTACCCACAGTCATTAGGCTCTCCGTCCATACCAGATACTCCTTGTCCAAATGTTTTTGTCTTGTTTCTATTTCCGTACTTTCATTCAACAACTGAGATAATTTATCAGTTACTACATTTTATTCAGCCCTAAAACTCTTTCTAGAAAAACAGTCAATATAAAACCACACTGCGGTGTTTAAGGTCCTCAAACGGTTCAGGGATCACCCAAAGACCATGAAATTAAAATGTTGCTATTTATAAATTATTAAAATTATTGTCTGTCCAATTCCTATTTGTTTATTTTAAAAGTCGCTTTAAAAGTTATACTAAAATAAGTTATTTAATTAACTAAATTCTCGTTGCTTTAAACTTTATTTGCAACTGAAATTGAATTCGACGATGCAAAGTAGTGTTTCAACGACTTTTAAACATGATTAAAAAACTATTATTAAATCATTTCGAATAGCAGATTTTTAACTACAATCTGAAAATCATCACTCCCATATGTAAATACATTGTTTACTGACCTCAAAATTGTCCTGAATTGGTAGAAAATAAGTACTCCGAAATGAGGTGTAAGCGTCTTTTAAAAGTAGTCTCCGTGAGCAGCGGGGTTCTCAAAAATTGATTCATCCCATTTCAAGTACTTTACGTTATACCGTGGCGGTATGCTCACTCAAACGCACATTTGAGGACTCAGTTCAACTCGATGGAGTTTTATTTTTTTCATATCTAATGAATGTTTAAACCAATTTAATTTAAAAATTAAATAATTGTATTTTGTTTGTTTGAGATTAATTAAATTGTCTGTTTAATTATGATATCATAAAAGAGTATGGGTTTGAATCTTCATGTTAAAATTCTAAAAATTATTGAATGCAACGAAATTCGAAAGAAAAATAGGAAAAAACCATAATTAATGCTAGCATCGATATAAGTCCTCCGTTGGTGACATAAACTTTGAACTGAAATGGAGATAATCTAATTAAATATTATTAGATTTATTAAAATACTTCTAATAATTTCGATAATCATTTTCGATTTGTTGCATCAACGGTGCTTGTCAAGAAAAAAGGCTGGAATTTTATGAGGCATGAATTAAATATAAATATAATTTATTTACATCATTAAAATGTTATAGATCATGTTATTAATCTTTTGATTACTTGTTAGTCAATAAACTGATTGTCAAGAGTGGCCAAAAAGCATCTTAAAGTTCGTCTTTTGCTGATCGGTCATAATCAATGATGGGCAAAAGTTAACTAAAACTAAAAAGTTACTAACAGTTTAAATATTTTTATAGTTACAAGAAGAATTTAACTAAATCAAAAAAGTTTAGTTAAAATGATAGTTTAACTAATTTTTTTTAGTTGCTAATTAAAACGTTTAACTAATTTTAAACTTTTAAAATTACACTTTCTTATTTTTCTGTGGTTTGGACTGACCTATCTCATTCGAGATGTTAACGAATAAATATGAATCTCACTTGGACCTTGAATTGTAGGATCAGAAATATGTTTCCTTCAATTTAAGCGCGTTTTATAAAATGTATTATAAAAACAAATTATTAATATAAAATAAATGATGATGTAATAGTACATAATATTTTAATTAGTTAGTACGTACAATGATTAAATCTGTTGATAAAATTGTCACTTCAAAATTGGTGATAGTTTGGCGATTATGATTTAAACTACCCAAAAATTATAAGTTCCAACCGCAGTTTCCAATCACGGAAATTATTTTATCGAAATAAATTTCAATTCAGTAATTTCCTTTCTAAGAATCCGAAGTTAAGAGGTCCATCCATCCAACCATCCATCCGTCCGTCGACATCATCTCAATCAGAAACACCCTCGGTTTGCAGGCAGTATTCTTAATAAATAAAATCGTGTAGGGAAATTTTGGTCACAAATTATATATGTTATATTTACATGAATATTTTTAATGTTTTATAATAATATCGATATTATAATTAGATATTATTTTTATAAATTTGGTTTAAATAACTGATTCCAGGAAATCAAAAATTATTTATTCAAAATACTGCCTGCGAATTGAATAATTCGCATTTCTATGTACTTGGTGAACTTGTTCATTTCCCAAATTACAGATTAAACTCTCAACAAATTGTCGTGAGCAACAATATCATTGATATTATATATGTGTTATCATTAAAATATTGTCATTAATTATTAATTACAAGAGTAATAATTTTAATTGCAGTAATCTCATTCGTAACAAAATTGTAATAGCAAAAATTTTAATTGCAGTACCATCACTACAATTTGTCAGTGTATCGAATCTTGTCTTCAAAGAGACTTAAGACGCCAATAATCAGTTCTTTTTAAATTCTCTCAAATTGTTACAGTGTATATCAATTAATATTCTTAAAAAAATATTATATTAATTTTAATAAATGTTTCATTTTGAGTAATTGTAATAAAATGAAATATTAACAATCAGCCTTCAAACTGTAAAATAATTTATCCAATAATCGACATAATAGGAAGAGAAACACCAGAGATAGTAGAAATGTTGAACTTTTATTGAACGGGATATACTTAGCAAATCAATCAAACCAACAGCAACGTCATGTTCCTGGAGTTTAAAAGAAACTCTAATACTATAAATTAATAATTATTAGGTAATGCTGTATTTATGTCCAATTTGAGACAATTTCAGAGAGCCTTTCTAACGTATTCTGCAATCATTGTTCTTGCTATCAATCGATGATAAGAGGCTAGCCTTAGCAACAAATTTTTTTTATAGGTAATACATATTTACAGTAGCAAGAGAATCATCACAAATATTTTCTAACAAGTTTTGACTTTTTACGTACCTATAACTATATTATTTAAGAGATTTGATAAATAAATTGGCCATCTCACTCAGTAAAAGCAACAGCAACGTCGTGTTTCTAGAGAAATATCTCCTCAGTTTTCAATTCACCCTCTTTAGGTTTATGTTCCGATACCCATTTGCCGAAATCAGGCAAAGCCATGGTGAAATTAACCTTTTTCGTCATCCTGGTAGTAAATGTTTACCTACGGATCTTCAAAGTATGAAGATTGATCTGCTGTCTGTAATGTCAACGAGTAGTAATGTCTAGATGATATTGAACTCTTTTTTTTTGGTGCCATACTGTAACATAATTATTTTCTCCTCCAATAATAACTGGACTATCCTCAAAGTTATCTCTTTTGTTTTTCAGCAAATTTAGTTTAACACTTTCAGTGTCTATTGTTAGGATTAGTACTACTTTATCAGGTAAAGAAGGATGACTGTTCTGTTTAAATGAGGGCCCAGTACTGTTGGTCCATTTCACCTGAGCATCTGAATGTAAATATAATGCTTAAAGATCTTGGCGTGCAGGTTAGCTCAGAGGATAGAGTGCCTGCTAACTACGATAAAAGCAACAGTCGCTAGGTGTCGTATATGATAAGTATATGTATAGCAGAGGTATATAATGACATATTTTGTTTTAAAAACTTAAAATTCTGTTTAACTTAGAAACTTAAGTTTTACACTAATGTTTTAAATAAATTTGTAATAATTAAATATCAATGCAATAGTTTAATTAATGGTTATTATTTTTGATTGACTGCTTTATAAAACAAACAAGAAATGGTTTGGCATTACTGAAATAATGTTTTTTTTAATTTTTAGAGCCACTGTGAAGGAAAAAACAAAGAAATCCAAATCACAAAATCATAACATCCGAATAAAAGTTGTAGCTGAACTGATGCAAAATGAGATTTTATCCATGCATGAAGGAGGAAACGTGGATGAATCAATAATCTTCAAAATGAATTTCTTTAGAAGATTTCGGGAAATAAATTTGCCGAGATTTTGTGTTTCATAACCGAGTCCCAAAATGTAAGTTTGGAAATTCCAAGAAATTCATTTCAAATCCAATTTTCATATTTCAAAATCTTTAAAAGACCTGAATTTCACACAGACTCAAGCGTCCACCAGTGGACGAGTTGAGTGGAGTTTGTTGGACAATGACGTATCTCACTGGTTGTGCTCCTTTGGTAGAACAATTGACTTCAATCCAGGATGCAGCACTCGGCGTTTTAGGGTAGATTCCACACAAAGGATAGGTGTTTCTTACTGGTCTCTTTACGAGCCAAGAATCATTGGTGAGACCAATGATCAGGTTGAAGTATCTCGGGAAATTGACAGCTTGAAATGCGTTTTTTTAATTATATAAATAGATGCTAAGTTCTTCATCAATAATCATTTAATAATTTTTTATCTAATGATATTTAGCTATTTAATTTAAATATCCGAATGTTTTGCAGTTTCGATTAGCTTTCAAAAGCCTGCCTGTCCTAATTCACTATAGAAATTACTTTATACTTGAGACACAAATACATTCAGAACTATTTTAGAACATTTAAACTTCTAAGGATGAATTAACAATGACAATCCAAATCATCTCAGTTATGCAACGTATTGTAATCAAATGAATAATTAACTATAAAACCTACGAGTTCCCCAAGTCGTCAAAATTCGGACGAGCTTGATGGTCACAGTTTGCCTCAAATCCACCATGAACCAGTTCTCTCCTCCGTCAGGATCCTTAGTTTGAGAACATTCTGCCATCGAAGAGGTAGATCCAAGAAAACCATCCACTGCCAGCCATGACGAAAGGTTGCCCATAGGAACTGCACCTGTTGAACTCTGACATGTTTCTCTTTTTAAGGCAAGATTTCCGTTTGCTGAAATTCAAAATTTATAATTTATTTAATTTAGTAAAAACATTCTTTAAAGTAAATGAGTATTTTATTATTCTTTTTTTTCTTCTTAATAATTAAATAGTTCATCGCAAAACTAAATTTACTTGGTAAGACAATCCTTGATGGCATCTACAAAGAAGAAATCAATGTAACAATGTATTTATTTTCAGTTTATTTCATTTATTTATTTCCGAAAGAACATTTCAAAAGTATCAATTTGTCAAAGTAAAACTCACATTGTAGTTGTAACATTTAGGATAGGACATGATCTTGAAGGGAAGGAATTGAAACAACTGACATGTTTTATTATTTTCCAAGTAGTTGAAGCTCGTGCAGTTTATCTGAATCTTGCAAATCACTGCACACCAGATTTTGGTTTTTACTCCTGTTTCAACTGAAGATGGAAGGTCCAAAGCACATCCTGGTTTGCCGTAACATTCGAGTGTCACCTGAAATTTGCTTCTGAAATTGGATTCTGAAATATTCACGAAGTTGTAAATGAGTAAAGCTGTTAATAATCTGAAAATCATTTTTAAATATAAAAGTGTTTTTATGGCATGAAATTTCAAAATAACACCTCAAAAGTTTCAGACTTTTATAACAAATAACTTAAAAGGGGTGCACGGAAGATGATTAGAAGGAAACATCGATTTGCAGACGAACGAAGCAAACAATGGATTTGCAACAACCTTTAATTTTGAATATCTATGATGTCGGCTTCAATTGTTTCTATATGCTTTTAAGAAGGCATTAAAACACTTTATTGTTAAATCTAAATATTCATGTACATTACTCGATATTACTTAGTATTTCGTACATCATTGGGACATTGAAACGCAGCATTACTCGTCAATGGCAATAGGACGTCTGTTAGCAGGAGTTTTTTCCTTTATGTCGTTCCTTTTTTTTTCCTTTCGGTTTCAGGTCGTGCATATTTAAAATTTTATTTTTATTTTCAGTTTGTTTAAATTTATAATATACGTGATCCAGTAAATTTGGAAGTTTAGCTTTACATCATATTTACTCGCTCAGTTGTTCAGTTGTTCATCGCGACTTTAGCCTCTTTATTTATTTATTTATTTGATTACAGTCCGTTGCATGACTAAGATGATTTGGACAGACTTTAACCTCTTTTTTTTTTATTAACGGCCGTTGCATAGCTAGATGATTAGGACGGTGCTCCCGCAGCGGGGTTTGAACCCCGTGCTGCCATCGTGAGATGTTAGGCCGTTACCGTTACCGCTTAACCGTTAGGCCATGCGGGCGCACACTTTAACCTCTTATTTATTTATTTGATTATAGTCCTTTGCACTTAAACCTCCTTACCTTTGCTAACTTATTCAGAATACTGCCTGCAAATCGAGGATGTTTCTGCAAAGTTTTCCTCCAATTGTTTCTTTTGATCATTCCTTGAGTTCCTGTCGCCTTGTTTGCAAGAAAGAGTTCGATTTTTACAGCATAAGAGAGCTATTAGATTTCTTAATGATAATATTAATAACTCTTTTTAAATATATGCTCGAGGAACAAAATATAAAATATTTTATTAAGTGAATCAATGAATAAATATTAATAAGTTATTTTATTTTAATTTTTTAAAATTTGGAAATAGTCCGTCTAATACCAGTGAAATAAACCTCATGCAACTTAAAATGAAAGCATGTGCTTCGTAACATGTTTAAGAAACCTGTTTGTTTTATTTTTATTTAAACCACTGACCCTCCATGGGTCCATAAATTCAGCGACGGGAACACTTGTTACTTGTTGCTTACTTCTTCGGAATACTGCCTGTAAATCATGGGTAAAAAATTCTCCGGTCGATTCCTACAAACAGTGATGATTATCATGTTGTTGCTGCTGCTGATGATGATGATGACGATGATGGTGATGTTTAACATTTGTTTTTGAACTTCAAAGGAGTCACAAAAACTAAAGAGAAATTCCTTTATATGTTATGTTAATATGTTAATAATATTTTGGGCATTAAATTATTTTATATCGTATTTATTATAGCAAAAATCAAAAACTCTTCTTTTTTATTAAGACGGGAGAATGAAACCGTATCCAATATTTTTTTTACTTTGCATTTTTCTTATGAATCACACAAAGTTAAAATATTGGTTGATGTAGTTCGCACACTTGGTCGTCAAGGCTTAGCTTTCAGAGGCTTCTAGGATGAAAAAAAGTAGGGAATGTCAAAAATGGAGATACAATCACATTTCCTCAACGATGTTATCCAGAAACGCAAGATCCAGCGGATCAACTGTATGGCTTGTTTTAATCATTTAATCAGTTCTATTAGTTATATATATAACTATATAGTTTTATATTTATATTATATAAAAAAAACTTAGTATATATATATATAACAGAATTTTAAAAAATATAAAAAAATATAAAATAACTTAATATGAAACATGTTGTTTAAAATTGCTGTCTCCGAGAGAAAATTTATCTTAATTAATACCATATAACTTTTAAGCATTATGCTTTCACATTCGTAATGTGGCCGTCCATAGAAACCATTGAAGCTGGCATGATCGATATTCAAAATTAAAAGCTTGTTGCAAATCCATTGTTTTCTTCGTTCGTCTCCAATTCGACGTTTCCTTTTTAAACACCACCTATAAAAGTGTGAGAACATTGAGGCACAATTATATTTTTAGGCCATTTTACATTTTTAAATTTATAAAATGATTATCAGCAGATTATTAATAGTTTTACTCGGTTGCAACCTCATGAATATTTCAGAATGTAATATCAGAAGCACATTTCAGATGACACTCGATTGTTACGGCAAACCAGGATGTGCTTTGGACCTTCCATCTTCGGTTGAAACAGGAGTAAAAACCAAAATCTGGTGTGCAGTGATTTGCAAGATTCAGATGAACTGCACGAGCTTCAACTACTTTGAAAATAATAAAACATGTCAGTTGTTTCACTTCCTTCCCTTCAAGATCATGTCCTATCCTAAATGTTACAAATACTATGTGAGTTTTAATTTGATTTGCAGATTTTGACAAATTGGTACTTTTGAAATGTTTTTTCAAAAATAAATAAATGAAATAAACTGAAAATAGTTACATTTTTGCATTGACGTCTTCTTTGTAGATGCCATCAAGGATTGTCTTGCCAAGTAAACTTAATTTTGCAGTGAACTATTTAATTATTAAGAAGAAAAAAAAGATTAATAAAATACTCATTTACTTTAAAGAATGTTTTTACTAAATTAAATAAATTATAAATTTTGAATTTCAGCAAACGGAAATCTTGCCTTAAAAAGAGAAACATGTCAGAGTTCAACATATGCAGTTTCTATGGGCAACCTCTCGTCATGGCAGGCAGTGGATGGTTTGCATGGAACCGATGTTTTCAAAGCACAATGTGCTCAAACTAAGGATCCTGACAGAGGAGAGAACTGGTTCATGGTGGATTTGAGGCAAACTGTGATCATCAAGCTTGTCCGCGTTTTGACGTTTACCTCAAAGCGTAGGTTTTTAGATGTAGTTCTTCATTTGATTAACTAAGATTACTTAGATCAAATTTGTCTAACTGTTAATGTTAAAACATTTATAGAAATTCAAAGGCGTCATAAAGTTCCTTTATGGGCTGTGAATGTATTTGTGTTTAAAGTATAAAGTAATTTTCTATGTGAATTACGACATTCACAGTTCATGCTATAGAAATATAAAGGCAAATTAATATAATGCGGTAAAAATTTTAATTGAAAAAATAAATATCTAACTATTAGTGAAGAAATGACAAAAATATGAAGGATTTAACATTTATTTTCAAAATAGAAAAACTCCCATTTGAAGCTCATGAATTTGTGAGATACCTCAACCTGACCATTGGTCTCACCAATGATTCTTGGATCGTAAAGAGACCAGTAAGAAACACTTATCCTTTGTGTGGAATCTACCCTAAAATACCAAGTTCGGGTTCCTGGTTTGAAGTCAATTGTTCAACCAATGGAGCACGGCCAGTGAGATACGTCATTGTCCAACAAACTCCAGTCAAGTTACCCTATGGACATATGAGTCTGTGTGAAGTTCAGGTCTTTAAAAGATTTTGAATGTTGAAAATTGAAGTTGAATCGATTTTCTTGGAATTTCCAAAGTGACGCGGTTGTGACAAACAAAATATTGGAAAAATTGTTTCCTGAAAAAGTTTTTCTCATATTTGATGAATTAATTGATATATTATTACAATTACCAACTTTCACTGTAGATTCTGTTGTCTAATCTTCATAATCATTATCATAATCGTCATCATCGTCTTCATATTTTTGATTAATACTCGTACGTGTATGGAAAGCATCCATCAGTCCAGCAACAACTTTCTTTCATGTAGCAGGATTCTGTGATCATCATCATCATCATCATCATCATCATTCCGAATTACGGTATTGATTAAAACAAAGATTTATTCTACCGTTCCACGTAGTATCACCAACCTTTCAAACATTTACGCTTTTAAGAAGGCACTAAAACACTTTTCCTGTTAACTCTAAATAATCATGTATGTTTCTCGATATTACTTAGCATTTCTTACATTATTGGGACATTGAAACGCCCCATTACTCGTCAATGTTAATAGGACGTCTGTTAGCGGGAGTTTTTTCCCTTATGTCGTTCCTTTTTTTCCTTTCGGTTCCAATTTGCACTGGCTGTGTGTTTCAATAATAAAAGAAGGAAGAAAATCATCCTGGTTACGCAACGGACTTTAATAAAAAATAACTAAATAAATAAATAAATTTTCTCTGCGAGACAGCATTTTTAACAACATGTTTGATATTAAGTTCTTTTATATATATATATATGTAAAAAGGCAGGTTAGCCAAATGGCCCTCAGGAAGACGAAAGTGTGCAGCATTTCCTCATGGAATGTCCGGCCCAGTCTGCCCTGAGGAGAGAAATCAGATTGTATACGAATCTATCCGACATGACGTCCATGCTTAGCAATCCAGCAAGTGTGGACATCATTTATCGGTGGATTTCCAAAAACAGAAGCGGCTTACTCTAAGCCCTTTACAATTTTACTATAATTAATTAATGCATTTCATTATAATAATATTTTTTATTTTTTAACTTACTAACACTAATTAAAGTCCAAATTATCTGAGTTATGCAACGGACTATAATCAAATAAATAAATAAATAAATAAATAAGTTAGCCGAATGGGTTACGTGCCTGAAACGGCGGTGATGGCAACAGTCGTAAAGTGTCGACTGTATTAAAATTAAAATAACTTATTAATATTTATTTATTGATTCATTTAATAAAATATTTTATCTTTTGCTCCTCGAGCGAATAATTCTAAAAATTATAAAAAAAATATAAAGAGTTATTAATATTATCATTATGAAATCTAATAGCTTACTTATGTTGTCATTCGATAAGCAATGTTAAATTCCAAATCCAAACCAAAATCTTTCTCGCAAAGCGACAAGAACTCAAGGAATGATCAAAAGAAACAATTGGAGGAAAATTTCGCAGAAACACCCTCGATTTGCAGGCAGTATTCTGAATAAGTTAGCACAGGTAAGGAGGCTAAAGCCGCAATGAGCAACTGAACAACTGAGCGAGTAAATATGATATAAAACTAAAATTCCAAATATCCTGGATAGCGTATATTATAATTTTAAACAAACTAAAAAAAAAATAAAATTTTAACTATGCACGACCTACGACGTACCTTAGCGATATATATATATGTTTATTTATATATTTATATATATATGTAAAATAACTTAATATCAAACATGTCGTTAAAAATGCTGTCCCTGAGAGAAAATTTATTTTAATCAATACCAAAACATTCGTAATTAAGAATGTGGCCGTCCATAGAAACAATTGAAGCTGGCATGATCGATATTTAAAATTAAAGGTTGTTGCAAATCCATTGTTTGTTACGTTCGTCTCCATATCGACGTTTCCTTTCTAAACACCTTCCACACACTCCTTCTAAGATATTTTTTATAAATGTCTGAAACTGTTGAGGAGTTATTTTGAAATTTCAGACCATAAATTCACTTTTATATTCAAAAATGGTTTTCAGATTATTAACAGTTTTACTCATTTACAACTTCGTGAATATTTCAGAATCCAATTTCAGAAGCACATTTCAAATGACACTCGAATGTTACGGCAAACCAGGATGTGCTTTGGACCTTCCATCTTCAGTTGAAACAGGAGTAGAAACCAAAAGCTGTTGTGCAGTGATTTGCAAGGATCAGATGAACTGCACGAGTTTCAACCACTTGGAAAATAATAAAACATGTCAGTTGTTTCACTTCCTTCCCTTCAAGATCACGTCCTACCCTAAATGTTACAACTACAATGTGAGTTTTAGTTTGATTTCCAGATTTTGTACTTTTGAAATGTTCTTTCGAAAATAAATAAGTGATATAAACTGAAAAGATTGCATTGTTACATTGATGTCTTCTTTGTAGATGCCTTCAAGGATCATCTTGCCAAGTAAACTTAGTTGGCAGTGAATTATTTAATTAAGAAGATAAAAAAAACACTAATAACACACGCATTTACTTCAAAAAAGTTAATTTTACTAAATTAAATAAATTATAAATTTCGAATTTCAGGAAAAGGAAATCTTGCCTTAAAAAGAAAAACATGTCAGAGTTCAACAGATGCAATTTTTATGGGCATCCTCTCGTCATGGCTGGCAGTGGATGGTTTTCTTGGATCTACCTCTTCGATGGCAGAATGTTCTCAAACTAACGATACTGACGGAGGAGAGAACTGGTTCATGGTGGATTTGAGGCAAACTGTGACCATCAAGCTCGTCCGTGTTTTGACGTTTTGGGGACTTCGTAGGTTTTATAGTTAATTATTCATTTGATTAAAATACGTTGCATAACTGAGATGATTTGGATTGTCATTGTTAATTCATCCTAAGAAGTTTAAATGTTCCAAAAATAGTTCTGAATGTATTTGTATCTCAAGTATAAAGTAATTTTTATAGTGAATTAGGACAGTCAGGCTTTTGAAAGCTAATCGAAACTGCAAAAAATTCGGATATTTAAATTAAATAGCTAAATATCATTAAAGAAAAAATTATAAAATGATTATTGATGAAGAGCTTAACATTTATTTATATAATTAAAAAAACGCTTTTCAAGCTAAAAATCTCCCGAGATACCTCAACCTGATCATTGGTCTCACCAATGATTCTTGGCTCGTAAAGAGACCAGTAAGAAACAACTATCCTTTGTGTGGAATCTACCCTAAAACACCGAGTGCTGCATCCTGGATTGAAGTCAATTGTTCTACCAAAGGAGCACAACCAGTGAGATACGTCATTGTCCAACAAACTCCACTCAACTCGTCCACTGGTGGACGCTTGAGTCTGTGTGAAATTTAGGTCTTTTAAAGATGATGAAATGTGAAAATTGGATTTGAAATGAATTTCTTGGAATTTTAAAACTTACATT
Organism: Whitmania pigra; assembly: GCA_021613335.1. Classification (NCBI taxonomy): domain Eukaryota; kingdom Metazoa; phylum Annelida; class Clitellata; order Hirudinida; family Haemopidae; genus Whitmania; species Whitmania pigra. The sequence goes on from JAJTWR010000001.1 coordinate 444,301, forward strand.
TTGTGACCCGGTTATGAGACACAAAATCTCGGCAAATTTATTTCCCGAAATCTTTTCAAATAATTCTCAGTTTTGTAAGGTTTATTTGATGTATTCTTACAATTACCTTCATTCACCATATATTCTGTTGTTATAATCTTTATAATCATAATCATAATCGTCATTATCATTTTGCAGAATATTAATTCATCCATGTTTCCTCCTTCATGCATGGATAAGATCTCATTTTGCATCAGCTCAGCAACAACTTTTATTCGGATTTTGTGATTTTGTGATTTGGATTTCTTTGTTTTTTCCTTTTGCAGTAAAAAAATTAAAAAATCTTTAAAATTAAAAACTATTATTTCAGTAATGCTAAATCATTTCCAATTTGTTTAGTAAAGCATTTAATCAAAAATAATAACCATTAATTAAACTATTGCATTGATATTTAATTATTACAAATTTATTTAAAACATTAGTAAAAAACCTATTCTAAGTTAAACAGAATTTTAAGTTTTTAAAACAAAATATGTTATCATATACCTCTGCTATATATATATATATCTATGATATACGACATCTAGCGACTGTTGCTTTTACCGTAGTTAGCAGGCACTCTATCCTCTGAGCTAACCTGCACGCCAAGATCTTTAAGCATTATATTTACATTCAGATGCTCAGGTGAAATGGACCAACAGTACTGGGCCCTCATTTAAACAGAACAGTCATCCTTCTTTACCTGATAAAGTAATACTAATCCTAACAATAGACACTGAAAGTGTAACACTAAATTTGGTGAAAAGCAAACGAGATAACTTTGAGGTTATTCCAGTTGTTATTGGAGGAAAAAATAATAATGTTACAGTATGGCACCAAAAAAAAAGAGTTCAATATCATCTAGACATTGCTACTCGTTGACATTACAGACAGCAGATCAATCTTCATACTTTGAAGATCCAAAGGTAAACATTTACTACCAGGATGACTAAAAGGTTAATTTCACCATGGCTTTGCCTGATTTCGGCAAATGGGTATCGGAACATAAACCTAAAGAGGGTGAATTGAAAACTGAGGAGATATTTCTCTAGGAACACGACGTTTTTACTGAGTGAGATGGCCAATTTATTTATCAAATCTCTTAAATAATATAATTATAGGTACGTAAAGAGTGCAAAACTTGTTAGAAAATATTTGTGATGATTCTCTTGCTACTGTAAATATGTATTGCCTATAAAAAAAAAATTGATGCTAAGGCTAGCCTCTTATCATCGATTGATAGCAAGAGTCGGATAGGGATCCCGAATAAGGTTCATCCACAGATGGCAATACATTTGAATTCCAAAAACTTCTGTTTCTAATGGAAAAGATTAACACTAGCCAATTTGTGGCTATTGTTTTTCTAGGACTGATTTTAATGTAATAAAAGGAATATTAACTTCGGTTAAACTTTTATTCTGGCTCAGTTTATGCCGTTATAATAATATAATATTATTATTTCTACATCGATATTAGTTAACAATAACTTTATTCTGACAATCTGCATTCTATATCAACTACGTGATACAATCAAAAACGATAATGATAAGACCTCATTTTCTTCTGAGTCAATGCATGGGATACGGGTTTCTTCGTTAGAAAGATGTTTAATTGATTTGTTTGCTGCCGATGTCGTAGCAGCTGGCGAGACTGCTTTGCTTCATGTGGCCGAACGAGTTGTTTCGTTGAAGTTCGTTTGCATCGTCGCTGATTGCAGAGTCTGTTTCAGTCGCTGGTGAATCTCGGTTCGCAGACGTCAGGTTAGCTGATGACTTAATTCATGATTCATTTGTTTAGTTAATTGTTGGAGTTATGGAATTAGTTAATTATTGGGATTAAGGCATGAAGATCGTTATTCTTTTCACTAGAGTTAAAAGTAACTTTTCATGAATTATTGAGAATTTTTTAATTGTTTTTTTTTAAAGATCAAAATTGAAATCATTAAAACGTCGTCAAACCAAAAAATTTTTTTATCAGTCATGGATATTTTGATGCAATTTAAATTCTACTGGTTTCACCTGCAGACCTCACAAGCTGCTTGCGCCTTCAGTCGTTTTTCGACCAGTAATGCGCAGTATCTTGATAAACCTCAGTGCAGACAGGTTGACAAATAGAAATTGATTAGCTGACAAAATAACGCCTTTAATGAATCAGAAATGCATTTGTAGGTCACTTTGAACCAGCAACTCGACACGTAATCGAATATTTCTCTGATATTAATTTTAACAGCTTCAGACAAATCTTTTCAAAGAATAAAGTTAACATAGAAAAGTTCAAAAACAAAGTTTTGTTCTTGAAAAAAAAAATACAAAAATATAAATTCCAACTTGAATAACCAGATAATGGAAGAAGACCCCATAGCTAAAGACCCTTCGGCAAAACCGGAAAACTACAACTCAACGGAAACCGAGGACAAAGAACTCGTGGACAAGAAGCCAGAGGAAAATCAAGAAAAGAAGAAAGAGGCTCCCAGCAGCAGCAGCAATAGCAGCGATGGTGGCAAAAAAGTTGACTTTGTGTCAGCAATAATTCTGTCTTGTCTCAGCTTTTGGCTCTGTGGAATTCTTTTTGGAGGAGTTGCTTTCATACTTGCTGGTGAGTAAAGCTGGCAGTGATTTAATTAATATTAGTCAAGTTCAACATACTTATCTGTATGCACTGCTAAATTATGCAAAGTATTCTATTTGTTTACGCGATATTGTTGGTCACGTGAGTGGTTAAAAGCAGTTTGACTTTGTTTGAAATATAAAAAGATAAAAATAAGTAAGCGAATAAGTATATCATGATGTGGACATTGTGATATGTCGCAAGATATTTCTTGCAATCGTATTTTCAAGCTACCTTCAAGCTTGTCGTCGAGTGTTTTCAGAAATGCCACAGATGTTTCAAATAAAATCACAAAGGCTGGTTTGTTCAGATACAATCTGTGCGTTAAGTCGCAAAGAGTTGCCTGACTGACATAATCTATAACACAGATTGAATTTAATAAAATTCAAACCGAGCCATGATCAAGCCATTTACATAGCGCCTCTTTCCAAAGTAGGGTAGTTGTTTGGTTATAGGGTTTTCACATACCACGGTTTGGTTACTAATTTTGCATATTTATTTTTGAAGCTCCCTTTGACAACAGAACAGATGTCAAGATATCGATAATCAGTTGCTTGTTGATTGTTTTGATATTTGAGATGAGGTAAAAACAGAGTCGGGGATCGAATATTTTTAACGATTTATATTTTATTTATTTATTTATTTATATTTCGAACAAGTTCAAAGGAGTTTTAACCGTTTAAGATGACATGTACAAAAGATTATAGAGACAATAGATATATAATACAATAATATAAAAGATATATTATACTCGTTTAATTGTCATCACAGGGTAATTAAACTTAAAATATAACCAAACTTGTCCAAGACACCTCTGCAAATGGCTAATAAACAGCATCATTGCTTTCCAGTCATTGGCAAGTACAAGGCAGACTCTGGCAATCAGGAACTAGCAGGTCGTCTCAAGATCTCTTCCTTGGTTCTGTCAATCATCGGCATCGTCATAGGATTGGCGGCTGGTGCAGCCTTCTTGATTCTCTACTTTACCGTCTGGTCGAAGCAGACTCCCATTCACGGTTGAGAAGAAATGACGATGACAAGGATGTTGAAGAAATTATGGAGTTTAAAAAGTTCTTTCAAGTTAATCGGTTAAACAAAAACGTTAATGATACACTTATTACGTTTTAGTTAAGTTAGTTATGTTTGAGAGCATCTACTATATTTTATTCATCAATTATTGAAGTTATTTGTAACTTAGTCTCAGGATGCTGTACTTAAATTCAAAGTTTCTATTTTTACAACTTTGGTAACCTCGTCACTTGAAATTACAAGGATTTGCATCTGAAATTGATTAAATCGTCTAAATTGCCGACATTTCCTTATGTTTTGTTTTTATTTTCAAAATAAATACACAAAATTTAAGCCTCTGTGAATTAATTCCTTATAGGAAAATTATTTTCCTGTGAAATGCTAAATAGACTTAGACTGGTGCTGCTCACATGAGCCTATTATTAAATTAAAATGTTTAAAATAATTACGTAATTAATTAATTAACTAGTGCCATTTCAGTGTAAATGTAGCGAGGCATAAACAAGGCAAGCCTGATTATCCCTATGCGCTCACAGTACAAAATCTTTTTTTTTATTACTTCACTTCTTTAGCACGAGCGTTCTTGCTGACCTTTTTGCTGTTGAAAGGCGATGAAAATCCTTTAAAAATAATCAGACCAAGCGAGACAAGCAAGCAAGCACTACTATTACATTACATTGCCCCTTAGGCATAAAATCTTTGTTTTAAATTATAATTTAAGAAATTAAATTCATGAGGCTCTACACTTTCATTGCATTGCTATTTACAACCGCTAACGGCCAATACGATGGAAATTCTGAATTCAGCGAGCTGATAACCATCCGCGGGGCTGGTGCCACAACTGCCGCAGACTTGTTCAAGGTCTGGTCGGCTTACTACGAGTCCAGCAGGTCTGCCTTCGCCAACGTGAAAGTGGAGTACGAACCTAGAGGAAGTGCTTTAGGAACGTCGATGCTGGAAGATGGAAAAGTCATGTTTGCTGCATCTGACAGACCGCTGACGGACTCGAGCAATCTTGGGCAGATTCCCTGCTTTGCGTGGCGAGTTGTTTCCTGATGTTGTCTGTTTAGAATAGCGATTATTGAATCACTGAAGTCCCGTATGCCATTATTTGTTTTTACAATTTCAATTCTAAATTTCATCCAACATATTTTCATCCACACAGCGGTTTTTCTAAAATTTTGAAATATTTTCACAAAATGTTCATCCTAACCTAGCCATATTAATTAGATAATAATCACTTTAATAATAATCATTTGTTGACAATCACTTAGTAATATGTCATTTAATAATCATCCTTTTTTTGTTAAACCAAACATTCCAATAAAAAGGAGTCTTGTATTGGCCTACAACGTGCCTGGCTTGAGCGAGTTGACTTTGACACGAGAACAAGTTGTCGGCGTCTACAACGGCAGCATCACCAACTGGAATGATACGTCTTTTCACGCTCACAACGACCCAAATTCTCTTCCAAATGCCACCATAATTCCAGTGGCGAGGTTCGATTCTTCGGGGTCAACAAGCATTTTCACGAGGGCTCTCAGCTCATTTGATAGCAACTGGAGACGGGTATATGGTAATTTCTCGGATCGTTCTGGATGGAAAACACTCATTAAGGTAAAACTGAAATAATATGCTGCTTAAAGTTAACATCACACATCATCATCAGGTGTAATATCATCATTAGCATTGATGAAATATCATCACGACACATCAGTCTTTTTTTATTGTTATTATTTATGATTAGCCGTTTTATGAGAGGATTTCCAATGCTCTTGAGAATGGTTAGCAAAAAGCACCTCATATATTACCTGTATAAACAAGTGAACCGGGTAGCATAATGCGATGTCCGTTATAATGCCTGCACATCTCTTTGATATAATTTGAGCACTTAAAAAAAATATAAATATAATAAAAATAATAAACTAAATAAATAGATATCACTTTTCTTGACTTTCAGACATTCGGACAAAGGACAACAGGTCTAGCGGATTTTCTGACGAACACGTTTTTCAGCATCGGTTATCTTATAACCAGCGGAGCAACTGAAGTAGGTCTTAATTACGCAAGTATGATAAACAAAGTGGGCTATAAGGTGAAAAGCAGCAAGAAGAATTTAAACGATGTCATCGAAGCTCGAAAGACAAATCTGATCGATCAAATTCAAGAAACGTTGACCGATTGTGACTTACCAAATGCTTACCCAATCTCAACTCTCTCCTACATTCTTGTGAACACTACTGTTACAGCAGAAGACTGTTCTTCTAACGTCGAACTTTATAGATTCTTGGACTGGACTATCAACTCAAAGTCGGCTAGGCTTAGTGCTAACTTTATGGACAGGGTTCTAATGGGAAATCTTGTCAGCAAGGCCGCTTATTCAAATGTCCTTCAAAAAATGACTTGCAACGGCTTGTCTCTTGATCGCCTGGCGAAGGCTCAAATTTATGAAGAGGAGGAATCACTGAAGACTTGGAAAACGCCCCTCATGGTGTCAATTCCGATCGTATTTGTCTGCTTCACTGTCATTGTGGCGTACGCTTCTTACCAGAAATATCTTTACTCTAAAATGATTGACAAGGATTCGTGGAAGATCAATTTCTTCGATATAGACTTGAAACCAAAAACCGATCTTAGAAGCCAAGAAAAATGTCAAACAAAACAAACACAGCCTTCAAAAAGCATTTTGGATTACGACTCTTTATTTGCCTATTGTCACAGCCATCAATTGGGTAGTTATGAGGGAGTTTTGGTGAACTTGGGAAACTCCTTAGTGAACAAAGAACCGAATTCAAAATGGACTCGCAAGGCCTCGAAGATTCTCTTTGACCTAAAAACAATCAGCCATTCTAATTTGGCCTCTTTTTTCGGCCTTGCTTCATCTCCGACAGCTGAGATGGTATTCGTGGAAGAGTATTGTTCCAGAGGGAATATAATCAAGCTCCTAACGGACTCTAGGTACAAAATGACGTCCTCAATCTGTTTTGCCCTCTGCAGGGACATTTGCAGTGCCATGTCCTTTCTCCACGAGAGAGATATCGTCGTTGGCATACTCCAACCCTCCTCGTGTTTAATCGATTCACGATGGACGGTCAAAATCTGCGGCTGGGAGGCGTTCAGAATCTTCGAAGCTTTGTTTTACGAAGATTGGAGACCGCTGGTGAAATTGACTTCTAGAATTAGCTGCACAAAAAACATTCTCGGCGAACTAAAGGTCAAAATCGAATCGACCTGCGAAACTGAAAGGATTCAATATTTTAACTTCTGGTTAGCACCTGAAATCATCTCCTCGAACTATAACCAGGAACCGAACAAGTCGACAGACGTTTACAGCTTCGGTGTTATCATGTTGGCAATCTTCGGCAAATATTTTCAGAAGCATGGCGTCTTAAAATTTTCTCATCAGGCTGGTCCAGGCGTCTTGGAAAAGTTAGCATCGTTGAATCTTGAAATGTCATGCGAACAAGTTCCGGAAAAGATATGCAACCTGGTCAATTTGTGTTGCAACGCCGAACCTGATCTGAGACCGAAATTCGAAAGCTTGATTTCCACACTCAGAAGTTGCGACGTTAATCCAAATTTCAACGTTCTAGACCACATCATGGATCACTATGAGCATGTGTCGGATAAAAATCTTATGGAGGTCATCCACTGTGATGCCGCTAGCGTTGAAGTGACAGTTTAAACAAAGTGCGCAACAATGGCACATTGGGTGACATAAATGAACTACATTTGCATTTTATTTTTTAGCTGTTTTTTAGCTTTTGCGGACATTATAAATTTGATTTGTGTGTTTTATTAACGTCCATTTCTTAACTAGATGATTAGGTGGAAATGCCGATCTTGCGAAACCCAGTAAAGGATGCTTGGCAACAAACTGGCGTTACAGTATTGCAATATACTTTTATGAATTAAAAACAAAATTTTAAACTAGCAAACTTCAAATAAATTGCAGAAATCGTGTTTGATTATTATTTTAATATTTTATATAATAAATTTCAGAGATTTATTTTGAGTTTTTAAATAGACAGATTTTTTAAGCAAAAACAAATAGCGAATTAAAAAAAAATTAAACTCAATAAATATTTCAATTTATTACAATTTTTAGTTCAATCCCAAAACATAAACAACAAAAATGCCCACCGCTTTTTCTAACTTATAATTGTGACTACATGGACCAGTGGGTCTGCCCTGAGCTTGTTAATCATGCACGTTGAGATACCGGCTTATCAGAAAGTTTTCGGAAAACACGAGAAACATTCATTTACGGTGAGTTTATGAAGTTTAAAAAATACCAGGAACTAAATGAGATTTCGGAAATGTGTAGGTATTAATTGCGTTCGCTCTAATGAACTTTTAATGTTTAAGCTTTCACGATTAGTTTCACATTTGTTTTCATTGGCATCAAAATTAAATTCTTAAAATATTAAAATAATGGCTTTCCTCAAGGTTTTTCAAATAGATGTGTTCTATAACGAAAGGCATCATACTGTTTTCAAGAGGTACACAGAATTTGACAGACTAAATTCTAAACTGGTATGCATGCAAGTTTTTCTTTTGTCAATATTCTCTATTTTTTATTTATTTCAAATTTTATTTCCAAAATTTCCTAAAGTTTTAAACTTGTTACTAGTAAATGTTTAAATGGTAGGGTTTAAGTGATATAACTATTTATTTGCTCCCTTTTTGTCACGATTCTCAGATCCAAAACAAAATCAGCGTCCCAACCTTTCCGGGAAAAACTGTTCTCAAGTGGAGTCCAAAAACGTTGGAATATCGAAGACAAGTATTCGAGGATTATTTGAATGTAGGCATTAACAGGAGTATTGGTGCATGAGTCTGTAATCTTAGAAATATCCCTTAATAACCGCTTAATGTCATGGTATAAGATACATATTATAATGGGCGTATTATCGCAGGGAAATAGGCTCTACAGAATGGTAATATTAATCATAATAATAATAACATTATATTAATGTATATTATTAAATAACAATATCATTAAGATTAATTAAATGCAATAATTATAAATATAAAATAAGTATAACATAAAAATGGAATTTGTATTGCTACGCATGATGAATGCGTAAATGTTATACCTTTTTAAAAGCTTGCATTCATATTATTACTTCAGTTTGGATGATGCCAGTAACTTATAGACTTATATGCAAAAATATCACATGTCATCAATAATTATTATATAATATTATTATAATAAATTAACAATAAAAAAGTGTAATTTGAATGTTTTTTTTTCTCTAAAATGTCAGATATTCCTAAAAAGGCCCATTGTACCGGAAGAGATCCTAATTTTTCTTCAGGCTGACCAACGCAGCCCTGAAAGGTCAACGACTGAATATTCACCATGCGTTAATTAATATTTGATTGTCGTTAATAAATTAAACAACATGTTGTTATTTATTCTATCGATTTAATGTTTAGCTTGTTATTCATCAACTGTAGTTTATATATAATAATAATAATTATGATTTTGTTTAAAACTTTATTTTACATTTGAAAATAAAATATTAAAAATTAGTAACATCACATTTAGCACAATAAATAATACAACTAACCAATTAACCAACCGTATCTCGTCATTAGTTTAGCTACACCTGGATTGGTCTACAGAGAATTTTCCAGGACACCTGTCAGAATTGATCAATCAGTCGTGGCATTCCAACAAGACTTGAGACTTTCAGAAAATGGTCGAGGTAATCATTGCGATCCACGTGCAATTTCGACGTTGCATCTATCTGCGATACCTGCATATATATATATATATATATATATCTTGCTGCTATCATTATTGTTGTTGACTTATTCATGACTTGAATTAATTAAACGATGATATGTTATTTGAATTTTATGATTTTTATTAATTATTTATAACTTTATTTTGAAATCTTTCAGGAAACATGTCTGACAGTGTAGTATCAGGAGTTCTCCAGGCTTACTACGATCATGTCTGACGAGTTTATTATTATTAATAGTTATTAATCATAATTTATTATTATTATTTAAGTTTCTTGTTATATTGATTATGGTTATTGCAGACTGTTGCAAGTGTAAAATTATTTTGGCGATTATTGTAACAATGATAGCCATCTTTCATAAGCAGTATTGGAAACCTAGCTGATATTACCTTTTGTATGTCTATTATCATAAGTCCTGGATATGCACCAATATGTTTGATTGATTGGGATACCAATGTGATTGATTGATTTATTGTGATACCTACATGTTTGATTGATTGGGATACCAATGTGATTGATTGATTGATTGATTTTTTGTGATACCTACATGTTTGATTGATTGGGATAATGTGAATGGTGTTCTGCAATGCAATGCATTGTCATTTTGTTTTTTCAGCTTGGCTCTGACAATTTACTTTGGAATTGTCTGTCAAGATTTTGAAATTTATCGTATTTTAGTTGATTAAGATAGTTACCTGATAATAATATTAATGTTAATAATAATAATTTATAATAATAATAATAATACAAGCTTACTTTGGGAATTGTGAATTTTTGTCAATTTTCTTTGATGACTGTGTAACTTATATCAATTTGAAATGATAAATGTTGTCGTTTGGACATCATAATAATCCTACATTTTAATTTTAAGCAATTCATTGCAATTTTTATTTACAATATTATTTAGTGTGATTATCAACTGTGGTTGTTCGGTGTGGGTATATTATTTATGTCATATTTATTTATATGTCAAATATAATTTTTTTTAAATTATCATTATCATCATTATATTATACGGTTGAGTGATTTTAATACCGAAATGCAGCTTGTACTAACTTGACCCTGTATCGACCATGCTTGCGCCGAACGGAGATTTGTTACATAAATTATGTTAAGTTGTTACATTACATTTAGTGGTAAATTATTTTTGTACTGCTCTTTGAAAGCTAATTATTTTGGATTTGGATAATTATTATATCAGACAGAACTGCATGAAACAATCAAAAAGAAATATTGTTATAACCAGGACAGTATGTTAGAGAGTTGTTTCGTGCGCGTTATATGCATGTATTCCAGGCTAATGAGCTGAATTTAATTAACATTTATTCTCTCTCATGCTCCTCCCATTTTATTATAATTATTGGGTTATGACGTTCATGAATAATTAACGATTCGGCCTGAATGATTAACCAGACGTTCGGTTTCACCACTCTCTTGAGGCTGCAAATTCCTATCAACTTAATAATAATAAATTAAATAATTATCATTCAGAGGATTGACTATTTTTATGGCAATGTTTTAAGGGTGACATTACTAAGCTAAAAAATATATATAATAGATATTTCTTCTTTTTTTCTTGATTAATTAAGAAAGTTCAAAACCATTCAGAAGGCCATCAATTCGTCCTTGAATGTTCATAAATTATTTTCTGATGCCACTTGCTGAATTTTTATGTCTCAACGAAGAACTTGAGATTTTATTGGTGTGGATTGTTACGACCGATTTGAATACTACTTGCTTGAATTTTTAAAACGTTTCGAAGGTAAATGCAATTGGAACGTCTTGATAGAATTTGTTTATAATTAACAGAAAACTTATTGGGAGCATTTGTTCCAATTTTGTTCAAATTAATTGATGTCCATTAAACTTTTTTTTTTTTGAAGTCTTTGAAAGTATTTTCGAACGATTACTATAATTTATTAAACAACTTTCATTGCTAACAGGAAACAAATGTGCAAATAACAATTATCATTGACTCGAGTTAATAAAGAAATTGAACTGTCAATCAAAAATTCAGCATCACGTGACCGGTCTCTCCATGAGCCAGGAAGACCATGATTGGCTGGACGGTTCAGGGGGCGTGACCCAAGTAGGGGGAATTTTGCTGGACCCAGGTGTGCCAGGGGGTACTAAATATTGATCCCATTGGTGTCTAGTTAGAAAAAGATATTAACTAGAAAGTTGTGACGTCATTATTGTTAACAATTAATAATTTTGGGGTAGTGGTTTGTTAATTATTACTGATTGAGTTGATTAGAAATTAATTCGTTAAAAAAAACTAATATTTAAATTAAAAGCATCTCATGATTTAAATTTCAAAAATTCGAAAAACATCTCGAATAAAATACATTTAGAGCTGCAATTTATGCAATGAAATCATTAATTAAACATAAATTATGCTGACTGCCACCATTGAATATATGAATATTCAATTACCTGACATGGAGAAACGAGTTGATGTCGTTGTTTGGGAGGTCGTACAATTGAAAGTATGGAAAGATTGGGTCTGCCTGATCCGAGATCACTGATTGGATGGACATTGATTAACATTATCATAAAATATTAATGCAAATACAAACTCGATTAAAAATTTAAGCTAGATTGTTATAAAATATGATTTCCTATTCCTGAATTAATTACTAAGCTAAGTTATAACTAAAATTAAGATGATAATCCAACAAACTATCATAAAATAAACATAAATATCTTAAGTAGAAACTACGACGAATAAACCTATTATATTTTTACTATTATTATTATTGAAAATTATAATATTATATATTATTATTAATGAAAATTATAATATTATATATTATTATTATTGAAAATTATAATATTATTATAATCAATATTATCATAAAATTGGCATCTCTGACAACAAAAACAGGGCAACCACAACCAACCGTTGTCTCCGAACAGCTGCCGAACGACCTGGTTGACCTCCTTCTCGACTTCCCTTTTTATTTTTTCCTTCCTTCTCATCGATTCCCTCTCTCTATCGGCCTCGTGTTCCGAGTTGAGCATCACCTGGAGTGAGTGGACAGGTGATGAAATAATTAACAACTTGGGATATTATAATATTTTAATATTGGTGATGTGTGATTAATTTTAATATTTAGAATTTAATTATGTAAATTATTGAATTTAATTTAATATTATTTAACATTAATTATTTAATGTTATTGTTAATATCAGAAAAGAGTTTTTAGTAGTTTAGCAGACAGGTTTGAAAAAATGGTAAAATAATAATAATAATAATTAAAATAATAATGATGGTAATAATCTCTGTCTATTCAAAATCCTCTAACATCATAATTTCCATCATTGTCAACATAGCATCATCACCATAAATATCATGATCAGTATCACCATCATCGCTACCACAACACGCATCAACACCCCAATCACCACTATCATCATCGTTATCACCATTATACAAATCATCATCACTATCTCCATACATAGCATCATCATCACCACTATACAAATCATCATCATCATAAACACCTATCTCATTACCGTCATCATCATCACCATCTACTCACCTCTAGCGCCCTCTGTTCGAACTCGTAGACTTCGAGTTGCCTCTTCAAAAAGGCAGACGCCACCTGCACTCGTCCATTGAAGATGTCCGTCGAATCTGTTGACATGAGGCCTAGAGACAGGAGAAAGAAGGGAATTTAATTTTTGGTTAATTAGTTGTTAACTTAGCAATACTAGTTAATTAATTAATGATTTATTTATTTATCGAAGGAAGGAATTTAATTTTTGGTTAATTAGTTGTTAACTTAGCAATACTAACTAATTAATTATTTATTTATTTTTCATCATCATCATCAAACCCACCTGACTTCTTACTGACCCTGACCTCCCTCAGCTTCTGAACTGCCGACAAAGTCTTCAGCGACTTCTTGACGTCCGAAATTTTCCTCCGAACTTCGAACAATATGTCGTCTGCTTCTTTTGATACCTCTTTTTCCTGTCGTGCCGATTAATAAGTTGTATTGGTTGATCGATTAATTGGTTGTATTAGTTAATTGATTAATCAGCGATATCGGTTAATTAATTTATTTTGCTTCTTTTTCCTGTCACGTCACTGTGTTAGTCACGTCGGAATTTATTAAGTTAAAGATTTAAATATTTAACATCATTGTCATCATCATCATCATCGCTATCAATGCCATCACAATCATCATCGTCACCTTTTTCAGGGCAGCTTCAGCCTCCGCAACCCTGGCTATCTTCCTGTCGATTTCCTCTCCGATCTTAACTCGTCTCTCTTCCTTCATTTTCTCTTCTTCAGCCTCTCGTTCCTTCTTTCTCTTCAATCTATCCTGCAAGTGATGATAATGATTGATAATGAATAATTCAAAATGATGATGAATTAAATGAAGTCAATGAGCTAAGTCCCTCCCATGTAGGTACTGAGTGATTGACAGCTGGTTGAGGGGGTTGATTAGCATAAAATATAAATAAATAAATATTTTATAAATACATATTTTATTTATGTAACTGTAAATGTTACTTTATCGTTATTAGTATTATTGTTAATATCATCATAATGACAATTAGCATTATTATTACTATTACCATCACTATTTTTATTTTATTATTATTACCAGAATTATTATTGTCATTATCATTATTACAGTGGTTTTAAGATTGATTAGAATGTAAACACAAATAAATTAATGAATAAATTATGAATAAATAATTGGAGCGAACCCTTTTCCTCTTGCGTTCCTTGAGCTTCTTCTGAACTTCCTCCAATGTTTTGTCGTCGATCGACATTTGAATGAGTTTCATTTCTTCCTATGAGGAGGGCAACAAACACTCATTGATAAAATTATCACCATCATCATCAACAACATTATTATCATCATCATCATCATCAGTTCTCACCCGAGCTCTGGTTACGGCCACCTCGTGATTCAATGCTGTTCCTTCATTGTCCTTCAAGTCACACCTGCATTCTCGGTAACCCTCGGCAACGCACCTGGATACGACCTTTAACCTCTCATCCAACTCCATGACCTTTCTGAGACGTTCCTTGAACTCTGGGATCTTTTAACGGAGTTAATTAACATTATTATTATCGATATAATGAGTGTTATTATTTAATAATATTAAGTATTATTCTAATATCTAATATCTAATATTATTGGCCTAATAATAATAATAAATGATTGGCTGTTAGTAGCATTTGTGATTAATAATTTTTTACTACCACGTGATTGCATTTATTTTTAAAAATATTTTATTACTTTGCTTATCAAGACAGGCTATGCTAACACAAATATCTGTGGAATGTAATTACCTTATGCATTGAAGATTCTTACAAAGAATTATAATAATAACTATAATAATAACACTAATAATAATGACAATATTAATAATAGCACTAGTAATAATGACAATATTAATAATAACAATAATAATAATAAATAATATTTACAAAAAATAATCTTTGCATTTAGTTAACAATCAACACCGACATCGTTCAACTAAAACCAACCGAAATCATCCACTTCGACTTCTTCAAACTTCGGGCTTCCCCCAAGTCCTTCCTGGCTTCCAACCACTCCCTCAAAGCTGGCAGACCATCTGCGTCATGAAGTCTCTTAGGAATCTGTGCATCAGTTTGATTGTTGAATGAGAAAGGCTCATCAATTGTATTTGAGCCGTTAAAGTAATTTCTATCGTTGCTGAAACTCTGGTGAGTCTGAAAATACGTATTGGCAGACATGTTTTGTGGTTGAGGAATTCCAGGATTGAGGGGATAGTTTGGGGGGAAGAAAAATGGTGGCGGAGGTACGGTACGGGGGTCAAAATTTAATGGTGGCGGAGGAATCCCAGGTGGGGGTGCGAAGAACATGGCGTTCGGAAAGGGGTTCCAGTTTACACCCGGTGTTTGCTGATACTGTTTCATGTTGAACGAATCCATTGTTTTTATGCGATTGCTGCCTCAAATCGAGGAAAATATTTTGAACAAATTGTATTCCGAGATTCAGTTCGGAAATTTAATCTTTTTTTCTGACTAGCTGCTAAAACTGTATTTAATCTAATGTGTCCTGGTTTTGAAACCGAAAGGTGGGAGATAAATAATTGTATTATCGCCTAATGTTTGTATACAAAGATCGATTAATTACAGATTTTCTGACAATCATTTAAAAGATCCTTTATCCAAATCTATTTCAACGTGAGCAATAAAAATTAATATAACTGAACAAAATATTTTATTGTAAAACAAATAAGCAAAACAAATAAAAATTTCTTTTTTAGTGAACTTGACGTTTCAATCATTTTGAAATTATATTTCTTTCTTTGTCAAAATATTAAGTTTCAATTTTGTTGATAAATGTATTTTGTGGAAAATGTCTTTAGGTCCGATTTTTTTATTTTTAATTGTATGATCGGAATAGTAAAACCGTTCGGGCCACAGAGGTTTAATGAGATATCCAGAAAAAATAAAGCTCGACCCCAAAACAAATTAAGCTCCGCCCAAAATGATTAAAAGTAAATTGTTTATTCGATATATGTATCAATTAATTGCATGTGCTGTTTAATAATGTTTAAATATTAAATATTATTATAAATATTACCTTAAATAAATATTAATTTAACAAAAGATCTTGCACATTTGTTACTGTTCGAGACTCACTTGAATTAAATCATTCTTCAACCACTGCCACTCAACATAATTCTGTAATTTCATTCTTTACATAAAAGTAGACCCTTTGGCATTATTTGATGTATAAAGTTGAGTCTAACACAACGGTTTTACTTTTACGTAAAAATTAAATTACAGAATACAGAAAAAACCTGATTGGATATGCTGAACTTTACATTAGATTACTTTTGATAACATTCAAGATATTTGGATAGTTGAGGCCCTCAAGGGCTACTTTTATTCGAGTTAAGCTGGTGGCTCTCTAAACGCGGCGCTATATAAATGAACTGCAGTTACAATTGTTAACGGACTATAATCAAATAAAAAAAACAATTGTTAATGACACACCGACAATAGAATTCATTTGAATTCCTTGTACTTTTATTTCTTAGAACAAAAACACCCAATGCCAGTGAAAAATCGTTAACTTCCAAATGATTTCCAATTCGTTGAACTCAATTAAAACCAGATGCACAAGAGAATTTGGTGTGTTTGGTCACGGTAAGACCGTGTTGGTGGTGGTGGTGGTCAAGTTTCTTCCGCATTGGCATGTTGGGCAAGTATACTCCCCACTGCCGTAATTCTCGCAAAAGCAGCCGTAATCTGTCTTATCTGCAACAATAGGTTATTTTTGTTAATATTTATGCTAATTTATCATGTTTTTAATGCTTGTGAGGAGCGTCAAGTCTTAAGCACGAGAGTACTTAATATGTACGCATTGGGATTTACATAAATAGTTAGTGGTTGACTTAATTTAAATCTAATTATCTTCTCTCTTTAGATTGTTTTTACCACGCGTAAGATGATGTGCATTGGTGTGAACGTTGTTAGCTCAGATGATTGCATTACAGTATGAAGCGGTAAAATCTCGATGATCACCACCAGGTAGCGCCCTTGTAAATAAATATTTATAAGATTAAAGGGGATTAACAATTAACAAAACAGAAACATAACCAAGATATTGGCCAAACACAAACGCAAAAGAACTTAACTGAACCTTGGTAGTGCCGGGTACAAGTTGACACAAAAATTCAAGTATAATCATTGTCTATTATTACCATGTAAATAGAGGGTAAATGATTTATGGGCGATAGATGAAATAAATTAACATTTGATTTATTGCATGACGTTGACAATCTTAGGGGACTCGACATTTTGATGGACACCTTTGAAACATCTATCAGCGACATGTACCACATGGCAACGTCCGAGTAGAGACGTTTATCTTTAATTTAAGAAAATTTATTACGCGCTGAAAACAAACAGCTGCATCTTTTGAATTCAACAATTTCAGGGTTGCTAAAATTATTATAATTAATAATATTATTATTACTAATGCTCTAAAATGTTGTACTTATAATTATTTCAACATACTATGTACTTCTTTACCTTTTTGGGGTTTCTCGGTTTTTGTATAGAAAATTAGTTATTATTAATTAACCATTAGTTATGGTCAAATTATTAACCAACCTTTATCGACACATCCCCACAGCTGAGCTCCAGGACTCATGAGGTGTGGAAAGGTGTCCCGCGGTTGACCCTCTATCAGACGACATTCTTCACCTTCAGGACAACCGAGATGCTGTCGATGAAACCATTTCTAAATTTAGTCTCTGATTGAAAATGGCCACGGGTTTATTTAGGTTTAGATGAGACATTGATGTTTTCATATGAGTTGTTTTGCGTTGTGATTGTTAGCCAACTGGCGGGAAAAAGCTAACTTAGATTTTGCTAACCTCATCGACTTTTGGTACCTAGCTCCATTCTTAACTTTGGCTCTAACCCTAATACTAATTCTAACTATATGCATAATCCTGGCTCTAATCCTAACCCTAACTTTAATCGTAGATCTAACCCTAGCCATGGCTCTATCCCTAACCCTAATCCTACTATTTTCAATGCAATTTAAAAACTATTGTTTTTTTTGTTTTTTTAGGAAGTTAGAATTGGCTCGAGCTGGTTAATTATAATATTCTTGCTAAATAAATAATAAATAATGAGAAATTCAACGGAAGTGTGAACCAAATGCTACGTCTGTTTAAAAAATAAATTATTGATAATTGATAATTGATCACATTAAATGGGCTCATTGATTTACCCCCGCCATGATTGTTCGCCATATTCAATGTTCTGTTAAGACAATCATCAACAATGTCATAGTTATAGACATAGTGATAATGATGATGATGAAGGTTTTGATGATTATGAAAAAGATGATAATAATGATGATTAAATTTGAATAATATATATATTAATAATAACAAAAGGCCCAGTAATTTTCACTGAATTCATCAGACATATTTCCTGGATGTCTAAAGCCTAAATCTTAATCAGCTGCTTACTAAAAGTAAAAAATAAACCAAACTAAATTTAAGTGAAATAAATAAGACCAGACTCACATCACACGGATTTCCCCTGCAAATTGGTTGCTTGCATTCAGACTCGAGTATGTAAACGGGACACTCATCAAAACAATCGTAGAAAACTTGGAGAAACGACAACAAAAAATAAAAATAAAATCGAAATTAACTTTTAGAACATAATTCGTTTGCCATTTATTAATGTTATTAATATTATTAATATTATTAATATTATTATTATTATTATTATTGTTGTTGTTGTTGTTGTTGGTTGTTGTTGTTGTTGTTGTTGTTGTTGTTGTTGTTGTTGTTGTTGTTGTTGTTGTTTGTTGTTGTTGTTGTTGTTGTTGTTGTTGTTGTTGTTGTTATTATTATTATTATTATTATTATTATTATTATTATTATTATTATTATTATTATTATTATTATTATTATTATTATTATTACGATTGTTACTATTAATAGAATTATTAATATTGTTCCAAATCGTGTTACTTAGTATTGTAAACGCTGTGATGTAATATGATGGACATTAATAAATAGGAATATAAAGGAATTTATTATAATAATATTATTATTAATAACATTTTTAAATATAATTATAATGATGATAATGATAAATATAAATATGATGACGATGATAAGAATAACGTTGATGATGATGATTAAATCAACTTCAATATTACCCATTAATAATAACAGCGATGATGATTATAATTATAATTAATAGCAATACTAATTCTGTTAAATAAAATGAATTAAACACGTTTTAACCTAAACAAACAAATTAACAAAAAAAGTATCACATACGAATGCAAGTCTCTAAAAGCAGATTTGTTATTCCAACAGGCACACTGTAATTTTTAGGAGTTAGTGTTACCTTGACTTCCCATCTAAACTTTGAGTTCATGGCATCAGAGCCTAGGGACACGTAGACTTTCTGTTGATAAATAAACAGTTTTCACTTGAAAAATATTATTGATCTGAATTCAATGAATGTAATAAACAATCTTAGCAGAGGTAAGTTAGCTCGTAGGTTGAGTTTTGTATGCTTTGTATTGAGTTGTTATGTGTCTTGTTCGCTTCCACTGAAAAATAGCGCAACATAAATATTTACAAAAATCTTCTGAAGCATGCGGATAATTCATGTAATTAAGTTATAATAAAAATTATTTAAAAGTGAAATTTATTAACAAGATTTTTGGCGAAAACCTCTTTACAACGAACAGCGCGATATAATGACGATAGGCGCGTGGCTTTATATAAATAAGTTGTAATTAAAACAGTCTAAAAGTGAACTTTATTACGGCAAAAATCTCTTTACCCCAAATTGATCCACTGTTCCATAGTAAGACTCTTCATTGATGAATATTCCAGAAGACTTGACATTCATCGTATCAAAAGAAATGCTTGATATCGACGTAAATTCACAGACCACCATCTCAAACTGAGGCCTCGATTTTCCGTATGTCGTCCAGGAAACTGAAGTGAAACTCGACTGAAATGGCTTGGGTTTGTATTGAAAAGTGATGAGTGGACTTTCCCCCAACTTGCCTGGGAAGCCTTGACAAGTATTCTCGATTGGTATAGCAGAGGTGTCACCTGAAAACGTGACAAGCTTGAAAATGGTTCAAAATTGACTTTGAAAATTTTGAGAGCGATATTAATGGTTGAATGATAAAAAGAAAATAATCATAAAATCGAATGTTTGCTAAATTATATCGAACCATAAAGCATGCAACCTAATGGAAGTGTTTTTGAATTGATTCTAGTAATTAATTAGTTAATTAATTAAATAACGGGGATATACTTATATAAATCTTTACCACGCTAATGCCTATCGCCAAAGTTAGTTTCAAGTCATTTTGCCTGCGTACATGGCCAGCATCCGACAATGATCAAAACAAGACTTCGTAACTCATCGAGGCACAGATGGTATCACTACACTATGATATACTTAGAAATAAAAGTACATTTTATGTCCTAATTAGTAACATTTAACGTGCAAAATGCCTATATATATTTTTCAGATTTCTTTTATTGCCATTGATAAATTTCTTCAAATATTCTTGATAAAATTTGAAACAATACCGAATATTTCAACATTTACTGTGTAACGTAATATAAAGTTTATAGATAACTTTAAAATTAGGAGAAAGAATACATAAAATGCCCTAAATATCCATGAAAACAGGTAGCGACTGTTTGAACTGGTTCGAGATATTCTCTCTTGTTTGAATGGTAATATTACATCGATCAGACAATCGTATTTTTGGCTGATAAATTTCTTAATTTTATTATTGTTTATTGATAATTAATAAGAAAGCAACTAACCATTCAAGTCTGGGATAGTTGTATAGGCAAAAGATCCTTATAAAATATAGACAAAAACGAATTTAAAGTGAATCAAAAATAAGAAAGATTTTAAAATTCATTGGTCTAAAACACAAATCTAACAACATTTACCGATAATCACAAGAGACTGTTGGACTAAGAGAACTCCTAGCAGCATCATTACGACACTTTGAATTGAGATTGATATCAGGAAACTCAAAACTATGAACTGACTTAACTTAACAAAGCCTAATGGTCTACCAATCTATCTATCTCGACTTCTACATTAGACGCAAACAACTCTGCACATAATTCAACAATTTATAGATTGCTTTACTTCGATGACAATCTGTTTTTCATACCTTCAAATCGATTTGAAACCCATGCGTCCTAAAAAAAAAAGTTTGATGAATGTACTTCTCAGATAATCATAATCAAACCTCACATATCAAACTCTCGCTATGAATAGACTGGTAAACATTGGAGAATGTAAATTCTCATCTTACGATCTCTACCCAGTCGCCATCTGTGTGCAGCTGGCAAAATTCTTCTGTCGATCGAAAAATTGATGACGGTATGATGGTGGATACCTGAGCCAGCTGATCCATGGTTATCGAGTTCCTTGTTTAGTATTTTTACTTGGATGTAAATGTACTATAATTGGTCCATTAATGTAAGTACATCTTCCAGAGGACCCCATCTGGGTAAAATAATGATGGTGATGATGATGATGATTATGATGATCATGATGGCGATGAGAAAGAACTGGGTTGTAAGACAATTACAAGGTGATAATGATGTTTTTACCCCACAGGAACAGGAAGATATAATAATATAGTGATACATTAAGTACCATAAAAATAAGTGATAAATTAAGAAGATTATTATAATAATAATTTGTGATATATTAAGAAGTAATACAGCTTAATATACCATGGTATCTTGTGGGGTTGGGAAACAGAATTGCTTTCCTCCATCTTCCGAAAAATTTTAAATTCTCGGCCCATTATACTTCTACTGAAACAGAAAATAAATTATGATTAATTAGCTTTCCAGTTTACATATTGTAATTGTTTAAATAAATTTAAAATATGTTTTGAAACTATATAATATGCTACAATTATGTTGTAACTGGCAATGCAGTTGTGCCATATTATTTGTAAAATATTTTCACGATGATGATGATGATGATGATTACAAAACATACTGCGCAACTCCATTTAAAAATGAAATCAATAACTAACTATATTTTTTAATCTGTCTCACTAAACAACAATTATTTCAGAAATATTCAGAAAAATGTTCATGGTGAGCATAAATGTGAAATCTCCGAATAATTGAAATGAAATTTAATAAATTGAATAATTTATATTCATCTCTTCTTTTTTATTTTTTTGAGATACAGCGAGCCACTAAAAAATCAAGATTCCCTTTGCATGTTAGGATGTAACTGTAACTACAACGACTGAAAATGCTATGGTAATTATTGCTATTTATTTGAATCACTACAAATTACTAGCAACTGTTTGCAGATGTTGCCATATTTTTTGAGCGATGTATACGAAACCTGTTTTTAATAGCATGTCTAGAATCTCGCCCCTGTTTTGGTATGACAATGCTGTTATTAATAACATAATACTTATAATGTAATCAAGATCATCATCATCATAATCACAATAAATTATGGCTTAAAATAATTCCTAATGATTGATGCAATCGGTAACAATTATATTTAAAATTGTAAACTTATTAATTCATTTTATTGAATCAATTTCTGTATGTTATATTTCATTACATTATTTTTATCCATTATTCTTTACGATGTCAATGTGACCAAAAAGACTAAAGAAATACATTTAACACAAAATCTTGACAATTATAATATTTTATATTTTATTAATATTCATTGAATAATTTTTATTTTTATTAATTATAATCTTAAAATTTATGGTAATTATTGTAATTAAAATTTAAATAAAAAAATTTCAACCATTTATTCAGCCATTAAGTGTTGCGAAAGAGTGCTTGAAATGACTGTGGACTTAAATAATATAACTGAACAGCTTGCATGCTCACGATGAATATGTGCGCGTAGAAATTGATTTGATCAGCTTCTTAGTAGATCGAGCATTCTTGGTATATTTCCTAAAAAAAAAAATTATAATTAGAAAATATAATTCCGTAATAAAACTGTTTTCATAATACAGATTTTTTTTTTGACATTGCCGGCTATGCAACCTCTAACCAAGACTGTCGAAATTTTGGGAATCGTCATCATTCAACTGCTTACGGCCATTAAAGGTAAGGCGAAGAGTTTTTTTAATTCAATTTGGTAGAATTTCTAGCATGAGTTAAAATATTTTAAATTGAATTTGTAAAAATCTGAATTTTGTAAATCTATTTCGAGTACGTGATGAAAGTGGATAACAGTAATAATAACAATAGTAAATCACAATAATAATAATAATATTGATAATGATTAATTGGAGCAGTAATACCTGACAGTACTTTTAGTCTTGAACATGTAACAGGCGAACATTGAGCTATCTTCCACGACAGAGAAAAGCTAATTTTAATATTACCACATATTACCAATCGTACTAATAATAACAATAATAACAATAATAATAATATATGTTATTATATACCACAATAATATAATATATGATATTATATATCACTAATTGTATTATTATATATCATTAATAATATTAATATAACACTAATGATCCGTAAATGTTTATTTCAAAGCTTAAAATTCTTAATTGCTTTCCTCTTGATAGCTTCATGGACCACACCCCCAATGCAAGACGCTTGCGACGGCAGTTTTCCATCAGTTCTCAGGGAAAGTCCTCTCGTAACTTTCCAGTTTGAACCTGAGCCTTTCCAATCGTCCTTCAACTTCATTTCCTGGAGAAACTTTAGAGAGGACAGAGCTCAAGTCACTCTGACCATTTGCGATTTTACCTGGATTGCAGGATTATCTTTTGAGACGTTAAATGTCAAGCATTACAACGTATCTGTCGATGGGCAGGTACATTCGGGCGAAACAGAACAATCTGGGGTATGGTTCAATAATTTGCGAAGTAAAATATTTGCTTTTATTTCGAACAAGTGAACAAGTGTTGGTTTTATGCCATGATCAAGTAATTCTCCGTAAGAAATTTAGCGTATTTCTTAAATAAAATCAGTCTAATTTGAATGAAGTTAAATATCATTGCAAACTACTTTGTGCTTTTAAAATGAATTACAACCTCTTTAAATTAATCAGGATATTCTTGAATATCGCAATCATTTTTACAGATTAATTTTCATTTTTAAAACAAATTAACATAATTCATCAATTTTCCTGTAGAAAGTAGAACTATCTTTTGGACGCGGTTCTTGGACTTCATTTAGAGTTGGATGGAAAATCAGAATAACAGTCGAGGCTGAAGAGCAGTTCATGCCTGTTGAAATTCGGAATCTCGAAATAAAAACTTGCCAAAGTCAGTTTCGAAATAATTTTTAATGTAAATGTAAAAATTTTTTTTAATATAAAAAAAGATGACCTTGATAAGTATCTTTAGCTATTTCTAAGGAATATGCAAAAATTCTGTGTGAATTTAATAATTACATAACTATTTTAAATTGCTTAAAAAACCTTTTCAAGCATATTTTGACTGCTTCGAAAGCTGTGCTTTATACATTCTCCAATCGAATACCGGATGCAAAAAACCAATGTGCAAAGGTGATCCATGCTCAGTAAGTCAGAAATTTTTATCATATTTTTGAGAAAGTTTTACATTGATTGGAGATTGCCTAACTTGAAAACGAATTTTATATTCAGCGACTAAGATGCCCTGAAAATCAAGAATGCCGTCTGATACCTGGTGAACCGAGGAATACCTTTCCGAGTGTCATGACACCCGGGGTTCAGTTGTGGGGATGTGTCAATAAAGGTGGGCGTATTTTGGGCAAAGGTGCATGACACTTAGTACACCCAGCTTTTGCTCAAGATCAATACTGACTACGGGACATCAAAGCCAAAAATAATAAATCCTGATCGAAATGGAATAACATTAGCGTTACAAAAGCTTTATTGATATTTGCAATTTTTACAAAAGATGATAATTTTTTTTTTAGATAGGACAGATTACGGCTGCTTTTGCGAAAGTTATACACCTGGACTGAATGGCTGCCCTACTTGCCAGTGCGGAGGAAACCAAACAACGACCACAGCGACGCTGGCTCCACCGTATGACTAAAATAGAATTTTGGATTTTCTGGCTTGCGACCTAAACCAGGAACACTTTTTTTTGACTTAAACTAAAAACACTTTTTTTTTTAGAATTATATTAAACACTTGCCTTAATTGAGTACCAGTCAGTTGCAAGTAGATACTTGAATTTAAAAAAAAATAAATAAAAACCACGTCCACAAGTCTTAACAATAATCCAGGCTAGTGATTTTAGGATAAAATCAATAATTGCAACAACTTACCACAATTACAAACAAATTGCAGACAGTATAAAAATTAAATTACCGTATCAGCACAAGCACCGTTTCCTTAATTCGAGATAAAAGCAGCCAGGATCGCAAGGTTTATCGTATATGGCGTCCGAAGAATACTCAAACGGTAGAGAATACACAAAGTACCAACGCAACCAAATCATCAACGGCATGGCCAATCCAACGGCTAGCATAAGCCAAGCCATTCTCATGTACTTTCGAGCTTTCTTAAAATCCTTTTTTTGGGTTTCTATGTATGCCAAAACTGTAAATAGGAACAATTCCATTCATTTAGCACTGTCATACTGACTTCATTACTATAAGTTTATAAGCCTAAGATTGTTTGGATATTGGTCAAGGTTGCTTAAAAGTAGCGCTTCTTCCTGAATAGGTACCCGAATTTTAAGATCTTGACAAATACCTTTCTTGTAATTTCACTAGTTAGATGGAGTTAGATATAGGCTAGGTTCTAGTTTTATGTTGCAGGCGATTTAATCTCATTTTCTCATAATCTCAAATTCTTAATAAAATCATCAAAATTTATTTTCTAGAGCGTCTTATGCCGGATTTAGTCATATCGTCAGATTTAGAAAGTGATTTAGGATCGTTTTAACCTGTGAGAATAAAAGCGACCATCTGGAAGAAGAAAAAGCACCAAAACGTAAGCATGATGGCCGCCATAATTCCGGTAAAACTGGGTTCATCTTCGTACGTCGATGGCATATTGTCTGGCTGGAGAAATGAACAAATTACTACTCAAAAGTAGAACAATATTTTGGCGCTGAGACAAAATGATGCAGTATAGAGTATTACTATCTCGTATATTGGGATCATCTTTTTTGCAGACTTTTTGAGAAACTTTCCAATCGAAGGACGGTATTTGGATCTTCCCACGGCACTCTCGGCTTCAATATACGAAGATTCCATATCATGACTACGTTTGTCATCCTCGTCGAAAATAGACATGTTTAAGACTATTTTCGGAGGCTCTACTTTAAAGTTCGTTCCGGCCCTGGACATAGCTGTAATTACGTTTGGAAACAAATAAATACAAAACAAATTATGACCCAGTAGACCAAACCGCAGTCCGGCCAAATGTACGTCGACCACAACAACGCAGACGATACGATACGATAAATCGACCAATGGAAAACGTTCTTTGTTTTAAAATTTATTAATGAACGAATTGTTATCCATTTAATTTAAGTTGTTTTTATAAATTGCATTTTAGACATTGTAATTTTTATTTTTAAATTTCTAATAATTTTAATTTATCCACCAGTTCGTTCAAAACAAATAGACGACACAAAGAAATTTTGTAATAATATAATTCGGTAAACTTAAAAATGTTAAAAATGAATTTCTAGATTCTAAGATCAAAGAAAAGTAATTATACAGAAGACAGTCATTCATTCATTCATACCCTCTGACGGGGAAAGCGATACTTTTAACCACACGAAAACCAATGATCGTTAATATTTAGTTGAAAAGATGGCATTAGGTGGAGAAATAACGACTTATAGAGTACGGCCCTCTGAAGATGAAGCATTGCCAGGTTGGTTCCAGTTTTAATTCAAATGCTTTCTGGATTTCGTATTGAAAATCAACCACTTTCTCCACCTGTTTTTTTTCATTGCAAATTACCATTTAGATGTCGTGTTAAGTAGACATTGTAGATATTGAGAAGTTATGATATAGATACTGAATTGTCAGTCAATGACAAAGAGTTATTTCCTAAGGTTTTTATCAATGTTTGGTCATGGATAACTTTAATTTGCCAAACTGAAATGATTGTAGGATTAAATGTACTTAAAAGTTTAGTTGGTTTGACATGCTGTGGTGTGATTATGTGATTATTTAAAAACGAGTTTAAAATTGAGTCTAACATATGACATATGAAAAAGAATTCTGAATTTGTGCAACATTTTTTCACCTCTCGTTTTGACTTTTATGACAATTGATACAATGAAGGCAAGGTTATTGTAGGAAACATCATCATTATTGTTAACTAAATGACAAAACTTTGTGTGTTAGAGAGATCTTCACCGAAGTTACATGTGCATTTTGGTAGAGATTTATTAAAGAAGATGAAATTTCAAATCAGAAGATCATTTATTTGTTTATAACTTAGTGGCAATGTTTATAAATAGCTTACTAGAAATGGGTTTGGCATGGTAGCAAAATGCTTATGTAAGCATTGAAGCTCAATTTGCCTGAAAAAGAAAATGTTGAACTTCTTGAATTATTTTTAGATAAGGTTTTACAACCAAGTGTTTTATTGCTCAGCTTGGATCTGTTGGCTCCTCCTGTTCTTAGAGGATTTAGATTGGCTGATTAATTGTTGAATGTATTTACTTTAACTTTTTATTTGATCCTATTATTTAAGGACAATCTCTAAATTCACTAAATCTAATATAACATAGTCAGCTGAGCAAGACTTAAAACGGCTTAAATATTACCTAACGTTTTTGAATAAAAAAAATAATAATTTGCCAATCAACTATGGCAACGTTCCTTAGATATTTTACCTGCAAGATTTCAAAACGGTCTCAAACACTTTGAAAAACTTTCACCTAATCATCTAAAATCTTCCTTATCCTAAAATGTGGCTATTCCATACCTATTACCATGAAGATGGCAGCACATTAGACACGTTAGAGTTAGACATCACTTGCCAAAGTTCGTGCAGAGGGTTACACAACCCTGGATACTGTCCGAAGGCTTTGTTATTGTTGATGTCATTGTTGCCTGTTTTACTTTCGTCGTATGTCATCAGCAGCAGTCACATCATCATCATCGTAATCATCATCATAACCATCATCATCGTAATCATCATCATCGTTGTTGTTGTTGTTGTTGTTGTTAGCTAGGATCCACTCACTGGCAAAAACAACAACATTGCTGCCATTATGCTTTTTGAAACTTTTTAACTTCAACGTATTTTCATCATCATCATCATCATTATCATCATCATCGTCGTCGTCGTCGTCATCATCATCATCATCATCATCATCATCAACGTCACCAACGTCATCATCCATGAGCTGGAAATTACGTCCGACGCTACATAAACACGCACACACACACACACGCGCACAGACAAACACACACGCACACACAAACACACACGCACACACGCGGAATCATTCCTGCCACCCGAGAGCTTGGGTTTTCCCCAAAAGCTAAAAGTTTGTTTTTGTCGTATTTTCAAATTTTTGAGGTTTGTTGTTATTGTTGTTGTTGTTGTTGTTTTTAACATATTTTCGTGCAGTTTATTTTTATTGTTATTATTATTATTATTATTATTGTTATTATTATATTATTATTATTATTTATTATTATTATTATTATTATTATTATTATTATTATTATTATTATTATTATTGTTATTATTGTTGTTGCTGCTGCTGTTGTTGTTGTTGTTATTGTTATTATTAATTACACAATACTGCATAATGTAATGTAATCTAGTAATACTTACAACGCATCATTAATGAATGCATTGACCGAACTAATAATATGACTTAATATATTCATTCATTCATTCACTCATTCATTAATTTATTCATTCATTAATTTATTCATTCAATCATTCAGCCTTGAATACGTCTGCATTTCGCATTCTCGCTTTTTTTCTCATGACTCGGATGATTTGTGAATGAAGCTGTTAAAGCTATAATAAGCAGGTCGTGATTACATTGTAGTGGTAAGAATGTGTGTGGTGATGATGATCACATGATGATGATGATGATGATGATGATGATTGATGATGATGATGATGATGATGTGATGATGATGATGATGATGATGATGCTGATGATGATGATGATGATGATGATGATGATGAGATGATGATGATGATGATGATGATGATGATGATGATGATGATGATGATGATGATGGTGATGGTGATGGTGATGACCGAAAATGGTATATTACGCGATGATGATTATACTGGTGACAATGGCGATTATGATGATGATAAAGACGACGATGACGGTGATGATGACGATGATCATGAAGGTGTTACAGTACTGCAGGTTTTAGTGATGAATGGGGGCATCAATTTGAGCCAAGTGGATAATTGCATTGACTCTGTGCGTTCTATGACACCTACGATAAATGTGATGATGACGACGACGATGACAGTGATGGTTATAATGATGACGATGATAGAGATGATGATAATGATGATGATTATGGTAATGATGACGTCAAAATGTTACGATAGAAACCAGATGGCTAATCATTCAATTTTTGTCTGGAATGCGTACCAAAACCCTTGCTTTAAATTATTATTTTTATTGATTAAATAAATTATTAATAAATTAAATTAATAATAAATTAACTGTTACTGAATTATTAACATTGATTAACAGATGCTTAAACCATCATAATTATGTAATGATTGTATAAATTATTATAATTGATTGTTGAATGCATTCATTAGTATAATTTATTAATGAATACTTTAATTGACTAATATAACTTAAGTATAATTACATGTTAATGATTGCAACATTAATGAATGGGGTATTATGAGTTACCTTCACCAAAGGTATAAAAACATCAAAGAAGACTAAACTCGTGATGATGACGATAGTGGTGATGATGACGATAATGGTGATGATGATGACGATAATGGTGTTGATGATGACGATAATGGTGATGATGATGACGATAATGGTGGTGATGATGACGATAATGGTGATGATGATGACGATAATGGTGTTGATGATGACGATAATGGTGGTGATGATGACGATAAGGGTGGTGATGATGACGATCAACGTTCCAAAATAAAACAGATGTTGGAGTTCTTTTGAGTACTTTTTAGTTAAACAAAATGGACTTAGTTAACCTGATGTTACGATTAATCGATGAACGTGAGCTACATGAATTTATTATTATTCAGCTCTTAATGCAATTGCTGTCATTTGACCTGTGACCTTTTGTTGTGGAGGTTACGACATCAAGTCAAACATTCATTCATTCATTCGTTTTTCATTTCACCATTTTGAATCTCATCCTGGCTTTTTGTGTGTTCATCATCATCGTCATCATCATCATTATCATCATCATCATCATCGTCGTCGTCGTCGTCATCATCATAATCATCATCATCATCATCATCATCATCATCATCATCATCATCATCACCACCATCATCATCATCATCATTATCATCATCATCATCATCATCATCATCATCATCATCATCATCATCATCATCATCATCATCAGCATCATCATCATCATCATCATCATCATCATCATCATCATCATCATCATCATCATCATCATCATCATCATCATCATCATCATCATCGTGCTGTTTATGTTGCTGTTGCACTGCAACTTATGTTTCTCCTGTGTGCTCCTTAATCAGTTAGATTGTATTACCTTGAGTAATAATAATAATAACAATAATAACAATAATAACAATAATAATAATAATAATAATAATAATAATAATAATAATAGTTAATATTGGTAATCGTACCTGGATGGTTATATATTCAAAGGTGTTTATAGTCAGAGTAGATAGCCATCAAAAGGTGTATTATTCACCAGGTATTCAATCATCAACATTCATTCCAATAAACTCGTGACTGTGAAGATAAAAAAGAATTTATTTAAATTTATTTATTTATTTGTGAACAATTGCAAAAAAAAAGTATGAACTGATATCTCGATAAATAACTTTAAAGTGAATATTTATTATTTATTAAAGTAAATGATTATTGTTATTATAATTATTTTTATTATTCTAGTTTTATTATTTTTTCTAAACCCAAACTTCTCACGCATGCCACTTCATACATCGTGAGGACAACAACATCCATTTAAATGCTCAAAACATTTTTAGCGATCAACTCGGCATTTCTTGGCGTGCCTCGTTGAAAAACTGAAAGGCTGCCGAAATTTATATTCTTTCTGAAACGTTTTATCTAAACCTGCACTCGAATTCTTGATAGAAAATAATTGGAATTAAAATTTTAAAAAATAAATAAATAAACAAATAATCGGGAAATTTAAGAAGAATGTCGGAATATTACACAAGTTCAAAGTTCAATCGACATGCTTGAATATAACTTGAAAGATGAACTAGCTTAGACTTAACGACTATGACAGTCTATTCTTCGTAGGCTTAGGCTGTAGAAGAAAAACTTAGACGAACATTATACCGGGCGGCATGCTATGAAACCTGCCTAATCTGATGATAGGTGACGAACCGAACCGAACGAGACAGGAAACAGAACCAATTAGCCTGACAGCTTCTGCAACTGAAAAACAAGATGATTATTAAGTTATCCTTATTCATAGCATCTTTCACTAGTTGTTGCTGTAGTCCAGCGATGACATCCTACAGCTATGCTCTTGATTTACTGTTGGTCGGAGGATTATTTTGCGTAACCTTTTTGAGTACAAAAAACTCAAACCTTGATGTGTATGTATTATTGAGACTGGTTGTTGCTAATTCTGGAAACAACTTAAGATTTACACTTTGAGGTTTACAAGTTGGGGTTTACAATTTGAGGTTTGCACTTTCTGTCAGTTTGGATGGATCGTATTACGTTTGTTGCCGTTTGAGATTTTGAGCGTCAATTGCTTTGATACTGATTCAAGCAAGAATAGAAAAATAAGGGAATATTGCTTCATCCAGGGGTTAGCCAAGAAACTTATTCTGATTATGATAATAGTGATTATTATTATTACAATTATTATTATTCATATTATGGTAAATTATTTATTTGACTGTTTAATTATTTGTTGAAACCATTAACAATGAATGCCATAACTTTTGGCGAACATTCAGAAATTAAACTATCAACAGCAATAACAACAAAATTCAAATGAAAAGCTAAAAATGAACCCAAAAACCTTAGCATTATCATTAACTTGGTTAATTAATTATTATAATAATATTACTAAAGTTAATCTTAAGCCCAGCTCTAACCGTGGAAAACTGGCTAAATTTGCTCGATTAGTTAGTTCATCACAACGAGGCTCAATTCAATCGTGTTTTCTAATTAAATTTCTGATTTATTATTCTTGTTATTA
The DNA here is from genome assembly GCA_021613335.1 of Whitmania pigra. NCBI lineage: Eukaryota > Metazoa > Annelida > Clitellata > Hirudinida > Haemopidae > Whitmania > Whitmania pigra. The sequence goes on from JAJTWR010000001.1 coordinate 476,631, forward strand.
TTATTATTGATTGTTATTATTATTATTATTATTATTATTATTATTGTTGTTATTATTATTATTATTATTGTTATTATTATTATTGTTGTTATTATTATTATTATTATTATTATTATTGCTTATTATATTATTATTATTGTTATTATTATTATTATTATTATTATTATTATTGCTTATTATTATTATTGTTATCATTATTATATCTCAAGAGATTTTTATTCGATTTTTGATTATTTTCTACCTGCGGTTCCCGTGAAATTGGCATCTAAAACTCTGTTTAGAGGCGGGCATTCTGCAACTACAACTATTATCAGGATCTCCGGGCGGGGAGAGGGTCAAGTTCCTAGGGGCCTTTTTTTGGGGGGCATAGTGGCCCGTGGACGCTTGGCTAAGGGCCAAAATTTCTTCCGACGGCCCTGATTACAATTATTTACTGCAACAAACAGATGTACACAACATAATGATGGAGAATGGTTGGCAGTAATTTTCAAAACACACACATCAACATCAATTGGTAGGTCCGGCTCAGAATAACAACAACAACAATAATAATAATAATATAATAATAATAATAATAATAATAATAATAATAATAACAACAAATAATAATAATAATAATAATTAATAATAATAATAATAATAATAATAATAATAATAATAATAACAACAAATAATAATAATAATTATAATAATAAAAATGATAATAATAATAATAATAATAGTAACAACAACAACAATAATAATATAATAATAATAATAATAATAACGCATTCGAGATGCTCGCGAGATTGTTTCATCATCATCATCAACAATCACTCAGTAACCCATACTGCGACACTGACTTTTAACAGATGAGGACGATGATGATGATGACGATGATGATGATGACGGTGTTGATGACGATGATGATGATGATGACGTTGTTGATGATGACGATGATGATGACGGTGTTGATGATGACTATGGCGACTACGCCTGTCGTAAAATTGGTGAAGAAAAATATTTCCAAAAAGACGTTTAACAAGGAAACAAGTTCCTTTGGCGCGTAAATCTATTTTTTTTACTTTTACAAGTCTTTTGAGACGTTTCAAATCGGTTAAGCATCAGTTTAATAATAATAATAATAATAATAATAATAATAATAATAAAATACTCGATCAGATAACGTTTTCGACGATGCGAACTTGCAAATTGCCAGCCACGTGATTATAACGTCGACGATGATTATGATTATGATTATGACGACGATGATGATGATGGTGCTTATGCTGCTGATGTTGATGCTGATGACGTCGGTGATGTTGATGATGATGATGATAATGATGATGATGATGATGATGATGACAAGTGTTTATGTGGTTATGGCGAGGTTGTAAAGTGGTTATAATGAGGACGTCATTCCACTGCAAGTTGGTTAGTTGGTTGCTCAACGTTGATGATGATGATGATGATGATGATGATGATGATGATGATGGCCATGATGATGGTTGTGGTGATGATGAAGACCATATTATGATTGATTTATAAAATTAAATGAATTAAAAAATTAATCCAATCTATTTCCAACCGACTCAGTTTCATCTTATCTTATCCTCATTTATTTATATTTTGTCTTAATCTATTTTTATAATTTTACATGCGATCTCATTTATTTTTAGCAAAAGTAATAGATGAACAATTATTTGTTGAACGCTGGATCAATAGATACTGATTACTTAAAACAAATCATTATCATTATCATCATCATCATCATCATCATCATTGTCATCATCATTACCATAATTTCATCCACCCATCCATCAATTCTCCTGTTCATCCATTAGATCCATACATCCATCAATGCACCATTCATCCGGCTAAATTATCTGCCCATCGTTAAATCCATTCATTCATAAATTGATCTAACCATTCATTCGTAAATTCATCTGCTTATCACTAAATCCATTCATTCATAAATTCACCATCCGCAAATTAATCCAACCATCATTAAATTCATCCATCCACAAATTCACTATTCATTCATAAATTCATCATTCACCAACAAATTCACCATTATCATTCAAATGATTCACCTGCAGGGGAATCGCTGTTCATCCCGGGCAACAACTCCTCGTCAATGAATTCCAACTTCTCCAGCAACACCGGTTCAGGTCCACCAGGTGAGCAGTACGAGTTGTTAGAATTTATTAGTTAATAACTAAATAAATAATGTCAAGTATTTGAAGGCTAACCCATTCGTGCATAAATTCAACCACTCATTCATCCGTAAATGCATCCATCCATTAATTTAATCATCCATTCATAAATTCACCCATCCATCCGTTCATAAATTCACCCACGCATCAGTTCATAATTGACCCATGCATCCATTCATAATTCACCCATGCATCCATTCATAATTCATCCATTCATCTCAAGGAACGTCATTGTTAAACCGTGGCAATTCAGTGTCCGGTTCCAACAAGTCCATCAACTCCAATTCCGGTACCAACTATGCTCCCCCTGGTAAGATCTGTTTTCAATGATAATTAATACTAATTAATTAATTATTACATTTAGCTTATATTATTAATGATTTGATTGCCTATCCATCCACTTAAACATCCATTTACCCATCTGTCCATCCATCTATTATTCATCCACTCATTTACCCATCCATCAATTCATTCATTCATCAACGAATGCATCAATTCATTCATTCATCAACGAATGCATCAATTCATTCATTCATCAACGAATGCATCAATTCATTCATTCATCAACGAATGCATCAATTCATCCAGGTGTGTCGTTGTTGAACCTCGGCAACTCGTTGTCGAGCTCCAACAGGTCCATCAACTCCAACTCAGACCATGCCCCTCCAGGTTATTTTGTTTACATTCTAATCAATTGACGGATTGATTAATTAATTAATTAGTGAATTAGCGATTAAATAATTACGAGATAGTTATCAGTAAATTAATTACGGTATTTATGAGTTAATTAGTTAGCGAATAGGTTATTTATTAATTAATCAACGTATTTATCTATCTGTTCTTTCCATCCTATTGTACCCCATTCAATCATGTTCAACAAAACATTGCCCACCTTACCATACCTTACCCGTCTTACCTGCATTCATTCGACAATCCAGGTGCGTCAACGCTGCCCAATCCACGTCACCAAAAACAACAACAACAACAGCCTGGGTCATCCACTCTTGAACTCAACAGGTCACTAAGTTCAAGCGAGGGAGGAGCTAACCTCCAACCAGGTCAGCGAATACATTATTCATGCTGTTTGATTATTAAGGAAGGCGAATTAATGCCGATTAGATTTAGAAATTAGATTGGATTTGATTGGAATAATTTGTTCGTACTGTCTGTTTATGTTTATGAGGCTTGTGAATAATGAATTGGGTTATAATTATTATAATAATAATAATAATAATCATCATCATCATCATTGTGCAGTAATTATATTTTCACTTTAAAGTTAAGATGCTGGTAGACTTAACATATCGTCTGCAAAAATCTTTAAAAAATTAGAATGTTTACATCTTAATCACAACTGACTTCATAATCATCATCATGGTCATCATCATCATCATCATCATCACGGTCATCGTCATCATCATCATCATCATCATAATCATCATCATCATCATCATCATCATCATCATCATCATGGTCATCAACATCGTCATCATCATCATCATCATCGTCGTCATCATCATCATCATCGTCGTCGTCGTCATCATCATCATCATCATCATCACCAACAGGTGCATCCATATTGAACCTGGACAGGTCTCGTTCACTCAGCAACACGAGCAACAACTCCATCAACAACTACCCCGCTGGTTTGAATTTAAAAGTTGCAATTTTTTAAATTTAAATTTCTAAAGAGAAACATCAGCTCGAAAGTAGACATTTTATCGTCAATTTATTTTTTTAAGGGCTATTATTATTATTATTATTATTATTATTATTATTATTATTATTATTATTATTATTATTGTTATTATTATTATTATATTATTATTATTATTATTATTATTGTTATTATTATTGTTATTATTATTATTATTATTATTATTATTATCATTATTAATGTTATTGTTGCTGTTGTTGCCGTTGTTGTTGTTGTTGTTATTATTATTTAGACATTTAAATTACAACAAATCACACTGCTCGTCTGATGCTATTTCTTGGAAACGAAATAAATAAATTGGTTCTTTTTTGGTCTCGAATAATTTCCTTAAATACTCGAACAATTACTCGCTTTATTTTACTTTTTAAACGACAGCTCACATCTGTGAATTGTTATGGACAGATGTGCAATACAAGTCACATTGAATTTTAGTTAAATATTAGTTAATATTTATATTAAATATTAGTTAATGTTGTTGTAATAGTGTCGTTATAGATTATTTACATTATCAGCTTTATTTATGTCTCATTGTCATCACCATCACTAGCATCATCGTTATCATCACCTCCATCATCATCATCATCATCATCATTTACATCACCATCATCATCATCATCTCCTTAACAGGGACATCCATTTTGAATCTCAATCGTTCCATCTCTGCCCAGAGCAGTAACTCTGTCAACTTGCCCGGGGCGGAATGCCTAGAGGGTAGTACCCAGACCCTGCCCATGTCCAGGCCGAAACTGCAGCCCGGTGAGTAACTAAGGTCTTAGGGCTTGTTTACTCCACCACTCACCCATCTATTCATCCACTCACCCATCCATCCATTCAGCTGTCCACCCATTCATCCACCCATCCATTCAGCTGTCCACTCATTCATCCACCCATCCATCCATTCATCCTCAGGCATCTCTGTCATCGAGTCCGAAGAGTGTCATTCGGCCCCCGTCACGACCGGCCCCCCCTCGTTCAACTCCACCCACCATCGGTCGGCCAGTACCAGGGTGCCTGGGAGCAGTATGTTGAACCTCAACGGTGCTCAGTCCACGACATCCATCTTGTCTGCCGGAGACGACGGAGTGCAGAGCTTTAGGCTTCAGCCCGGTTAGGGGATGATGGAAAGATGGGTGGGTGGATGAGTGGATGGATGGATGGATGGATGGATGGAAGGATGGATGGATAGATGGATGATTGATGAATGGATGTTTTGATGGATGAATGAAGAATAAGTAGATTTATTCTTTTTCAAAGTATTTTCTGCCATTATTTGCTTCCCAAACTTTTTCAACTTGAATTTTTTTTCTCCAAATATTTCTCTGGTAACTCCCCAGCCTAGGAATGTATAACATTAGGATATCGAATGACATATCGGATATCTATCACGTGTCAATCAAATTTTACAAAAAAATCTTTCTGAGTCAATAAAAACTCTATTTACTTATTATGATTATATGGCAGGCTTCATCATCTGTAGATGATTACGGTGGTATTGACGTGTTGAATTTACATTGCAATCAGATTGTTATATATTTGTATTTGTAAATTACACTGATATTAGAACTTAAACATAATGTTATCTAATTATGAAATTAACATTTTTTTTTAGTTTTTATTATTCTAATATTAATACTAAAATAATAAATAACAATAAAATCTCTAAAGTTTCATTTGAATCAATCGATAATAATAATTTTTTTTTAAATTCTTCCCAGTTCTCTAGTAAAATTTTTTAAGCACCACATAAATTATAATTACATTTTTTCTTCTAATTATTTCCGTACATAAATTCCAAAACAAAATCCTTAGTAGATTATATTTTAATTGTATAATATTATTTATTATATAATAAATTAAATTTAAATATTATTTATAATAATATATTTATAAATTAATATGATATAATATAATAATAAATTATATAATATTAAATATATTATAATAAATCAAATAATAACAAATTTAAATTTAAAACAATCCGTTAACAAAAATTATATATCTCCATAAATCATTAAACCGCATCTCTCCAGGCCTTTCCATACTCGACAACAACAACTTCGACAGCGCCTCCCAGCTCAGTACGAGCCCTGAACTATTCACGACTGCCCTCATGGACTTCAAGACCGAGGCAAGACCACAAGACCCAAGACCATCCGAGGCAAGACCACAAGACCCAAGACCATCCGAGGCAAGACCACAAGACCCAAGACCATCCGAGGCAAGGCCACAAGAGGCAAAACCGCCAGCGCCGAGCCAAGCTCAAGGCCAGCAACAGCAGGTCTTAATTTCACCTTTACCTGCTAAAGATCAAACGTCATCGTCGGCTCAGTGCAAAGAGGTCAAACGGCTTCTCAACAAATGCGTGCTTTCTTAGTCTTCGGCCTTTCTCTCTTTTCAAATCCTCGAATCACTAACAAACAAACTTTCACCTGCAAACATGGCTAACCTCTTGCCGTAACATCTCTCGCAACGAAACTGGAGTTATGTCGTTAGGGATGGTGTATATTGTTTTTAGTTCCACTTTTTCTCAGCTCTGAGCTTCTGATCCTGGGAGTTCAAATTTGGATTCAATCAAATCGTCTGTCTGTGAGAATGCAGAATGATCTATTCTATTGAGTTGTTCATAGCACGGAGGTTAATTGGTCTCTTTAAACCATGATAAGTTAGTGTTAATAATTAAAATAATAATGACAACACTAATAATGATAATAGTTAATTTGTAAAGTACCACGTGCATCTTGCATCAGATACATCAGGTCAGGGATCTAGGAAATGGCCTAGTTGATTGGATTGTATAAAAATGAATTAACGAATTAATACATTCGTCTCTTTAGCAGTACTAGCAGCTTTTACTTTTAGGTTATGAATAACAGTCACGTTGCTCATCCTTTTGAAACAGCTGTTTTTTGTGAGTACTGAGTTTTCCACAATCGCTGTCGTCTGCTTTTAATTTTCCATCTCGGTGTCTTTTCCCGTCGTCGGCTAGCTGTCCCTATCGTAACGTTTCCATGCCTTAATTCTTAGTACGCCGGATGTTCCCCGTGCATATTCTGCGATTCTAAAGAACTCTGATCCTCTGATCGGGATCGTTTTAAAATTCGTCAGATGCCGTTTTAAAATTCGTCAGATGCATCCCATCGATCTATGTAATACCGGTGATTGTTCGGCCTTATCTTAGGATCCATCGGATTTATACGGCCTTGTGCCCATTTTGAGTACTGCATTGTTATTACTATGAGGCCTTGCTTACTAAATCCATGTTCCAGCAGCTGACATCACTTTGCAACTGCGATTTGCAGTTTCACAGCTTTCAGTCGTGGCGTTCCTCTTCCTAGAAGTGGGCGCTAGATAAATGGCTCAGCCATTTCCCAGATGATTTGAACTGTCACATAGTGGCTGAGCACATGATCGATTGATCAGTTGTGAGGAAAGAATCTCTCTGACTTCATCTGTTGTTCCAACACCGATGATGATGATGATGGAGGTGGTTCTGATTAATAACATATTGAGGATTCTGGTTTAAGAGTAGTACCAGAGTACTATTTGGCTCGACAAAGAGGTGGTTGACTTATGTTTTCTTTTTTATCTAACCCTAACCATAACCTCAGCACATTCTGTTAATCAAACTTTGATTGGATGGAGCATTAGGAACTTCAATTTTGTATTCTGCTGTTGTTTGATGCCGAACGATGTCAAATGTTGTTGGGTTTAAAAAGGAATTGGGCAAGGGTTAGGGTTAGGGTTAAGATTACAGATAAATGTTCCATTCTTTGACAACTGGGCTCAAAGTTACTGCAGGTTTTAAATCACTTTGAAAAGCTTCAGTTGACTTCCGATTGGCGTTTAAATTTATTTTGATATAGTTTTTTTTTTTTGGATTTCATCGAATCGATAATTTCATTTTTGTGGATCCAGGAGGCATCAATTGGTGTTTACGTCTTTTGGCATTTCGTTTTTGTCTTCGGTCGGAATCGTTGTCGTCTTTGTCATTCCTCCTATATTGTGTTTTATTTTGTCCATTTGGTATGGGCATTGTGACCAACTTCATTGCTCCAATGCACCGATAATGAATAATGCTAAAATGCCTCGCACATCCCTGATTTAAGAAGATCATGGCATCATCATCCTCGGCTCAGTAAAGATATGAACTATTAAAAGTGGATTTTCGTTTTTTTTTCGAAGATGCAAAGGCTCAATTCTGGAGGAGACTGGATTATACTTTAAAGAAGCTTCGATGTCCACGATTTTTGGGGAACCAAGACTCTTTAGGCATGTTAAGATTCGACTGATGCATGATCTGCTGTCTTCCTTTTTGGGATGTTTTCATCTTTCTATCGTCGGTCTTGATCGGCCGAAACCGCTTGGAAGCTATAAATCTGGGATCGATGATGTATGCGCAGGATGGGAGCAAAGAGAACAGACCGCTCGAGGAGGGAACGGACAAATGATGAAATCAAACCATCTTTGAACCGGTTCTGTCCTTTGCCAATGTTTCCCAAGTTTTTCCTGTCATGAATCTTTCTAGTAATTAAGCTTTTAGACATTTGTGAAAAGTTTTTGTTTTCAAATAACTCCAACGTGTCTCGTCACGGAACGTGTTGGTTTTAAATTTGGCACAAAAGAAAATTTTCTCGTTGCGAGTCGAGTCGCCATAATCTAAGAACAGTCATGAATTGGATGCTGTTAATATTAAGCATTGCTATTCGACGTTGTTGTTGTTGCTGCTGATGCTGCCGCTGCTAATGGTCATCATCACTGTTACTATTTATTTTTTTTTATTTTGCTTGTAATTTGCATTGCTTGTTTTTGAAATTTCCGAATCTTTAGTCAACATTTTTAAAGTCTTGCATGCTTTAATTGATTTCCCATGCAGCGATGAAAGAGATGCCTGACTTCGGATGCGGGATCGTTTTTAAAGTATTTCGGAATTTTTTAGAAAATCGCACCTTGTTTTTATGCTATTGTTGTTTGTTTTTTTTTTACAGTTCTTTTAGTTTCCTCTTAATTTTTATTGGCTGATTATATTATTATATTATTATTTTTTATGGAAGATAGTTATTTCACACGATTTGAGCAGTAAACTCAAAAATCTGTTCCAAAATGTAAATCCTAAATAAATGTTGTCGCGAGGGACTTTTTGACGTGAGAGGAGCTTTCGTTTTTGCACGCTTAACTTGTGGGAGTCAAATTATCGCATTAAAAGTAGTTAAGCAACCAAATCAAGTTTTGTACTTGTCCGTTGATTTATTTATTTGATAAAAGTCCATTGCATAACTAAGACGATTTTGCCGATCAAGCAATAAAGAAAATTTTAATATTTTATGATGTTATGAAGAAATTTTAGAAAAATATCTCGGGAAGGTGTACGGGTTCTGGCTACGGCCCTGCTTCTTGCGATAAATAACTGTGGTTGGGGCGAACTTCTGTTTCCTAATCTTACTCCTTTTTATAGACATTATTCAATTAATATTTTTCATCACAAGTGTTGTAACGTGCGATAAATAAGTAGGGTGTCGACTTGCAAAAGATCAAACTACACTGGAAAAAAACTGAATTTTCTTACGATTTGGTTGAGTTAGCTGGGACACTTACGATCAACCGAGATTAATGGAAGCAGAGTATTTAGATTATTTTTATAAATTAATTAATTTACTAACATAATTTGCAAAGATGGCATCTTTGTGATTCCGTAATAATTCTATTTGTAAGTAGTACGGGCCGTGGAACACCTTTGCGAAAATGTTGATTAATGGTTGTTGCCATCGCTTATTCGATAGTTGAACTTTATCCCTTTTTATTTAAAAAAAAGTATTTATATTTTATATTGCATATTAAAATTTCTAAATAGATTATGGTGATTTTCCAATCAGCCTTAGATGGAATATACTTCACCAAATATATTTCAGTTAATTGATAATAAATAAAAGTATTTTTGGATTACGATGTGGATTGGGTTGTTTCACAAAACGTCCATTAATTTACGAGTTCACATCAAGATATTTGGGCCGGAATCTCTAATGTTTACATTTCTAGGGCGGTCGGTTCTCCGCAATTCTCGTCGTCGATTTCACTTCTAAAAGAAGATTTCAGTGAATTCTAAGTAAACATTTCCTAATAAAATGTTTCGACATGGATGTATCGTTTGAAAATTCTCACAAAGTGATGACCAGTGGCAAGAGGAGACTTCCCCATAGCCGTGCCGAAGAGGATTTTTACGAGGGTTCAAAGCAGAGACAGAGACTAGGAGGTGAAGAGTGTACATCCAACATGTCCAGCCATCAATCCGCCTGGAACCGGAACGATACTTCTGGATCAAAGTTGCATTCTCTGTCTTGCGGCCTGAACAAAGCTGGCGATCTTGAGCAGAGCATCATCAAAGGCGTGGAGCAGATGGATTTGCAGCAGCATTCCTCGCCTCTCAAGTTGTGTCTTTCGAATAGTCTCGATGGCGAGCATTTCTGCGCTGTGAAGTGCGGCGGCAACAAATACGACAGTAATCCGTGCATATCATCCAAAGAGAACAAAACGATGCGAAAGTTGAAAAAAGTAAACTTCAAAAACCGGGCGGAAAACCTCGATCAAGATCCTTTTTCCAAGCAGTCCCCTCCAGGTGTTTCGACGGCCCACCTCGGCCATCAGAACCACCTTCTCCACGGCACGCACCAGATGGACCTCGGCAGGGACAAACCCTGGGATCCTAAAAGTTTGAATGCCGACTCTTTGGCGCACAGGGAGAACATCAGCTCTGCGGGCACCCCTCCCGATGCCAACAGCTTCGCCAGTTTCGAAGATCTGGGCTCGCAGATGACGGACGAAGTTTTTGTGAAGTCGAACGACTCGAGGAGGAAAAGAGACGTCACAGACGAAGAAAGGGAAGACAGGATCATGAAATGGCTCTGCACCGTTCGCAGCATGACGGAGACTCGAGGGCTTTTCAATGTTCGACTGTCTTGACGGTGTGTGTGACTTGAGGTTTATAGAATGCGGACGACAATTGGCGACTTTGATTTTCGTTGTTCTTTCATTGAAAGATGTTGTTGTTGCAGATGATTTGCTACTTGTTAATGATTTAATTTTTCATTTTAATTATTTTATATTTAGTTTTATTTTGTTCGGTTTTGTTTAATTTTTATTTTTTCTGTTAATTTCATTTTTATCTGTATATCATGACAAGAGTCTTAGTCGCACGTTGTAAATCATTTTTTGGTGGCGCGGAAATATTTTTTCGCTTCGACTTTATTTTTATTTAACGGCAGATTTATTTTTCTTTTGCCATTCGACAAACTTTCCAAAAGTTGCATTTTTTTTCTCCGAAAAGTTAACGCTCAGAAAATTGTGTTTTAATGTCTCCGAGTCGCGTTGATATTGCATTTCAATTTTTGTAGAGTTGGATGTCATACCGCATGGAATTAGAGTCAATCCGAAAAGATGGATCATCGAGGAACATCACTGAAGTGCCTTCCGGTTTTGCACACACGTGTGGTCGCTTGGACGTTGTTGCTAGTTGCCCGAATTTGTTTTGAATGGCTCGTTAAAAATGAACATTGTCATTGTGTCGTAAATAATATCGTTACGGATTATTGTTAACGTTGGATATTCGTTGTTGTTGAAATCATTAGCGTACGTTATCTCTTAGGCGTCGTGGAGAAGTATTACTCTTAAGTTTGTTGTTGTTGTTGTTGTTTTGTTGATTATTCCTTATTAATGCTAACTATTTTCAGCGAATCGAATTCGCAGCGCTTGTTCGTCCTGCAAATTTGCGAGTCTGACTGGGAGTTTTGAAATGATTTAAGACTAAATAAAATTTGCTCTGAATTGAGAATCACAAAATGCTGCAATATTGCGAAGCTTTCTGTCTTTGTAAAGTCCTTTTTTTTTAAATAAACTAATATATAAAATATAAAAAATGAACTAAATACTTAATGCAAATAAATCATTTTGGGAATTGGAAATATTTTGACCGGATGGTTTGAAGATTACAGAACATTTGGTCAAAGAGACTCTTATCTGCTAGGTCTCGTGCGAGTCCGGGTCATTTTATTTGGTCTTCATATCTTCGTATTTATGAATTGTAATTATTTACAATTAATTATGAAATTAATACAACTTTGAAATATTTGGGTGGTTTTAGTTGTTTTCTGTTGAGAACATGAAACTGTCAACATATCACATGATCCCGATACATGGGATTTTTAATTTAGTCATTTAATGGGTAATGGTCTTCCTATGTTTAAATGATATTATTACTGCACATGAAATCTGTTAATGTTAATTCTATTGTGGCTTTAATTTTCATAATTTTTTTATCATATTTTCAAACAAATTATAAATCACTTCATCATTTATTATGACTTTTCCTAGGTATTTCCAAATAATTTATTTTGCAAATATATTTTGGGTTTACACAAATATCTAAAACCTTAGTAGTGTTTCAATATCAGCTTGGCACCATCTAATTTGCAGAAGTTCCAATTAAAAGTTCTGAAATTAATTGCAACATTTTTACACTTTAACTCCGAATTCTTGTCACTTGTTCACCCTAACTGCTTCCTCCAACATGTCGTCTCCAGTGTGGGATACCTTGACTTGGCTGAATTTTATTAGGTTAGCCATACTTTTTTAATAATTCATGAAATTTTCTAAAATTACGACATAATTAATTGGGATTAAGTGGGATCATCTGCTGTTTCATGAATAACGAATTAAATTAATTATCGAATTTCATTAATCAAGACTATATTTGAGAAATCCACAATTTATACTCAAAGAAAATGAAGACACTCAAAGGCTTCTAGAAAGTAATATAATTCCTGCTATTTGGGCTAACCACTTAGAAGTTCCTTGACATATTATGTTATAGAATTATACGTGTAAATGTGACGCCATATGTAATATTATCATTGATAAGAAAAATTAACGCTTGTCAATATGACTGTCCGTGGCATTATCGCATAATTATTGTCGGGGCTGTTTTGGCGGAATTTTTCGTCCTGGGCTATTTTGTCGCCGGGCTTTTATGACGGGTCACCGTAAGAAACAACGGTGGTCCGAGTACACCGCCTTGAGGGACAACTCCCCTCTAACTCTCACCTGGAAGCTCTGGCCCGAAAATAATTACCAATCTACACAACAACTGTATGATGCACACCTTATCTCTCCAGCTTAAAGAGTAGCTTTTCATGCGAGATGTTATCAAAGGTTTTTCACATTAACTAAGTAAACATTCTGGTTTGCACTACCAATCCTGGGGACTTTTAAGTAACTAAAATAACCAGATCACAACAAGATATTACTGTAATAGTGAATGTTGAGGTTATAATATAATAATAATATAATAATTATATTATAATTATAAATATTAATTATAATTATAATATTATTATATAATATTATGTAATTATTATTATTATTATTATTATATAATTATATTATAATATATATATATAATGTTATATAATAATTATATAATAATTATATTATTATAATTTTTACAAATTAATTAATAACCTGAAACTGCGCCCATAATTTCGGATGTGGCGAGAAGCTAAACTAATAAATTATTCAGAACCAAGTTTATATTATTACAATGACTTCACATTCGACAATTAAGGCATTTTAAATGCGGTTCTGAGTACAGAATAAGCATTGATGTAATTTTGAAAAATACCTTTTAATAGCTGATTGCTATTATGAGCCATGGCAAAGTCACTTAAAATAATGGTGCCTGCATAATCCTTGTAGAAGAGACATTTAGATCATCTTCTAGTTTGAGTACAATTTCATGGTAGTCGTTCGCATTGAAACGAACAGATTCAATAGCTTTGAGAATTTTTTTTTATAAGGAGGGGCATTCTTGGGTCTCAAGGTATCGATCCATTGGCCCGATACTCCCGCGTGGGAAGTCTGGACATATACCCTGGTTCGACCGTTCTTCCATTTGAATTTGCTGACTGCTTCGAAGGTTTCATTGTGGATCTGTCCTTTATTGTTTCTATCAAGCCAGATTTCTAGAATGGCTTTGTCATCGTCTAGTTCGAGATTTTGGAGGGAATTGAGAAGTTTCATGACACTCCTCCACTTTACTGCGCTCATGAATATTAAGTACTTTGTCTAAAAAAAATCGCAGGTAGAAGGACTATATATTCTAGGCCGTTACTTAGAGAGATCATTCCTAGTGCGCATGCAAGGATAATAACTTGAAACCCAACTGGTAGATCTAAAATCTATTAAAGCAAGCTGATGAGATATTTATTTTGCTATTCGACCGTCACAAAGAAATGCATTTTTGCATTTGTTATCTTGACTGCCTTTATTTGTTTGTTAAAATTTTCGATCCACAGATATGGGGTTAACACGGTTCCTAGAGACGTTTATTTATGGATGAATCTATATGACGAATCCAATCTGGAATGGAAATATACACAGGAAAATGAAACCTTTCGGAAAAACTTGCTCTCGCTCAACAGAGTATTGAACGAACCGGCATTTGAGGTGCTCGATAACGTCACAATCATTCCATCTTCTGCACGGATCAAGGGAAAAAAGATTTTCATAAACAGACCTCTAGTTATTTGGGCCACAGAGGTTCACATGACTACTGGTAAGGACCTGTCAAACCTGCTCACCCCGTTTGGAGTGAAGTTTTTAAATTACGACTTGAGTCTTGCCCCATGTCACATGCACGATTGCAAAGCCAAGGAAAAGCTCAAAGTTAGTAGAAATTGATTAGATTAAAACTGTTTAATCAAGTCATCAATCGATTCACTTTTGACTTTTTTGTCTTTGAATTTGACGTAACTGATCAAGAATGAATTTTAAGCCTGAACCATGTCGATGATGACTGAAGCTATGCATAATTCTCGAGTTTATGCAAACAAATGTTCATTCACACCTGAATTATTTGTGGTTTTCAAGACATCATTTTAGATAATTTTTATGTTTCTGTTTTCTGTTCTCTTTTAGTCCCATATTAATCATTGAGATTATTACACAATTTATCTTCGTTAAACTCATTGCCTACAATTACTTGTAATTAATTAATGAAAAATTTGTTTTTCTCATATCATTACGTATTCGTAATAATAATAACAAAGTAATTAATTTCGTTAAAATACTTAACTGAAACCTGTTAATCGTCTTGATTTAACTAATCCAGGTTTTGACCAATGCCAACGCTATCAATGCCGACCAGTCTTTGGCTCAGAAGTTCTACGAAGCATACAAGGATGACGAAGAAATGAAATCAGTGGACGTGATTTTTTGCGGCCACCCAGCATCCATCTGTGAAATATATCTGCCACTCAACAAAAGCGTCATTGTCCTTCCCAGTACAAGGTTCGATAAGATGTTAAAAATAGCTTCTCCAACAAGAATATGCATACGAATACATAATTTATTTTTCTGCTTCTAACATTTACTAAATTAAGTTAAACAATGTTTTTCGTAATAGGATTGAGACTTATTTATAATATTCAGTCAGGAAATGAACATAAGCAATAATTAAAATAAGCAATTCTGTAGGCCTTTTGCTGTTATTATCAGCTCTGTTTACACAATTATGCAGCTATTTCCCTTGAAAAAATTTAGTAATTTTGCAAGTAACAATTTGTTAAAACATTTTACAGGTATGACATTGGTCGATACACAGTCGAAAGGTGGACCAAATTGAACGAGAATCTCATAAAATTAGCCGAGAAACCATGGAATATATTTGGCGGCAATAACCTGTACGATGCAAAATATCTTCAGTATTACACCGGCATCAAAGTCCATCATTTGCCAAGTGTTTGTGACTTCACAGGAGCCGAATATACTTGCGAAACTGAAGAATTTTTGGTCTTAAGAAAACGCGGAGGGGCCATTAACAAGCATTTCCAAGACACCTTTGATGTAACCTGTAAACTGGTATCTTATCTGGATTGATTATTTGTTTAAACAGTTTTGTCAGAAAATCATTTTCACATATTTAACTTCACTCATTCTAGATGAACTGTTCTGTAAAACTGAAATGGATCACTGGTTACAGCTACAAGGATCTGGCCAAAAATAAAGGCGTCATCCACATACCTTATCAGCTCTCAGTGATGACCATTTTCGAAATGTTCCGCATGAACATTCCCATGTTCTTCCCATCACCTGAACTTCTCGCCAGCTGGCAAGTTGATTATTATCTCATGAACGAGAGATCGTTCGACGGAGCTTTCTTTGACAAAAGGCCAAACGCCTCCATCATTCCACCTCATCCGTCGCAAAAAGGAATCCCGGATCCAAAAAATGAATACGACTACGAGAGTATATTGTATTGGGTTAGGACAGCAGATTTCTATCAGGTCATGCCGCATGGGGTCATCTACGACAGCATACCCCATCTGGTGGCTTTGCTAAACCGTATTGACAACAACCAATTATGGCAGATCAGCAGAAGCATGCAGAATTATAACGTAGAGTTTAAAAAGGCTCTCTTAGGAAATTGGAAAGACATACTTCTTGAATTTGCTAGGCATAGTCCCAATAATCCGAATTAGAAACTATTAATTTCACTATCCACTTTATTGTGATCTACATTCAACTGCGTAAATGTACTTACAATAATATAATAAATATAATGTAATACTAATAATATAATAAATATAATGTAATACTAATAATATAATAAATATACAACTGGTATTTATACCCAACAAACACGATAAAAATTTATGTATTGCAAATATCAATAGTTAAATTTAAACAAAGTATAACTTTTTGGATTTTTTTCAATTTGAATAAAGAGTTTATATCAAATTTTTTTCATTGGTCGTGATTTGTCATCATAAACCTTGAAAAACTTATATATTTGTACATATTAAATGTTAAATTATTATTATTATTATTATTATTATTGTTATTATTATTATTATTATATTATTATTATTATTTTAATACAATTTTAAGCAGCAGTTTTTTTTATTATTTTGAAAATAATAACCATCTTTAACTGTCCAGCATCTTATGTTCCTTTTATCTTTATTGGAAAATAAAATATAGAATTCTCCGCATCCCATAAATTTCAAATCTATGGATTGTTCGCGATTCAAGTACATACGTACAGCTTTTTTTTAGACGCACATGGCATTTTGTTTGCTTTCGATGTGAATTTTTAATTGCATCTTGCAAGATATGTTTGAAGGCTCTATTTTTGTTTATTTGCATATTTATTTATTTATTAATGAATTCGAAATTCTCGGCGGATCATTTAATGAAAAGCAACGAAAAAACAAAATAAAAGTCTAAATACCACGCAAGCAAACATAACATCCTCAAATATAAATGTCAAAAGACCTTATTAACTAAAGAGTTGAATTGTCAAATGACACAAGTTAGTAGTAACTAACGTCACGATGAATATTAAGCAACATTACAAAGGCTTGAAGCTTTGATCAAATGTTATGATTTAATTTTACGATTTGGTATAATATATGTTTATTTACCATAATTTATAATGTTTTTTTAGAATAACTTTTAATCTGGCTCAGTATATAATTAACCTATGAATTGAAATGTTTGGGCAGACATTTTGGGTTTCCTTTCCAGTTGCGAAGGGAGTTAATATCACCCTGCCTTCCCTGGCCTTTATCATTATAAACCTTTCAAAAATCAATAAATATATATATCTATAAATTATGCAATTTTTAGGTTAAATGTTCTATCAAGTGAAATAAATTGGTGATTATTATGTGACAACAGTTTTTAATTGTTACGCTAATTTTCGGTGCATTATTGTTTTCAAGTCGGTGCAAGAAACAACCAAGTAACAGCGGTTTTAATTGTTTACTTGTGGCTATATAAGTTATCGTGTATAAATTGTCTTAGCAAGAAAAGACTTAGTTCTAAAACATATTACTTAATGAAATAGTATTTTTTTAAATTAATTTTGTTGAAATCTATGAAAATAATGATCTACTAATGATGGTTAATGTTTATAACCATGCACTTACCTGTCCAACATGTTCTGTTCCATTTCTTTCCGTTGGGAAAGGAAAAGCATTTGGCCATCTGTCGCATGAAACGCTGTCTGAACAGTAGGCATGAGATGATACTAACGGCCATACGATTTGGTTCAGAAAGTTCATGTCTTGTAGGTAAGCATTGGATAAAGATTGCATCTTTGATGTCCAATTGGATCTTTAGGGAAGCGAAATTTGAAAAAGTTATTGTAGAACTAAATTAATTTGAAAATTAATAAATTCCTGTCAAACACTTTTAACGAAGACTTAGAAATTATGTTTATACCAGGATTATTTTATCATTATCATATTATTTTTTTTGTATCATTATCAATTATTTGAAATAAAATCGTTCTTTGAAAACATTCACTTAACAATTAATCAAATTGACAATTTAATCTCCGAGACCTTTCTAATATCTCCAAAAGATCTTTGTTGATTCCACCCCAAAGACCTCCTGAAACAGAAAATCCAGCATGACTAGGATGATCCCTGACGCAGTGGAATGGTTTTCCAGACTTCATCCAAGCCTCCACAGCTGAATAATCTCTTTTCGTCAGTCTCGAGTCCGAGTCCCTGACGATAAACCTGTCCACGGTCTTGTCTTTCAAGACCAGAAATCTTAAAAGAAAGCCATTGGAAATTATCACCAGGTCCAAAACGTAAGGAAATAAGAAATTTGACGAGATACACTGAATCAGCAGATGTTGCTAACCAGTACTGCACGTAAGAAAAGAATTGTTTAAAAAATATACAAATAAAATATTGAGCCAAAATGCAAATCAAAACTCAATAAAAAAGCTGAAATAATAAAACCATGATTTATACAAACAGTCAACAGCGAATTGTTTGTCTATCCTGGTACAGTGTTTAATTTGGGCTTGTAGAATGTTCTTCAGGCTTCAGAAGTTTAGACAATTACAAAAAGATTATGATTGAATGAACCAGCCTGCTTAGCCCTCATCAGGTTCATGCTAAAAGTTGCGTTCCCGGTTCTTGGGATTCAAATTGCACCCCTATTTTTTTTCATTCAATATTAATTCAGAAACTTTTTTGCAAAGTTAGTTTGAACAATATTAATTCTATTTATTTTAAATTTATGAATGTGAACGTTCTAAGTAAAAATCACATTGAATTTAATGATTAAAACGTTTTTAAACAATACTTTTTATCAAATATAAATTAATTAAATTGCTCATTTGAGATTCAATGTAATTACAAAATTATTCAATGCTACCTCGAATGATATTTTTATGGTTTACAGATCTACATGTTTGCATCATGTTTGATTTATTGACATAGTGTCAGACAGGCAGGTATAAAGCACTTCAAACTCGCGCGGGTACAGGTGACAACTTCCGTGAGTTTTCTCCACTTCATTAATTGTCTCATGTTCTCCAGAGTTTAGCTTGAATAGTTAAATTACATCCACAATAGGTTTTCTGAGTTTGACTGTGCTGACCAAACGTCTTCTAATCAATGGCTGGGCGAGAGACTCTCCGAGATAAAAGCGTGTCGACGCATCATTTGCTCGACTTGTTATTGCACATCCAAATTAAAAATCTGGCAATGGCATTTGCGACAAGCCATAATATTGAAGAGCATGATCAAAGATAATTCGTTCACTTTTGAACCAAGGTGATATCATTCTTTTCACAACACATTCACCCTGACTCTGATCTCAGATTCCTGATTGCCTCTCAAGATAAAACTCCACGTTTAATGGATAAGATACTGTCACAATACCACCACACCTTTGTTCCATATTTGAACATCGTTACCGTTATGTCTGCTACAGGAATATAATATTTTAGTGGCAACAAAACGTCTCGAAAATCAGATAGCCATGTTTTAGAACGTAAATTTTAAAAAAATTACTTAGGATTTAAGATTTATTTATCATTGGCTAAGAAACTAATAAGAATAGTTAATATAATAATAATGATAATAAAAAAAAAAAATAATAATAACAATCTACCGTTTCCAGTTCAACCTAAGATTAATCGTTGAGCGGCTAAACAGCTCTCATCCGTTCATTTTTGGAATAAATTAATAAATATTTCATAAAAAGTCTGGAAAGTGTTTTTTAATATTTAATAAAAGTTTTTACCAACCTCCAGGTCATTGGTGCAAGAGTGCTTTCTTCTTCGTTTAAATAATACATCTCACTTTCAAGGCGTATTAGTGTATAAATGACTCCATTTGGTACAAGTTTCTGGATGGAGTTGTTCAGAATTGGATTCTCCAAATAGAATCTTAAAGTCCATCCTGGAAAATTGGTCTTCACCAAAATGGCATTTCTGATTGCACCGACTGTGTATCTCGTATCGGAACCGTATAGAGACATAGACACGACATTTTTGCTTTTGAGAAATTCTAAGGGCACAAAGAATTCCTTGCTAGGAGAGTTCAGAACATGATCGAGGTACAAAGCCATCGAACTCAGTAAGATTAAACAAATCGTTATCCTGACAATTACTTTTTTCTTAAAATATTCCATTGATTCAATGTTCAGTGTTCAGCTTTTCTTTTGCAAGAGAAGGGCATTTGAAAAATATATGCTGAGGTTTTAATGTTTTTCTAATTCCTCGAACTTAGTTCGCTTTATTAGATCTGTGAACTCAAACGAAAATTCAAATCAATTAGCAATTGACTTTTCAATCTAATCTGCAAAACAAATTTGAATTAAAACAAAAATCAATCTTATTAAATAAAAGCGTAAAAACTAGTTTTAATAACTGCTATTAACTCGAAAGTCGAAATTGTCCTCACACACCTCCTACATGGTCCCATGCATATTCAGCTAGAGATTACTTAATCCTCAACGACTTTCTCTCACTCCCTAGCTCATTTTCTTTCCAAAGTTGAGTATAATTCCGAGGTGTAATTTGTTGAGAATATATTATTTTTATAAAGACTTTCTTGATTTTTGTTTGAACATGTAAGCATGTAACATGTAAAATTTTATAAACTTTATCATTATCACCTTGGATGAATATCCTAAACGCAAGTAAATACATCATACATCTTCAGTATTATATCATATATTATATCATCGATATATTTCTTAAAGCTTATAATTGCTTTTTGATTTTGTTTGGCATTCATTGAGTCGAATTGAAAGTGAGACCACAGTTACAGAAAGTCTTCAATGAATCTTTTATTATTATTATTATTATTATTGTTATTATTATTATTATTAAATTTTTATAACTGGTAAAATTATGCCCTAATTACGATTTAAATTTATTTCACTTGCCGATGATTTGTAATCAGCATTAAATCAAAAGTTGTCCCGCTTGAGGTAATCTAATTATTCATCGGTTAGTCGGTTGATTTATCACATTTTTTATTTATTTTATTTTTTATTTTGATTGGTTTTCATTGAGGCGAATTGAAAGTAAGACCACAGTTACAGAACGTCTTCAATGAATATTCTTCTTCTTCTTCTTCCTATTATTATTATTATTATTATTATTATTATTATTATTATATATTATTATTATTATTATTAATTATTATTATTATTATTATTATTATTATTATTATTAGTATTATTATTATTATTATTATTAATTAATAATATTATTATTATTATATTATTATTATTATCATCATCATCATCATCATTATAAAGCAACAATAAAGTAACATTTTCAAATGCAGCTGGAAAGGAAATGTAGGTTACTTTACATGTCAGGACATCGAGAGAAGAGAGCTTTATTAGGGATTCAGAAATGTGAGGACTGACAAAGGCGTTCAACCTTTACATGTAGATCGAATAAGTTATAATAAAATTTTTATTTTTCAAAATCATCTCCACACACACCTTTTATTACCACACAAGTCTCTCCTCAATAACTGATTTGTTTATGAATATTTTTTTTATCCCCGTTTCTTACTGACATGTGGTTATGCATAATTATTAAGACAATGTCTTCCTTGTTGAGAAGAATATCTGAGTTTTGATGACGTGAGAATTTTATTAGTTTACAACGTTGATTGACTTCAAACTTTCAAATTTTTAAAACCTGACATTTGGTTATGCATTGGAACCTATTTAAGAATCTCGTAATTACGTTGAATAGAAATTTATCTACTACAATACTTCAGTCAGTTTAGGTTCAGCAAATAAAACTTGAGGTGAACTTAGTGTAGCATTTGTGCAATTAAAGTACATTGTTAAGTTATTTGAAACATAGCGTTATATTTTCATGTAATAAATTTATATGGCGCACTTAAATTTTAGACCATGAATTCTTAATATGAAATAAGATTAAGGATACCTCTTAAAAACCTTCATAAGTTGGCGAGAAATCATAACATTTCAATGTGAAATGTTTGCACTACCAAACGAACTAAACGCAACCCTAACCATGACCTTAACCTTAACCCTAACCCTAACCTTTACCCTAACCCTAATCCTAAGTAAACCATGCTTTTCCTTCTGGGATGGATAGAGACATTTTCATATTTTCATCATTTCATGTATAATCACAAATATGTAGTATTTGTAATTTATAAAAAAAAATGTGTAACATACTCAAATTAATTCACGATCAAATTTTTATTAATCATAAAATTATTGAGTTCATCTTGGTTTCCGTTCTGAGTGTAAAAAGGATCTAGCATGAGTGCTTTTTCATATCAGTAAATTAAACTATACGAAATTTTAAAATTTAACATTTAAAAATGCCTTTTTTAATGTTTAGAATTAAGAAAGCGGTCATAAGCAGTTACAAAGCATTACACAGAGTAATCTACAGGCGAAGCTTCTAAAATGTCTACTATAATTCGCTACGAATACAAAATTAATTCAAAGGTAAGTGCATAAATTTGCTAATTAATTTTCTTATTGCGTCATGCGTTAGTTCTGCTGTTCTCTCTTTTAAATAGATTAGGTGGTTTTAATCTCAACTTGAAGCATTTTAGACTATGAATTGGAATGAAGATTGAAAGACAACAGCATGATTCAGAAACCTTGGAATGGATTAAATGTTTTTTCTTGATTGAAATTTTAAATAGATTTGTAGTTGCTAATTTGTCAATTTAAAGATTTTTCTGACTTATCAGAGATTATTGGTCAGAAAGAATTTACCCTCATACTAAAATTCATGCATTTGAACAAATTTGATCTAGCTGCTGATTAGAGAAATTAATGTTTTTTTTATCATGAAATTGATTTTTTCTATAAAAGTTGGTTGCTATAAAGTTGATAATCTTTTTATCTTTTTTATCCATCCGCTCACTTTACTGTTTTTAATATATATAATCTTTAGGTGCAAATTCCCGCCTGAAATAATGGCTACGCTAAGCTCGTCACCCATTTAAGTGAAAGTACATTTTTATACTAATCCGAGTGCTTTGTGGCAGTGTTTGCATTTGATTTTCAAAGCAAACTTTGAAATAATACATGAAGAATTTTTTGAATTGTTGATCAGCTGATCAACTTATTTTAACTTAATTTAAATTTGAAATATATAGTTCTAGACACTTCTCTGCTGATGCTTCGGTTCACACAAGATAACGACCTCTCCTTGTTGAAAAATACTTTAAAGTTATTCAACATTGCAGAGACAAAAAGCTTTTGTTTTGTTAATGTCATCGGGAATCTACTTTCTAGATAAACTATCTAGAGTTGAAATTAGACTTGTAAGACTTACCTCATTTAGGGATTAGACAAATCACGAGAGGATAATCTAATTTTCAAGTGCAGAAACATTGATTGTGATTGCACATTAAATTTCACGGAATCAAATTATTGTTCATGCAATGCTAAGGAGTGCCGCTATGATGTTATTATTCTGAGCAATAACAAAAAAGGAAAGGTGATTACTATAACATTCAGGTGCGATTAGGAAACCAAACTCAAGGTAGAATGTTTGCCAAAATCCTTGCGAATTCGAGAATCACTTGAAGCTTATGGTATGATCCTTTTCTTGAAGCTTATCGATGTTTGAGTTGGCAGGTAGGTAAGTGTTTCAGTTGTTAGTAGAGACAGATACATTTTGCTCAATTTTCCAAACATTTTCCAAATATCGATGGCAGCATAAATCAGTTTGGCATTGCAATGCAGTTACTTGCAATCTTGAGAAAATGAAGCATATCACAAAATAATTCAGTTTATATGTTTAAATTTGACTTTGGAAATCTTATAAAAATGGTGATTTGGGCTTATTAAGTTGAAAATAGATAAATCACAAAACAAATAACATTAATATAAAAAAAATTTTATTTAAGATGATTGTAAACTAATTTGTTTAATATGAAGTATGTCAAATTTTTCCCCTTCTTTTATTATTGAAACACAAAACCAGTACCAGTTGGAACCGAAAGGAAAAAAAGGAACGTCATAAGGGAAAAAACTCCCGTCCTTTTGCCATTGACGAATAATGTTGCGTTTCAATGTCCCAATAATGTAAGAAATACTAAGTAATATCGAGTAATATACATGATTATTTAGAGTTAATAATAAAGTGTTTTAATGCCTTCTTAAAAGCGTGAAGGTTTGAAAAGTTGGTGATATTACGTGGAACGGTAGAGTAAATCTTTGGTCCCACGCAAACAATACTACGAGAACCAGTGACAGATTTAGCAAAGGCTGATCTATAATTGTTTGACGATCGAACAGAGTATGCATATAAAGAGGATATATTTGAAAACAAACCATCGAAAAGACGAGGCAACATGAGGTGATCTACTTTGTACATAAGAATGGCCAAATGGAAATTATTTATTTGATGAATTTTAAGTCTGTTTAAATTTACAAATGCATGATCGGTATGAGTGTTATATGGCAAACAAAAAGAAGCAAGTAAGAATTTTTTCTGAAGATTAAGTAAATGTTTTAAGCAAGTTGAGTAGCTACAAGCCCAAATTAAGTTACAATAGTTTAAATATGAATAGATAAGTGAATAATACAGTGTAAATACTGTTTTTATGTTTATTTGACGACGTATGCGATAAATTATGCCCATATTTTTAGAAATCTTTGCCGTTATATACTGAATATGTTGCTTGAATGAGAGATGTTGGTCTATAATGACTCTTATTCGGGGACCCTTACTGGCAAATATTCTATAACAATTGGCGATATCATTGCTTGTGGCGTTTCAAGTTTCATCCGTGACCTGCAACAGCACGGGTTGTGTCCTGTCAAGGTGACCTGAGTACAACCCCTCCAGCGTCCTCAGAAGTCGATGATGCCTCAGCATATGATGTTTCAGGTAACCTATATATCACGAGGTTATTTGATCTGGATTGCATTTCCAGATTGTCAACCCTGATTTTTAGACTTCGGTTTTCTTCAACTATTTTGTTGAATCCTTCTGTCATAGACCTCAGTTCATTTCTGACAGCTTCGGAAACCAGATTTGCAATTTCCTGTTTAATGATTTCCCTCATCATTCTTTCGATACTGAGCATTAATTTTGCTTTCACTTTTTCAGCAAACTCATCGCTGTCCACAGCAGACTCTTCGCTTTTCACAGGTTTGCGAGACATTTTGTGAGATTAGGATTGGTTCGTAATCAGTATTGGGTCCAAGTTTAGAATCGAACCAAACAACAAAATTTAGAAATAAACTCACCAATATATTCAGAAAAAAAAACCAAATCCAACTGTATGTTTTGTTTATCGAGTTTAGTACTATAAACTGAGTTATTTTAAGTTAAGGCGCGAGAATATTACTGGCCAAATTTTTTTTCGCAAAATTAATCAAGTACATAAGAATATAATAAGTAAAAGTCTAGCAAAATTTAAATAAATTATGTGTTTTAGTTTTTTGAATATTTAGTTATAATTAATATAGTTTTAAGAATTAAATTTTTTAGGTCGACTCAACATTTAAATTCTTTAAGGCGATTATTTTTTCAGATGAAATAATTTAAAACATTTCTTCGAGACCACCAAAATTAGTTCCACAAAAGGGCATGGATCCTTACTTTATAGGAAGGTAACGGGCACTTTTAAGAATAATTACTTCATCACCAGATTAATTAATCTTTGGAATAAACTCGCTGAAGAAACAATATATTCAGATTCGGTTAAAATACTACATTTGGATACTGATTTAAAAAGTACGAGTAGTTTACCAAACTAACATTAATCTCCTTAAACCACTATAAATTAATGTTCTTTTATATGTTACTTTTGTAGAAACTTGACATCTACATTTTAATCAACGATAGAAAAAATGGCTAAATATTGAACATTAACTTAATAATCTACACGATATAAATATTTTTTTGATGTATTTAAATATGTTTAAAAATTCATTATAGGTTGTGAAGGCACTTTTTAATCAATCCACTATTTATATAGTGGCAATACCCAAGGGCGCTCCCTGGCAGTTTATGATGGGTTGCGAACATGACACATAACGACTGTTGTTATTACAACCGCATGCACGAACGATATCAATTCGACCAACCTGTACAGTTGCTTTCTTTCAACAACAATATGGAAATAACCTTGCATTTAATATGCAATTAAATACCTCATATTTAGTAAAACAGTTGCATAAAATCATATACTATAAAGCAATCACGTTAACGAACAATCTTTCCATTCCAATCGTATTTGATAAGAACATCAGGCAACAGATTAACGTAGCTTGCATTCCAAGTTTCTAACAGTTGACAAGCATTTTCGTTTCCTTTGTGGGAATTGTGCAGGCCAACTTCTCTTCTGTTTATGGACAAACAGGACTTTGCATTTCCGTTCATTTCCCCCAGATTGTTGAAGACCGTGAAGGCTTTCTTCATGTCTGCAAAGTAGATAAACCACATCTCCCACATGCCATCCTGAGTCCCACTGGCCTCGAATTGCTTGTACCAGCTCGTTGGAAGAGCTCCTTCAACGTACGGATGAAATTTGGAAGCGTTGGGAGATGATCTGGTTTCGTGGTACCAATCCTAAAATGTACTAAAAAGTTAACTTTTTCGAAAGCAATGTTTAATGTTGTATTTGACATCAATTAATATTATTATTAATACTAAAATTATTATTATTATATTTTTATAACTAGTACAATTATGCCCTAATTACCATTTAAATTTATTTCAGTTGCCGATGATTTGTAATCAGCATTAAATCAAAAGTTGTACCTCTTGAGGTAATCTAATTATTCATCAGCTAGTCGGTCGATTTATCACATAAATAAATTAATTCTTGTAAGGCTGATGGAGTTTTAAACATGAAAATGTCTTTAATTTAAGATAACATTAATTTATAGTGGCTTAAGAAGAACAATAATGTCATTGTCACAAAAAAAATTCAACTTCAAACTCCTACAGAATACTTAAGAATTAAGTGTCCTGAAAAATGTTTTGCAATTAAATAAGCATAATTGATAATTAATTTTACATTACATTTCGCCTAAATTTTGGAAATATTTTATTCTGATTATAAAAGAAGTGATGTAAAATTGGCTCTATCACTTTTCACAATTATAATATTACTTTTTATCTCATTTTATTTTAAAAAAAAGTGGGGGTATGTGTTTCCTAATTTTTTATTTTTTCTAGCCTTCTAAAAAAACATTCTCTTTAAGACTTCTAATTAAGAAGAACCAAGGAAAGTAATAGAACAAATCGTAAATTGTGGAACATTGTTTGAACAAATCCTAATTAAAATTCATGAATTCAAATGATTATGCATATTTTATATCGAATTGGATCCCTTCAGCTACTAGTTTGAAAGGCCGGCATTTGAGATTTCTCAGCACTCAGGTGAAAAGATTTATAGATTAACTAGGCAAACATTCCGGTTTGCTCAATCAATCCTAAGAAAAATCCAATCAAAATAACCCGATCACAAAAACGTGATTATTACAGTGATTTTTCTAGTTCTAATTTAATGAGGATATTTATAATATTTTTAAATAATTAATTAACAACCTGAAACTCCGCCCATAATTTTGGTTGAGGTGAGAAACCCCACGTTCCCAGGCATGTGTACATAAAGGCAGACTGATTCTTGGCAACTGATAAATTACAAAATATATTTTAAATTAAAATATTAAGCTTAAAATAACGTACCTCAATTTAAAACTAAAATTACGCTAATCATGCTGAACTAAGTTTGCGACGATAAAAGCAACAACTATCTTTTGTTTGCAATCCAGTCTGCACCGTTGCAATGTTGTTTCATTCGATAAATAAGACACTAAAAATATGTATGTAGAGTTGCATTGACAAATTACCTTTCAGTCGCTTCATGGTATTATGAGCTACGACAAAGTCACTCCAAAGACTTGTACCTGCGTAATCCTTGTAGTGAACGTACTTTCTGTGGGCAGCTTTCAACCAGCGATACGCTTGGGAAGAGACATTTAGATCGTCTTCTAGTATGAGTACAATTTCATGGTAGTCATTCGCATTGAAAGGAACAGATTCAATGGCTTTGAGATTCTTTTGATAAGGAGGAGCATTCTTGGGTCTCCAGGTATCGATCCATTGGCCCAATATTCCCGCGTGAGAAGTCTGAACATGTACCCTGGTCTGACCCTTCTTCCACTTGAATTTGCTGACCGCTTCAAATGTTTCGTTGTGTATTTGTCCTTTATTGTTTCTATCCACCCAGATTTCTAGAATGGCTTTGTCACCGTCTAGTTCGAGATTTTGGAGAGAATTGAGAAGTTTCATGACACTGACCATGCGATTATAGGTGATGACGATGAGTCTCAAATCCACTTCTTCCTCGTAGACGCAGGGAATTCCAGTTGTGCAGTTAAAGGGTTTAGTGCCAGCGTTATTCTTAAATCCGAAAGATTCTATGATCTGTAATGTCTTTGTTGCAAGCGATTCATTGTAATTCTGAACTAATAACTTCTCCTCAGATGAGTAGGTTGTACTTGTGGCTCGTAAATGTCTCAGAACTATGATGATGCAAAGCAAAAGGACAAATGAAAGGAACAGTTTTTTCACTGACATTTTGAATGACCATTCGTAATCCCTGCACTAAAACAGTGATTTTAAAAAGTGATAAGTTCGTTAACTGTAATTATGGTTGAATAATTCGACATGAATTACATTATTGAATTAAGTTTTAAAAAAATGGGGATACAAGCACGACATAAAATGTTTTTTAAAATCATTTACAATTCCATCAGATATATCTTTGTCTTAAATTCTGTAATTTGATTAATTATAATTTGTTCTAAAAATGATTTCGGAATTTTTGCAAAATGACGCAAACAATTTTCTTTTAATAAATAACCAAGTTATTCCACGTTAACTCAATGGTAATATTAAGAAACTTTATTTATCAATGGAATGAAACTTATACTTAATTTTGTGCAAGCAGTATAATAAGAACTAAATTAAATTGAAAAACCATTGTATAATAGTAATAATTTATAATATGCTAACCTTTTTTAACTTCTTCAATAAAATTGGCCACGTAATATATTAGAACGAACCCAAATGATTTCTTGTACTTTTGTGTGATAAAAAATAGGTTTTTAATTTGAAGATAAATTCGCTATTTAAAAGTATTTTTCAAAGAAGCAAATATTCACGATATTTACTTTATAGACCGAAATTTAGAGTCTTCATTTAAAAACAAAGTTGCTTATTGATTCTATTCTCCAAACAACTCCCTTGTTGTATTAGCAAGTGAATGCAATCCGAAGAGACAACAGCCTTCTTATTATCGTGCTTTGTTTTAAAATTATTTATGAGTGAGATATCATTTTTTAAACATTATTAAATTAATAACTTGAATTGTAAACAGTTATGTCTTCGGTTGAGATGATTATAAAAGGGCAACTTAGAATCTTTTTAATTGAGATCGTCTAATGATCTAAATTTTAAGCCCTAAAATGCCATAAAATCTTACTAAAGAATTTAAAAAAAAAATTTACCACAAATGAATTAACTCCAAATTAACGGCAGTTATGTTAAAAAAAAAGTTTTTTATTTCTTTATATAATCTTACAACATAGATTGCAGCACGTTACTTCACGGTCAGAATTCAGATGCACGTTCTCGACTTTCTTCATGAGGACAACATGCAGACATATGCAAACACCGTCTAGCTTCTTTGGCGCGACACGGCTGAATATTATCCTTACAGTAACTTATACAAGATTAGGCATCATGATTAGTACATGCTTAGTGCATTTTCTGCGAATTCTTTGTTTATCCTCTATCTCAAGTGCCTACGTAAGAACTATGGTAGGACATTCGTATACGTCCAAATCACCGGTTCTCGTCCGATCACCGTCACTAAGCGACATTGAGGTGATGCAACTAGTGCTCGACCTACGATCATTCTACTTCACGACCATAATACAGCTTAATTAATGCAGAATTTAAATTTAAATCGTGTTATAACATTTTTATCTTATTCACTTTTCATCTTGTTTATATTTGCGATTGTTTTACTCAGCGCACAGTTCTTTACATTTCGAATCGATGGAACGATTTGCAAGGATTGAAAGAATGGCCCACAATGTGTTTCGTCTGTGTCGTGAAATTTATGATGAAAAAAAGAAACATACAATTCAGACAAAGCTCGCCTTGTTTATAAAAAAAAACAAACTCCGGTAACTGATGCCTTAGATGACGACATTAATGATCTGCAGCCAAGCATCAGTGGCCAATAAAATGTTTCATACATGTTTATATATTTGGATGTTAATGACAATTTAATGTGTTTTGCGATTGGAAAAATGTTTCCTATAGTATTATAGTCCATACCTGTATTTTGTATGTTTCGCAAATACATATTAACTCAATTGTACATGCAGTTAAAGCAGTGGTGATGATGATGTGCAAATAAGATACAAAATATTGTAGAGATTATACAACTGGCACAAAATGAACATAGATAATTATGATTAATAAAATCGGAACTATTTCTTGATTGATTTATGTTTTCTGGCCTTATTTATATGTTTATTACATTAATAAACAAAAAACTGTATGTAACAAGGCCAGTGAGCCTCAAATTTGGTTATGATCCCCACATTTCAGGAAAGGCCAATCTTTTATTACGTACATTAATTTAAGTCATGGACTATTTCTTGATTGATTTATGTTTTCTGGCCTTATTTATATGTTTATTACATTAATAAACAAAAAACTGTATGTAACAAGGCCAGTGAGCCTCAAATTTGGTTATGATCCCCACATTTCAGGAAAGGCCAATCTTTTATTACGTACATTAATTTAAGTCATGGACTATTTCTTGATTGATTTATGTTTTCTGGCCTTATTTATATGTTTATTACATTAATAAACAAAAACGCCTGTCGCTAGCAATTTTAGATACCCAAATCTATAAGCTAGCACCCCCAAACCAACCTAGGAAAAATAACAAAACACTATGGTAAAAATCTAAAAGATGAAGATTTTTGGAGGATTCATTTAAAACTAAAATATTAAGTTAAATATTTTCCAAGATCTTTATCTCATTAAACCTCATCATTAAAAAATTAGCCACAACCCTTAAAAAAATTATTCTGAAATACTGTAATCATTTTTATTGCAGCACAAATAGGAGATCAAAACATTTTTAATGCCAACTGCCATACGGCACATCAGTTTCAATATTATCTGCAAGCAGGCGAGGTCTCTTGGATGGACGTCTGGTGGATTTGATAGCAACTGGCCTGTAATATAACCTGACCTGAAGGAACACGTTGACAGCCTCGTGTTATGCCAGGCCTTCGATGAGCCACTGCTATTGGTTGGACTACTTTAATCTTGCCACCCTTCCTGGCATGCAGAGCTGAAGGGGCACTGATGAAATGCCCCCCTCCCCCAATTAATGTCAATTTTTTTTGTTAAAATTAACTGAAGCAAATTTAGTCACTTTAACCAAATTTATACTTTAGGAAGTTATATGTGACCTATTTTCGGAAAACATCTGTCCAATAACAGCGCCTAAATTAGCTAATACATGAATATTAATCAGCCCGGCGTCGTTCTAGATACGGGTTTGTAACTATGCGTCCTGTCCTAATCATCTAATTATGAAATGGACGTTAATAAAACAGTTAATTTTTTTTCTGTATATTCAGATACTATGTAATTGTCTATTTAACTAGCTTTCACGAACTAGCCATCAGGAATGACATCTTATTGAAACATTATTTCATTTAGTTTTAAATAAAAAAATTTTTGCCAAAATACTGAAATTTATGAGTTTTTTTGTAACCTGTCTTAACAATATTTTTATTGCAAAATGGATTTTTGTGGGATTTGCGCTTAATTCTTGATCAAAGTGAAAAAAAAATATACGAATTCTTTAAAGATATTATACAGTTCTTCTAAATTTGAGCTTCGTACGATAATTTAAACTTAAGTTATTAAAAAAAAAATGAGGCCTGTCATAACATTTTTTCTAGCACTGTATCTTTAGTTTTGCTAAATCTGCCAACAAAGGATATTGCTTTAAAAACGAATTTCTGGGAAATAACAGTGACTGTGCAATAGAAAGGGGAACAACTTCAAAGTAGTCTTGTTTTCAATGAACACTAACACTGCAAACATAATTTCCATTTTAATGCTACTTTTATCAAACTCAAGAGTAACTTAATGTTCTTCAAATGCAGATTTAATGCTACCTTTATCAAACTCAAGAGTGTCTTAATGTTTTTTTTATTAATTAATTAATTTATTAATTCTGCTATATACACTCACTTTAAGCTTTCCGTGTGCAGACCACTTAAGCATTTTCGTGTCTCAATCTCGTTAGCAATTTTTCTTTCGGGTTGGTCTTCGATTGATATAATTCAAGCCATAATTTTACAAGCTATGCCCGCTTTCGACATGATTATCTAATAATTATATTCAGCCAAAACATAAATATGCGTCTATTGGTGCATGTTACAATCGTTTGAGGGTTTTTTTTTTATAGGTGATTTTTTACACAAAATGGAAAAATTGCTTGTTGTATTCATCCGCGTGTTAAATTCGTATGCATGTTAATTAAATGCAGGTAATTGCAGTGTGTTAAGTCAATAATTATTGTCGAAAATTATAATAATCACTCAATTAATCAAGCGTCAATGCGGATGATTAGGACTGTTCTTGGCAAGATGCAAAAGAATATCTCTCCATTTGTTCAGAAGAGCCTTTTTGAAATCCACATTATACTTCTCCATCCTCTTGCTGAGATCTCGAAGTAGGTTATCATCGACATTTTCTAAGAGGTACGCTAGATGGGGTATGCTGTCGAATATTATGCCATGGGGCATGACTTGATAGAAATCAGCCATGCGCATCCAGTATAAAATACTTTCGTAGTCGTATTCATTTTTAGGGTCGGGTATCCCGGCTTGTGAGGGATGGGGAGGAATTATGGATGAGTTTGCTCTTATCTTCAGAAAGGTGCTTTCATGGTTTCTTCCGTGCATGATGAAGTAGTCTACGTGCCATCTGGCTACAAGTTCAGGAGATGGGAAGAACATGGGAACGTTCATACGGTATAATTCGAACAACGTCATGACTGAGATTTGATAGGGGATGTTGACTACAGCTCTGTAAGAAGCCAGATTGCGGTAGGTGAATTCCGATATAAAATTAAATTTTGCCGTACAGTTGATCTGAAATGATTGACCTGGTGAGACAGATTCAAATTAATATAAACAATTTCCTCCTTAAATGGATAATTAAAATATTGATACCGTGAATCAAACGAGAATTTTAAAACATTTTTTAAGTTAGAGAAAGATTTCAAGATAATTAAAAGAATAAGGTCTTATAAAACATTTAAAATACTCACTTCATTACAAGAGGAGGTGAAATTATCCATGAATATCTTGTTAAATCCAGTCACGTCATATCTCCTCAGTATGATAAAATTTTTGTTATCCATTGTGTACTGTGCATTGGTATAGTCGCACATGCTGGGTATGTGTTGAACTGGTAATCCGGTGTAATACTGCATAAATTTGGCATCGTAAAGATTATTTCCTCCAAAGATGTTCCAAGGTTTTTCGGCCATTTTCCTAAAGATTTCGTTCATCTTGTTCAGTCGATCTGCTGTGAATCTGAACATGTCGTACCTTGAACAAACACCGGTTGTATCATACAATGCTACATCGATGTGATAGATTTATTGTGATTCGAATTTGCCAACTATTAGAAATAATTATTAATACTGTTTGGAGTATTGCAAATTAAAGTAATGAAAGCTGTTTAACCCATTGGAGTACAATTAAACAACATTAAACAGATTTTAACAATTTCATTTATTTAAATATTAATTTTTTATCGTCGTTTTTATCACGACTTTTTTTGTTTAACAACCTGATAGTAGCCAATACTATAACGCTCTTGTTAAGTGGTAAGTAGAGTTCACACAATGATGCTGGATGAGCACAAAAGACCACATCAACTGCTTTCATTTCTGGATCGTCTTTGTAGGCCTTTATGAAACTTTCAGCCACTTGTGGTGCCAAATCTTTAACATTATCGGCATTTAAGACCTAAGTATACATTATAATTTAAGTTTATTAATATGCTGCAACAGGAAGAGGCCTTAATTGTTTTTTGTTTGCGAAATGGTTGATGGCGAATGATTTAATTGATTTGGACAAGTAGGATATAAATATTGCTTATTAGTGAACAATTTCCCCAAACTCGAATAAAGTTAAAATAATGCCAAAATATAATTCAGCTTTTTAATAAGTTGCATTCACAGGTCAAAAAAAGAAAAATTAAAAAAAAAATTAAAACTTGAAAAAATACCTTTAGTTTTGCTTTTCTGCTGCAATTATGCAAACCACACCTCGAAATATCCAAGCTGTAATCCAGTAACTTAACCCCAAAAGGTTGCAGAATATTTGCAAGATCTTTCATAGGACTCATGTGCATTTCGGTGGCCCATACGATCAGCGGTTTGCTATAGAAAATCTTTTTAGCGGTTATCCTGGCAGATGGTGGAATAATATTGATATCGGAAGATTCAACGTAAGACAGATCTGTCCTGTTGTTATCAACGAGAGTGAGTAGGTTTTTCCTGAAAGTCTTGTTTTCTTTTGTAAATTCCAGTTTCAACATGTTCCTAGGGTTTTGTACATTGAGTTTGATTTGTTGTTTAGTCCAAGTGACTGCTGCGATAATGTATTCTTGAGAAGTCAAGCTGGAAGCCACCATTATTCCCAGGATCGTCAATAATAATAAGAAGAATAATAATCTCGTTTTTTTCGAAACGGTTTGAAGTTTCTGATACATCATTGTCTAAATTTGGTGACTTAGCAACTGTTTAATCGGTTATTAATTAACTAATTTATTATTTTATTTGATTAATTGGCCTTGTTCATCGTTTTTTGTTAATTATCCGTCCAATTAGGCAACAGCAAGCAACGTAACCCTGATTATGAGAGCTTCTCGACGCTTTTGCTTGGAGGGATGGCATTGATTTGTCTCTATTGTGTTGCTAATATTACAATTGTTTCGGCTATTAGTTCAAAATAAATGTAATAATTAGTATTGAGTGTAAAATAAAAAATATTTTGGAAATCGTTATAATTAATCGAATATTATTAACAATATTTTTTTAATTCAACAATTTTACCCATCCAATATCGATATTCATGTCAAATTTTTTGAAGTTTAACTCTCTTCTTTGGAAAAAAAAAAGTTTCTTAATTCTATTAATAAATTTATTTTTTGTTTTTTAAATTCTTATCATTATTTTTATCAGTTTACAAATATCAACATTTAACGAACAAATAACAATTTAACAACAAATAACCTATTGTTCGATTACTTCCTTTGGATTATAAAGCTAATGCTTCGAGTGATACTTGTTATCGCAGTTCCGAAGAATACTACTTTAAATATTTATGATTGCTCAAAAACTTAACCGAAACGATTTTTTTACCACAAGTAAACTGGATTTTAAAAAATGGTAATTGTACGTTACACAACATTGCAATATCAATTATGGCTACAATGGTTGTCGTTTATTGCAAGTAATAATTTGTTTTTTTTTTTAATCATTAACTTTCCATGATCTTGATGATAGGTTATGATAATCGCGCTTCATAATTCATGATTCGATTCCAAACAAAGGCGGCATACAGGTGCGCGGCGTTTCCATGGCAAGAACGACGGCATTAACAGCACAAATATAATATTAGAAATAACTGCATTACATTTATTACTATGTTTTTGCATTTATAATATGCATACATAAAATATATTAATAATATATTCGTTCTTGTCCGTTAAAAGAAATATTTTACAATCTCTTACAAATATGGATGGAATTTTAACAAAATATGATTACATGAAATCAGGGACGTACCGAAGGCAAAATAGAATGGAAATTCACGAAAGAAGGTCAATACACGCCTACCAGTTGATGAAACTAGTTGTCTATAAAACATTATTCATTATCTTAAATTACCTCCCCTGAGCTCCAGAATGACATTAGATAGCTTAAACAAATAATCGAAAGTAACGAAATGCACTCGCGAGCCACAAATCATTCAATTAATAACGAATCTGGAAGACAGGTCTAGTGATCTCAGAGATCCAGCCATGACATACCTCCCCCCTTACAAAAAATGATACTTTTTTTTTTCTCGATATTCACCTGACATTCAGCGAGAATCCAAACAACTTAGAAGCCCAAATATCCATTTGCATCTTCTAAGTACCTCAATTCCTTAAACACTTACCTTCGATTATTCAGTTCCGTTAACTGAATACTTGCTTACTCTAAAACTTACTAGTTCTCGGACCCCAGGTTATTTCAATAATTTGTTTTAAAACCTAAAAGTGCTGTTTAACTTAGAATAGGTTTTTCACTAATGTTTTAAACAAATAGTTTAATTAATGTTTATTATTTTTGATTAAGTGCTTTATTTAACAAATTGGAAATGATTTGGCATTACCGAAATAATGGTTTTTTTATTTTTGGGAGCCACTTTGAAAGGAAAAAACAAAGAAATCCAAATCACAAAATCATAACATCCGAATAAAAGTTGTTGCTGAACTGATGCAAAATGAGATCTTATCCATGCATGAAGAAGGAAACATGGATGAATCAATAATCTGAAAAATGATGATGACGATTATGATTATGATTATAAAGATTATAACAACAGAATATATGGTGAATGAAGGTAATTGTAAGAATACATCAACTAAACCTTACAACAAAACTGAGAATTACTTTAGAAGATTTCAGGAAATAAATTTGCCGAGATTTTGTGTCTCACAATAGATTTACAAAAATGTTAGTTTCGAAATTCCAAGAACAACGATTCAAATTCAATCTTCAACTTTCAAAATCTTTAAAAGACCTGAACTTCACATAGACTCATTTGTCCACCACTGGACAAGTTGAGTGGAGTTTGTTGAACAATGACGTATCTCACTGGTCGTGCTCCATTTGTAGAACAACTGACTTCAAACCAGGAACCAGAACTTGGTGTTTTAGGGTAGATTCCACACAAAGGATAGGTGTTTCTTACTGGTCTCTTTACGAGCCAAGAATCATTGGTGAGACCAATGATCAGGTTGAAGTATCTCAGGAAATCTTTAGCTTAAAATGTGAATTTTTGTATTTTTAAAATAAATTCTAAATCCTTTACATATACATTTTTCGTCATTTTGCACTAATGATAGTTAGCTAATGATTTTCACTTAAAAATATTCGAAAATTTGGCATTACAGTCCTGACGGAAATCTTGAGGACACCCCTATTTTTTTGATAACTCCTCAAATATAAGTTCAATATTACTCAATTTTTTTATTGTAGACAAAACATTCTGCAAAATGTTAAGGAAATTTAACTAGTAGATTTTACAAATTATGTAAAATAGCATTTTAAGGCCGTTTGAAAACGTTGAGGACGTTTACTTATTCTTACTTATTCCCAATAAAACTTTGAATTTTTCATAGTTAAAATTGTTAAAATTAATTTGAAGTTCATAAAATTACTATTTTATAAATGACTGGTTGGAAAATGTTGTCTGACAAGGAAAAGGGGCAGATTGTGGCCTTCAGACAAGCAAATTATTCCATCAGGGAAACTGCCAAAGAGCTCAATCGATCCAAAACAGTCGTCTGGAACTACTTAAAAGCTCCTGAGGAATATGGAGCAAAAAGTGATCATGGAAAACTCACGAAACTGACGATTCGTCAGCAGAGACTCCTTGTAAGACAGGCTTCTTCAGGTAAATTTTCAGAAAATTAAAATAGAAATGAACATTATTTAAGAATTTGAAAAAGTGCAGTGTTAAGTTATTGAAGATTTATTGGTATTCTACCATATGAAAAAAGATTAAAGATTCCAGCTTTTAAAAACCATCACAAGTTGGCTAGAGTGAAATGGGCCAAAACCATGCTTTTCAACAGGGGCAATATTATTTTTTCAGATGAGAAGAAATTCAACCTGGATGGATCTAATGGTAATCAGTTCTACTGGCATGACCTCAGATAAAAAAAAACATTTTTTAGTCGAAATCTTTCGGTGGAATTCATCAAAGTTTCAGAAAATCATCTGTTGCCTTTTGGGGAAGATTATTTTAATGGAGGAAATTTTATTTTCCAGCAAGATAATGCCCCGATCCACACTTCCAAGTTCGCAAAGACATTTTTCCAGAGCGGATATTTGAATGTTATGAATTTGCCAGCTTGTTCTCCGGATTTAAATCCTTTAGAAAATGTCTGAGGAATGTTGTCACGATTTGTTTACAACAATGGCAGGCAGTTTCACTCAAAATCTTACCTGGAAAACGCCATTAGAGTCTGGAAAGAGCTAGACAGAAAATTCGTAAAAACACTAATAAAATCAATGGATAACGGATGTTTTAAAAAACTTGAAAATAAAAGAAACATTATTTTTATTTTTTCCTGTTTTTCACAAAGTTTTTAGTCATTTTTCGGTGATTTTTGAAATTGTCTTTCATGGTTATTGGACGCCCCGAAATCAAGTTAATGGAATTTCAAAATTAATGCTTGAACATATTTTGACGAAAATTTATGAGATAATCACTTTATATATAGGTGCACAGACGCCATTAACGACTGGAATCTCGTAAATTTTCAAAAACACCGGCGAGTAGTTCAACTGGAGGGGAGGAGTTATCGCCTAGTTTTACATATTGGGTTCTGTTGGAAAGGTAAGATTGTAGCCAGGAGAGTGCAAGGCCATTGATTCCAAAGTCAGACTGAAGTCTCTCCAATAATATCTGGTGCTTTATGGTATCAAAGGCAGCTGAGAGGTCGAGTCCGACCATCACAGCGCAATTGCCCTTGCCACAGATGTCGGTGAGATTGTTGAAGATGTGTGAAAGGGCTGTTTCTGTAGAGAAACCAGGTTTGTAGGCAGATTGGAGAGAAGAGAAGTTAGAGGATGCTGTGATGTGAGGTCGGATTCTGGAGAAAATGAGTCTTTCTAGCAGTTTTGACATGATAGAAAGGTTGGAGATGGGTCTGTAATTGATAGGCGAGCTTGGATCGAGGCTTGGCTTTTTTATCCTTTGATAACATGATTTGTCCTAATTCATCTTAGGAAATACTTTATACTTTAAACACAAATACATTCACAGCCCATAAATGAACTTTATGATGCATTTGAATTTCTAAAATTGGATTAACATTAACTTAGACCAATTTGATCCAAATAATCTCAGTTACGCAGTTAACCAAATGAAGAATAACATCTAAAAACCTTGAACACTCGTAAACGTCAAAACACGGACAAGCTTGGTGCTCACAGTTTGCCTCAAATCCACCATGAACCAGTTCTCTCCTTCGTCAGGATCTTTAGTTTGAGCAAATGTGCTTTGAAGACATTATTTCCAAACAAATCATCCACTGCCAGCCATGACGAGAGGTTGCCCATAGAAACTTTACCTGTTGTACTCTGACATGTTTCTCTTTTTAAGGCAAGATTACCATTTGCTGAAATTCGAAATTTCTAATTGATTAAATTTAGTAAAAATATTCTTTATAGTAAATGAGTATTTTATTAATATTTTTTCTTCTTAATAAGTAAATAACTCACTGCAAAACTGAGTTTACTTGGCAAGACGATCCTTGAAGGCATCTATAAAGAAGACATCAATGTAACAATGTAACTCTTTTCAGTTTATATTATTTATTCATTTTCGAAAGAACCTTTCAAAAGTACCAATGTGTCAAAATCTGCAAATCAAACTAAAACTCACATAGTAGTTGGAACATTTAGGATAGGACATGATCTTGAAGGGAAGGAAGCGAAACAACTGACATGTTTTATTATTTTCCACGTAGTTGAAATTCATGCAGTTCATCTGATCCTTGCAAATCACTGCACAACAGCTTTTGGTTTCTACTCCTGTTTCAACTGAAAATGGAAGGTCCAAAGCACATCCTGGTTTGCCGTAACAGTCGAGAGTCATTTGAAATGTGCTTCTGAAATTGGATTCTGAAATATTCACGAAGTTGTAAATGAGTAAAACTGTCAATAATCTGAAAACCATTTTTGAATATAAAAGTGATTTTATGGCTTGAAATTTCAAAATAACTTCTCAATAGTTTCAGACCTTTATAACAAATATCATAGAAGGAGTGTATAGAAGGTGTTTAGAAAGGAAACGTCGATTTGCAGACGAACGAAGCAAACAATGGATTTGCAACAACCTTTAATTTTGAATATCGATCATGCCAGCTTCAATGGTTTCTACGGCCACATTCCGAATGTTATGGTATTGATTAAAATAAATATTCTCTTGGAGACAGCATTTTGATGCTAACTATATATAAATTATTTGAATCTAAAATCTAAAATTTTATATATAAAATATATATATTTCTCTCTAAAACTTATTTAAACTCATCAAATGTTTATTATATCAAGTGGTGATGGCGATGATGATGATGATGACGATGACGACGACGACGATGATGTGATGATGATGTGATGGCGATGATGACGGAATGAGCGAAAGTTTGACAACCAAAATAAAGGATTTCGATGGTCTTTCAGTTAAACGTTTTCTCTAATGCAAAATAAATTTTTAATTTATTCCCCATTTTCTATACTTTAGATATTTTCTGATTAAATGATTAAAACACGCCAATGTTAATGGGGTTTAAAATATGTGTGCAATGTCTCCCAAATATTAAACATAATCTCTTTTACACAACTTCTTCACGAGTAGTAAGAAAATCTTCACTAGGGGCTTGTATACGGACTTTGATAATCAGATGAGTCTGACCCTGAAAAATCAAAATCAAATTATATTACATACACATTAAAAATTGTATATTTATAATTTTAAAAAAATATGGATCGCCTGTTTAATCCTCAGTAACTCGAATTCGCATTTGCTTTAACTTTACCCAAGAAGAAATAACATCTTGTAATTTAATCTCATCTAATAATTCTCTTTCACAAGCTAAGAGCGTCTCTCATCTGTCATGTTAATAAGTAGTGTGTTTTTAACAAACTTAAGCTGGCAATGTTTTCTCTCATTAGTTGCAACTGAAAATCCTGATATTATAACAAATCGAACGAATTTAAATGCTTGCCTGAGTGAGAATTTATGTTCATTTGCAGCCATCAAAATATCAGCCATTGTTTGTGCCTCTAAGCAAAATTCAAATAATATTTCCATCCCAGCCTGCAAACTATTGGCATCCATTTTAGCATTTGATGGAAACAGTTGCAGGGCATTTGGACAAGGAGAGCCTAATGACTGTGGGTAAGACACGAAAGGCGCCTTTTAAGCGAGGTCACAGAAAAGAAAAATCAGGCCTCTAAGGTACAACAAAGGATGCAAATACAGAAAAGATCGTAAATCGGGGAGGCAACAGGAGATTTCTGGTGATCAAAACTGTAACGTTCTTCACCCGAAACCCGTATCAGGTAGTACCGCTGCCACCACCAACACCCAGTTCTTCACAAGAAACAAGGAATTGGAACTAAAGCTTTATTTACAAGCTAAGATCTAAAAACCGCAGGAAACCGTCAGACACCAGTCATCCAAAAGCGTCATTAAAATGATCAAACTAATCCTCCAACAGCTCTCGAAGAGCCAATATTTATAAGAGTCGGATCTGAGTAACAATTTTAATATATATATTACATAGGAAGATCTCATTACAAATTCTCTTAATCCATTAAGCATATCGGTCTGAATTCTAACTCAATGTTATATTATAAACACGTATGCCAACAATCTACTGATCTTTTTCCTCTAGGACTCGATGCCCAATTATACCCATGCATGATTTTGGTAAGTATATTAAGATATATTTTGAGCCAATATTTGTCTCATCAGAGATATATGATAACATACTTTGTTTTAAAACCTTAAAATGCTGTTTAACTTAGAATAGGTTTTTCACTGTTTTAAATTGTATTTATAATTAAATATTATTTTTGATTAACCGCTTTACTAAACAAATTGGAAATGATTTGGCATTATTGAAATAATGGTTTTTAATTTTTGAGAGCCACTGTGAAAGGAAAAACAAAGAAATCCAATTCACAAAATCGTAACATCCGTATAAAGGTTGTGGCTGAACTGATGCAAAATGAGATCTTATCCATGCATGAAGGAAACATGGATGAATCAATAATCTGCAAAATGATGATGACGATTATGATTATGATTATAAAGATTATAACAACAGAATTTATGGTGAATGAATTTAATTGTAAGAAAACATCAACTAAACCTCAAAACTGAAAATTACTTTAAAAGATTTCAGGAAATAAATTTGCCGAGATTTTGTGTCTCACAAATAAGCCACAAAATGTCAGTTTGGAAATTCCAAGAAATTCATTTCAACTCCAATTCAAATTCAATCTTCAACTTTCAAAATCTTTAAAAGACCTGAACTTCACACAGACTCAAGCGTCCACCCATGGACAAGTTGAGTGGAGTTTGTTGGACAATGACGTATCTCACTGGCTGTGCTCCTTTGGTAGACCAACTGACTTCAATCCAGGAAGCATAACGCGGTATTTTAGGGTAGATTCCACACAAAGGATAGGTGTTTCTTACTGGTCTCTTTACGAGCCAAGAATCATTGGATAGACCAATGATCAGGTTGAGGTATCTCGGGAGATTTTCAGCTTGAAATAATCATTTTATAATTTTTTCTTTAATGATATTTAGCTATTTAATTTAAATATCCGAATGTTTTGTAGTTTAGCTTAGCGATAACCATTCGAAAGCCTGAGTGTCCTAATTCATTATAGAAATTAATTTATACTTGAGACACAAATACATTCAGAACTATTTTTAGAACATTTAAACTTTTAAGGATGAATTAACATTGACAATCCAATTCATCTCAATTATGCAACTTATTTTAATCAAATGAATAATT
Organism: Whitmania pigra; assembly: GCA_021613335.1. NCBI lineage: Eukaryota > Metazoa > Annelida > Clitellata > Hirudinida > Haemopidae > Whitmania > Whitmania pigra. The sequence goes on from JAJTWR010000001.1 coordinate 519,826, forward strand.
AACCATGAAACCTACATTTTCCCCAAAACGTCAGAACACGGACGAGCTTGATGCTCACAGTTTGCCTCAAATCTACCATGAACCAGTTCTCTCCTCCGTCAGGATCCTTAGTTTGAGAACAATGTGCCATCGAAGAAGTAGATCCATGAAAATCATCCACTGCCAGCCATGACGAGAGGATGCCCATAAAAATTGCATCTGTTGAACTCTGACATGTTTCTCTTTTTAAGGCAAGATTTCCATTTGCTGAAATTCGAAATTTATAATTTGTTTAATTTAGTTAAATTATTTTTTAAAATATATGCGTATATTATTAGTGTTTTTTTCATCTTATTAATTAAATAATTCACTGCAAACTAAGTTTACTTGGCAAGACGATCCTTGAAGGCATCTACAAAGAAGACATCAATGTAGCAATGCAATCTTTTCAGTTTATATTATTTATTTATTTATTTTCGAAAGAACCTTTCAAAAGTACAAAATATGCAAATCAAACTAAAACTCACATAGTAGTTGTAACATTTAGGATAGGATATGATCTTGAAAGGAAGGAAGCGAAACAACTGACATGTTTTATTATTTTCCAAGTGGTTGAAACTTATGCAGTTCAACTGATCCTTGCAAATCACTGCACAACAGCTTTTGGTTTGCACTCCTATTTCAACTGAAGATGGAAGGTCCAAAGCACATCCTGGTTTGCCGTAACAATCGAGTGTCATCTGAAATGTGCTTATGATATTACATTCTGAAATATTCATGAGGTTGCAACCGAGTAAAGCTATTAATAATTTGCTGATAATCATTTTATAAATATAAAAATGTAAAATGGCCTAAAAATATGTTCTCAGACTTTTATATCTTGTTTTAGAAGGGGTGTATAGAAAGTGTTTAAAAAGATAACGTCAATTTGGAGACAAACGAAGCAAACAATGGATTTGCAACAACTTTTATTTTTGAATGACGATCATGCCAACTTCAAAGGTTTCTATGGACGTCCATAGACAATCGAGTGTCATTTGAAACGTGCTTCTGAAATTGGATTCTGAAATATTCATGAGGTTGTAAATGAGTAAAGCTGTTAATAATCTGAAAACCATTTCTAGATGAAAATCTAAAAGTGTCAGATGGTCTGAAAATTAAAATTAATCCTCAACATTTTCAGATTTTAATAAAAAATATCTTAGAATTGGTCTGTGGAAAATGTAAAAAAAGAAACGTCGATTTGGAGGCTAACGAAGCAAACAATGAATTTGGAAGAACTTTTAATTTTAAATATCGATCATGCCAACTTCAATAGTTTTTATGGACGCCCACATTACGAATGTGGAAGCATAATGCTCAAAATTTATATGGTATTGATTAAAATAAATTTTCTTCTGTGGCCAGCATTTTTAACAACATGTTTGATATTAAGTTCTTTTATATATATATTTATAACTAATAGAACTGATTAAATGATTAAAACACGCCACATGTTAATGTGGTTGCTACCATAAACAAGACTAGCAGCAACCGCGCAGATCATCTGCGTCTAGAACTGATTAAATGATTAAAACACGCCATACAGTTGATCAACTGGATCTTGCGTTTCTGGATAACATCGTTGAGGAAATGTGATTGTATCTTCATTTTTGCCATTCCCTACTTTTAAAAGCCATTCTGAAAATTCTCTATCGGTATCAAGAGCTCGCATGGTTCGAACGAGTTTCATAACATTTAGTTCCGACCAAACGTGATGTCTCTTCAAGCAACTGACAACAGTCAGTCATCATAAACATCTTAATGTAATAGGCAAAACTTGACGAAAATCACCCCAAACTAAAGTGATTTTACTATCAAAAAGTTTGAAATTTTTTAAATCTTTGAGAAGTCTTTATTACATATTATTAGTTTTGGGTAGTATTTTAGCTTCTGGCGTATCGCGTTTGACATTGCACATTGAAGCGGCCTTTAAGATAAGCGGAATTTTAAACACCGATGGTGCAGTTCTTCCATAAAATCAAGTAATAGGGTTGCTACTATTCCAATTGATGATACTGGATATAGATTGATGTCCCTTTTCACTTACAATATGTAAAAGCGTAGTGTAAACATAAAACTTCCCGGTATCTACTGGGTCATCTAGGAAAAATAACTTACTCTGACCTTGTAGTGTCCCATATATTAAATCAATCTCATTCAATTTCTGTCAGCTTTATTTTTTTTTTGCTTTTCATTTAATAACTTGCTGTTCAGAATTGTTAGCTATTGAGCATGTTGGACTTAAAGATGTTTTTTGCAAGTTAATGTAACTTTTAGCTTTTGGTGGAAACAGTTGCAGGGCTTTTTCAATATTTCTGATTGTCAACTTATTTTTGGAAAATAGTGTCTTGAATATTATAAATAGAGGCTTTAAACTATTTACACACTGAACATGTTCGACTTCAAAAAGTTTATTAGTGTATCGAGAACTTCCTTGAACCCCACCTAAAGAATGTCTCAATTGTAAATGTTGCTTGAGATTTAGTCCTGACAGTCTCAAGGATGGACTTGATGCTATGAAAGAAGAGGGCTCGGTTCTAATTATTAGGCACTCTGCCTTGCTCAGACCCAGAAACCTTTACTGGAGGCCTCTTACTTGGTGGCCTACCTCGTAGCAAAAGACAAGAAGCCCCACACAATTGGAGAGACCTTAATCAAGCCACGTGCACTGGAGATGGTCAAGTGTGGAGAGAAGGAGAGAAAGGAGATTGACAAGGTCCCCCTTTCCAATAATGTCATCCAGTCAAGAATCCATGATATGTCTCTTGATATCCTTCAACAAGTGATCTCAGAGATGAAGGCCAGTCTTTACTCATTCAGCGTGGCAATTGGTGACTTCAGGTGGATGTCCAGAGGGCAGGTTTTCAGCCGACTAATAGAACTGCAGATTGAGGTCCGTGTTCTTACAAGAGAAACAGAGTGACCTTGAAAGTATATTTTGTCTGCCAGAATTTAGCCTACCACTGGCATATTTGGCTTACATTTTCACCCATTTAAATGAGCTTAACACTAAGATTCAGGGTCCTAACATGACTGTTATTGATGCTGGTGAGAAACTAGGCTCATTTTTGGAGAAGCTGCCCCTGTGGATCAGAAGAGTCCAGAATAACAACTTTGCCGATTTTCCAAGATTAGAAGAGTTTCTGCAACCCAGTCAATACCAGCTTCTCTTAAAGGCGACATTTTGGCTCACTTAGGAACTCTGATAGCATCACTTTATAACTACTTTATTACGAAAGAGTTGCAGCCCTATGATGCCCGGGTCAGGAATCTATTTTTGGTCAATTTGGAAAGTGTGAATGATCAGGACAAAGTTATCTCATTGTTGCTAAAGAGGGAGTTTCAGGTCAAGAGTTTGGCTGATGGTTTTGATGAGTTTGGTTTTGATGCTCAATGGTAATACTATACCCAGTTATAGCCAAAAAAGCCATGATGTCCACTATTCCTTTTGTGACAACCTACCTTTGTGAAGCTGGATTTTCAAACCTGCTGACAATCAAAGCAAAATCGCGAAACAAACTTGATGCAAAGGATGACATGAGAGTGGCCCTATCAAAATCAAAGCCCAGATTCCATCTAGTTCTGAACAAGAAGCAGGAGCAATCTTCACATTAAAAATTTGCTTTCAAAATACATTGTATGGTTCTTTTTTGACAGTAAATTATTGTTCATTACTTTTTTTCATGAAATATTTTGATAGGGGGCCATGGACAACATTTTGTCCTCTAAGGAAGCCTTGGGCACAAAAACAAACCCACAATGAACTAATTTTACCGCTATTTTGATGGGGCTATTTTGTTCTGAGCTATTTTGTCACCGGGCTATATTGACGGGCTATTTTGCTATTTTGTCGCCGGGCTATCATGACGGGGTACCGAATATTTAAATACCATCTGCAACTTGTGAGTACAAAATGTTTTTGGCAAATGTGTCAAAGGAATCATTAACGCCTTTTCCAGAAAGTAGCACAGTTACATCATTCTTCTAAAACCAGCAATTGAGACGAACAACGATAGAACAAATTGTCAATCCAGATAATACAAATAACAAGTCTTTCCTGCCATGTAAAGAAAAACAATGGTTTGATGACTTCGGATTTATAAAAAAAAACAACCATTTTGGATCAAAATTTAAAAACAAAAGCCAAATAATTGGTGCCGAAAGCAACTAAAGGGGTAAAAATCAATTAAGAATAATTCCCCAGTGAATTAATGCGGATGATTGGGACTGTTCTTGGCGAGCTGCAACAGAATATCTCGCCATTTGTTCAGAAGAGCCTTTTTGAACTCCACATTATACTCTTCCATCTTCTTGCTGAGGTTTCGAAGCAGGTTATCATCGACATTTTCTAAGAGGTACGCTAGATGGGGTATGCTGTTGAATATTATGCCATGGGGCATGACTTGATAGAAATCAGCCATGCGAACCCAGTATAAAATACTTTCGTAGTCGTATTCATTTTTAGGGTCGGGTATCCCGGCTTGTGAGGGATGGGGAGGGATTATGGATGAGTTTGCTCTTATCTTCAGAAAGGTGCTTTCATGGTTTCTTCCTTGCATAATGAAATAGTCTACGTGCCATCTGGCTAAAAGTTCAGGAGATGGGAAGAACATGGGAACGTTCATACGGTATAATTCGAACAACGTCATGACTGAGACTTGATAGGGGATGTTGACTACAGCCCTGTAAGAAGCCAGATTGCGGTAGGTGAATTCCGCTATAAAATCCAATTTTGCCGTACAGTTGATCTGAAATTATTGACTTGGTGAGACAGATTCAAATCAATATAAACAATTTCCTCCTTAAATGGATAATTAAAATATTGATACCGTGAATCAAACGAGAATTTGAAAACATTTTGAAGCTAGTGAAAGATTTCAGGATAATTGAAAGAATAAGCTCTTATAAAAATATTAAAAATACCCACTTCATTGCAAGAGGAGGTGAAATTATTCATGAATATCTTGTTGAATCCAATCACGTCATATCTCCTCAGTATGATGAAAGTTTTGTTATCCATTGTGTACTGTGCATTGGTATAGTCGCACATGCTGGGTATGTGTTGAACTGTTAATCCGGTGTAATACTGCATAAATTTGGCATCATAAAGATTATTTCCTCCAAAGATGTTCCAAGGTTTTTCGGCCATTTTCCTAAAGATTTCGTTCATCTTGTTCAGTCGATCTGCTGTGAATCTGAACATGTCGTACCTTGAGGAAATGGTTGTTTTGTCATGCAATATGATTGGTTTATTGTTTTGTGGTTTGTATTAGCAACAAAAAATTATAATAACACAGCTCAAATATTATCAATATTTAGAATTAGTTGAATTAGAAGTAGTGTAAATAATAAATGGCTTAACAAATTCATTAAACACAAACAGAGCATTATTAGACACATTTTAGCGATTATATTTATCACAATAAAAAGTAAATCATTTATCATTGGTATTTTGTTTAACAACCTGGTACTAGCCAATACTATAACGCTCTTGTTAAGAGGTAAGTAGAGTTCACATAAAGATGATGGATGAGCGCAATAGACCACATCAACTGCCTTCATTTCTGGATCGTCTTTGTAGGCCTTTAGGAATCTTTCAGCCACTTGTGGTTCCAATTCTTTAACATTGTTGGGATTTAAGACCTGATGTAAATATGTGTTACAATTTAAGTTTATTTATATGATGCATGATGGAAAAACCTTTATTTTGCTGCTGATAAATTAATTTGTATATATATATTATTTATATATAATACATATATATATATATATATGTATTATATTTATATAAGGGTGCCAATGAAATGTATGGCGAAAATTAAAATACAACTTTTTTCTGTTCTCACACTCTAAAAGTGTTCCAATTGACTAAAATACACAGCAGGGAAAATACGATGAATATATATTAATATTTACTTGTGCCAAAGCGATTTTGTTAACAATGCATAAGTTGTTTAGTTCTCTGCAACTGTATTTGTCTTTGAAACTAACATTAATAGATTTACAAAACTCAAATAAAATTCTAGAATGATTTAAGCTAGACTTTCTGATAGAATGAAAACTAATATAACATATTTATATGTAAACTAACATTAACAGATTTCCAAAATACTCAAATAAAGTTATACAAGGATTTAAGTTAGAGTTCCAGGATTTCTGCTTTTAAAATAGCGCCATTCACATGTCAAGTGCTAGATGTCAATTATTGTTAAAAGAAAACGAAAACTTTCAAATATACCTTTAGTTTTGCAGCTCTGCCACAATCGTGCAAGCTACACCTTGAAATATCCAGGTTATAATCCAGCAATTTGACGCCAAATGGTTGCAGAACATTTGCAAGATCTTTCATAGGACTCATATGCATTTCGGTGGCCCATACGACCAGCGGTGTGCTATGGAAAATCTTTTTGGCGGTTATCCTGGCAGATGGTGGAATAATATTCATATCGGAAGATTCGACGTAAGACAGATCTGTCCTGTTGTTATCAACGAGAGTGAGTAGATTTTTCCTGAAAGTCTTGTTTTCTTTGGTAAATTCCAGTTTCAACATGTTCCTAGGGTTTTGTTCATTGAGGATGATTTGCTGATTTGTCCAAGTGACTGATTGAGAAGTGAGGTTCGAAGCAAAGAGTATTCCTAAGATAGTCAGTAATATTAATAGTAATAAGTAGAAAAATTTCACCGATTTCGAGGCTTTTATAACTTGCTGAAACATAATTGTCTCAATTTGTTGTCGTTGGAATTGCCCAATTTTGTAATTAGCTTTATTTACTATTATTACTAGCTTCTGCTATTAGATCAGCTTAATGATATAATAATCCTTTTAGCTACTAGTTTTTATTCTGTGATACTTGGTCACTTGGTCAATTGCTTTAAGTTTCTTTGGAGGCACTGTTTACAGGACACTGTGATAGAAAATAAAAAATAAAAAATGTAAGTAATTATGCCGGATAAGTTCCAGTAGGCGCAAAAATAAGCATCAATAAGAAAGTCAATTTCCAAAACTGCAAGCTTTACCTGACTGCCAATACATACGAATAAGTCGATTATCTATGATCTTCCTTTAAATTTTAGAAAAATTTATAGTTTTTTTCTTTTGTTAAATCAGCAAGCTTGCAGGTTCTGATTTTTTGTGAATGAAAATTTCCGCAACAATTACGCAAGTTTTTGCAAAAATTGTTGCGTAACGTTTGCGACCTTTCGAGAAAACTAACGCAACGCGTTCCGTAAAGAATTACATAATATGCAAAGTTATGCAAACTGTGCAAGCAAACTTACGTATGTAAAAGAATCTTTTCAAGGACGATGGTATTTGCAACGACGAATACTATGTATAAAACGTAGGATGGCGATAAACTGCCGGCATCAAGAAGATACTTAGTATGAACAGCGGGTCCCGCAATAGTAGGAGGAGCTATACTTTGTAACAGTGATGAGATGTTATTTTTATGTTATTCTAATTCATTTTTAACATGGCATTTGATTTTAATTTTTTTAAATGTTATTTAATAATATCGGTAATAGTTAACAAGTTAGACATGTAATGGTAATGCTAATACTCTCTACAAATATCTCTCTTAACGTGATCCTACTGTTTAGGTTTTGCGCCTTTTTGAAATAAATGAATGGAAATTACTTGGGATATGTTGATGATAATAATGGAAATGTCGAGGTGTTGCGAGATAGAGTTTACCATCAAATTATCTAACATGGGTAAAGCCGTCAGAGACGGACGCACACACTTAATGAGATGCTCAGAAAAAATAAAGCTCCACCCCAAAACAAATTAAGCTCCGCCTAAAATGAGTAAAAGTTAATCTTTGATCCGTAATATATATTAGGTCATTTAAATAGAAGTCTCTAATAACAAGACATTCGGTAAAAAGATGCGTAAAAAGATAGCGCGCGATTGCGTTTAGATATTAAATTACTTGTTTAGGTTAATCATTTTATTGAATCCTGATTTGATGAGGCTTTGTTATGTTTTATTGAATAATAATAATTAAGCTCAATATGCATTGGAATAACCAGGTGACCGCAAGCTAGTAAGTTAACCAATAAGTTTATTGGAGCAATATTCAGTTTAACGGAAATAAATAACCGAAGTTAAGTGTTTAAGGAATGTTAGATACTTTAGGATGCAAATGGATAATCGAGCTAGCGGTTAGCCAGGAATGGCTAGGAGATTGAAGTCAAGAAAATCTTTATTGTTTAAATAAAAGATAGTTCCAATTTTCTTGTTTCGAGTGGAGACTGGGTATAGGTGATGGCAGCGATACTACCTAGGAGTGGAATTTCTTTTCCAGACTGGATTTGACTTTGAAATGAAAACTCAGACTTCCCACTTTGAAGTGAAACCGCCAAATTCCCGCGGGTTGGGGTTTCGAGTATTTATCTATAAAATGAAACAATTGTAGAAATAATTTCGTTGTTCTCAAGTATAATAATAAGTTAGGTGATGATGATTATTATAAAATAAACTCTTTTTTTTTATTTTATCACACTTATTTTTTTTAATAGCCTAATAATGACCATCATAACAAGTATGGTCAATAGTCGAGTCTTCAGCAAATTCAATCGTTTAGTATTATGCGGAATTGAATTTTTAATTTATTCCCCATTTTCTATACTTTAGATATTTTCTGATTAAATGATTAAAACACGCCAAATGTTAATGTGGTTTAAAATATGTGTGCAATGTCTCCCAAATATTAAACAAAATCTCTTTTACACAAAAATACAACTCGGTGTTTTCAACTTCTTCAATAGTAGTAAGAAAATCTTCGCTAGTGCCTGTATCCGGACGTTGATAATCAGATGAGTCTGACCCTGAAAAATCAAAATAAAATTATATTATATATACATTTAAAATTGTATATTTATAATATAAAAAAATATGGATCATCTGTTTAATCCTCAGTAACTCGAATTCGTATTTGCTTTAACTTTACCCAAGAAGAAATAACATCTTGTAATTTAATCTCATCTAATAATTCTCTTTCACAAGCTAAGAGCGTCTCTCATCTGTCATGTTAGTAAGTAGTGTGTCTGCATGGATGGTTTCCTTATCTAGTTTATTCCATAAGAAAACCACCCTTGAGCTGAAATAATTGTTTTTCAAGTTTCCCGAAGCCTTCCTATATAATTTACAATCGTGCGCTCTAGTAGAAGCACTTTTTGTGGCTTCGAAAAACTGTTGAGGCAAAAGGCCTTTCCTTCCCGATACAATTTTGAATGCCTCGATGAGGTCCCCTCTATTTCTTCTCTTTTCCAGAGTCGTTAATTTACATCTATTTAAACTTTCCTCGTAACTCAGCTTTCCAAAACCTTCTATCATCCTGGTTGCCCTTCTTTGTACTCTTTATCATTCATTCGAAATGATTCACTAATAGTTTTTTAATCATGTCTATGAGTTGTTGAAACTACCTTGTATCGTTGAATTGAATTTCAATTGCAAATAAAGTTTAAAGCAAACAGAATTTAGTTAATTAAATAACTGATTTTAGAGTAATTTTTAAAGCGACTTTTAAAATAAACAAATGGGTGTTTGGACAGGCAATAATTTTAATTATTTGTAAATAGCAACATTTTAATTTCATGGTCCTTGAGAACCTTAAACATCGCGGTGGGGTTTTATATTGACTGTTTTTCGAGAAAAAGTTTTAAGGCTAAAAAAATGTAGTAACTGATAAATTCTCTCAGTTGTTGAATGAAAGTACGGAAATAGAAACAAGACAAAAACATTTGGACAAGGAGTATCTGGTATGGACGGAGAGCCTAATGACTGTGGGTAAGACACGAAAGGCGCCTTTTAAGCGAGGTCACAGAAAGGAAAAATCAGGCTTCCAAGGAACAACAAAGGATGCAAATACAGAAAAGATCGGAAATCCCGATATTTATTTGAAACAATAAAATTGGCGATAAATTTGAATTTACTTATTATATAAAGTTTTATTTATTAAATAAATTTTTTTTTATTCTTGTATACATTGGATCTTATACCGAATTAGATCTTACAACAAATAACGAAGGAGACGTTTTAACGATTCGTTACAAGGTCTAATTCGTTATTCGATTTATCGTCTCCTTCGTTCAATAGTCCGGCACCCGTCCAAAACCATCATTAAAATGATCAAACTAATCCTCCAACAGCTCTCGAAGAGCCCATACTTATAAGCGTCGGATTTGATTGACAATTTTAATACAATCTACTAAAATGTTAACCAATCCTAATAAATTCTACGAAAATAGCAGCCAATGAAAATTCACGACAGAAGATAATTAAATATCAATGCAATAGTTTAATTAATGGTTATTATTCTTGATTAGCTGCTTTATTAAACAAATAGGAAATGATTTAGCATTACTGAAATAATGATTTTTTATTTTTGAGAGCCACTGTGAAAGAAAAAAACAAAGAAATCCAAATCACAAAATCATAACATTCGAATAAAAGTTGTTGCTGAGCTGATGCAAAATGAGATCTTATCCATGCACGAAGGAGGAAACATGGATAAATCAATAATCTGCAAAATGATGATGACGATTATTATTATGATTATAAAGATTATAACAACAGAATATGTTGTGAATGAAGGTAATTGTAAGAATACATCACCTAAACCTTACAACAAAACTGAGAATTACTTTAAAAGATTTCAGAAAATAAATTTGCCGAGATTATGTATCTCACAACCGAGTCACAAAATTTCAGTTTGGAAATTCTAAAAAATTTATTTCAAAATCTTTAAAAGACTTGAATTTCACACAGACTCAAGCGTCCACCAGTGGACAAGTTGAGTGGAGCTTGTTGGGCAATGACGTATCTCACTGGTCGTGTTCCGTTGGTAGAACAATTGACTTCAATCCAGGAACTAGTATTCGGTGTTTTAGGATAGATTCCACACAAAGGATAGGTGTTTCTTACTGGTCTCTTTACGAGCCAAGAATCATTGGTGAGACCAATGATCAGGTTGAGGTATCTCGGGAGATTGACAGCTTGAAATGCGTTTTTTTAATTATATAAATAGATGCTAAGTTCTTCATCAATAATCATTTTATAATTTTTTCTCTAATGATATTTAGCTATTTAATTTAAATATCCGAATGTTTTGTAGTTTCGATTACCTTTCGAAAGCCTGAGTGTCCTAATTCATTACAGAAATTACTTTATATTTATTTATATAATACTTAAGACGCAAATACATTCAGAACTATTTTTAGAACATTTAAACTTTTAAGGATGAATTAACAATGACAATCCAATTCATCTCAATTATGCAACTTATTTTAATCAAATGAATAATTAACCATAAAACCTACATTTTCCCCAAAACGTCAAAACACGGACGAGCTTGATGCTCACAGTTTGCCTCAAATCCACCATGAACCAGTTCTCTCCTCCGTCAGGATCCTTAGTTTGAGAACATTGTGCCATCGAAGAAGTAGATCCATGAAAACCATCAACTGCCAGCCATGACGAGAGGTTGCTCATAGAAATTGCATCTGTTGAACTCTGACATGTTTCTCTTTGTAAAGCAAGATTTCCATTTGCTGAAAATCGGTTATTATTGTTTTTCCATCTTCTTAATTAAATAATTCACTGCAAACAAAGTTTACTTGGCAAGATGATCCTTGAAGGCATCTACAATAAAGACATCAATGTAACAATGTAACTCTTTTCAGTTTATATCATTAATATATTTATTTCCAAAGATCTTTCAAAAGTACCCATTTGTAAAAATCTGCTAATCAAACTAAAACTCACATAGTAGTTGTAACATTTAGGATAGGACATGATCTTGAAGGGAAGGAATTGAAACAACTGACATGTTTCATTATTTTCCAAGTAGTTGAAGCTCGTGCAGTCCATCTGAATCTTGCAAATCATTGCACACCAGCTTTTGGTTTTTACTCCTGTTTCAACTGAGGATGGAAAGTCCAAAGCACATCCTGGTTTGCCGTAACAATCGAGTGTCATCTGAAATGTGCTTCTGATATTACATTCTGAAATATTCATGAGGTTGCAACCAAGTAAAGTTATTAATAATGCGCTGAAAATCATTTTATAAATATAAAAATGTAAAATGGCCTAAAAATATAATCGCGCCTCAATGTCCTCAGACTTTTATAACAAATATTTGAAAATGCGAAACAAATCTGTAATTAGGAAAGTTCTTAAAAAGCAAAAATCGATTTGGGGATAAGTGATTCAAACAATGGATTCGCAATAATTTATTGCAATGATGTACTATCGCCGCAGCTGCATTGGGTATGATTAATGGCTGCATTCTCAATGCGGAAGCATCGTTCTCAAGAAAGCCCTCACTTAGTATTGAAATAAAGAGTTCATGACATGGATGTTTGCAGATTCAATTATTTTTTGACAAAATTATGAACTGCATCTAAAATATTCATAAATAATTATATTATACAAACATCTAATTTGGTACATTACACTCAGGCTTTCCCCGTCAAATCATTGCATCATATTTTGTGTTGCATTAAATTGAAAACACAGGCCCTTCACGTTTCATTTTCAAGAAGAATATCTGGGCAACAGCAAGCAACCTAACCATGAATATGAGAGCTTCTTGTTGCTTTTGACTGGAGGGATGGCATTGATTCTCTATTATGTTGCTAAAGTTACAATTGTTTTGGCTATTTGTTGAAAGTAGATGTAATAATTATTGTAAAGAGTAAATTAAAAAATATTTTGGAAATAGTTATTACTAATCGAATATTATTAACATCGGATTTGAAAAAAAACCCAATTATTTTGAATCAAAATCTAAAAACAAAAGCCAAATAATTGGTGCCAAAAGCAACTAAAGGCAAAAAATCAATTAAGAATAATTCCCCAGTGGATTAATGCGGATGATTGGGACTGTTCTTGGCAAGCTACAAAAAAATCTCGCCATTTGTTCAGAAGAGCCTTTTTGAACTCCACATTATACTCTTCCATCTTCTTGCTAAGGTTTCGAAGCAGGTTATCATCGACATTTTCTAAGAGGTACGCTAGATGGGGTATGCTGTTGAATATTATTATTATTATCATTATATTTCATTATTATTATCATTATCATTATTATTGTTGTTATTATTATTATTATTATTATTATTATTATTATTATATTATTATTATTATTATTATTATTATTATTATTATTATTATTATCATTTATTTACAATCACGGCCTTCCGCCGGAAAACAATGACTCCAGATCCCAACAAGGGATCATAGGCAGTCATAACAATATACATGGTAAATCAGAATTCAAACAAAAGTTAACTCAAGCTCAACAATTCTAGAGTCGTGGTCCAATATAAACGAACATAAGACAAATATAAGCAAAGCAACTGTACAAGCAATCATATACAAGAAGGTTATTCAACAAAACTAGATTAGTCTTATTCAAGGACTTTTCTTAAGATGTGTGCTGTCCCGCACAAAGCATTTATTATTATTATTATTATTATTATTATTATTATTATTATTATTATTATTATTATTATTATTATTATTATTATTATTATTATTATTATTATTATTATTATTATTATTATTATTATTATTATTATTATTATTATTATTATTATTATTATTATTATTATTATTATTATTATTATTATTATTATTATTATTATTATTATTATTATTATTATTATTATTATTATTATTATTATTATTATTATTATTATTATTATTATTATTATTATTATTATTATTATATTATTATTATTATTATTATTATTATTATTATTATTATTATTATTATTATTATTATTATTATTATTATTATTATTATTATTATTATTATTATTATTATTATTATTATATCATGATATACTTGGCGAGTATGTGACCACAAAGGATACAAGACACAATGATTTCAGCTCTAAAGGTCATCAATTTATGGATGATGGAGATTAATGTACAAACTCACAAACAGTAAGAGAGGGACAGATATAGATATAGCAAGAGACAGCAAGGGAGAGAAATATAAGACAATACTAAACTTCAAAATAACAACAACATGTTCTTATGTTGTATTAACAATACTATAAGATGTCAATATAGAGGCTTATCGAAATCTGGTAAATCGTACAAATGCTTTGATTTGTTATTATTGATATCTTATGTAAAAATACAGGACATCACTTGTTTGCAAGAATGACGTGCACATAGAGAAATGATTTAATAGAGGTCACAAAAATGCATACCTTTTTCAAGGTTGATTGTCAATTACAAAAATTATTAAATACTTTATATTACTAGTATAACGATTCAATGTTTACTGGGCCATATAATTTTTTTGTAGCAGTAGCCGGAGATAGAAAATTTCCACCCTTTTCCGTAGTGACTTCTGGCGAAGGACGTCACTATAAGTTTTGATTAAGTGTTCCTCCAACTTGTCTTACTATACAGAAAGTTCCCCCGATTTCGGAGTGTCTAGCAGCAATTTCCCGCATCTGCACGGATCGCTAAAAAAGTCTCTCACAGTTCTCCTTTCATTCAAAACTTTCTCTACTTTTCCTCTTTCTGCTCGTCGCAAGTCTCTCACTAGTTTTTACAAGTCCTCTCATAGAATGGAGAGTATTTCTCTCTCGTCTTCTTTAGACACTTTCCACCGATGGCGAAGCGCTTTTTATTCGCCTTAGAAGTCTCCGAGTTCGCGCTATAGCCTGGAGTCCTTCCTTTCCTGCGGTCTCTTGACAGGCACGATCCATAATCTCTCGATGCACTTGTTATTATGTTATAGAATTCACTGAAGGATAACATCAATATAAATATTATGTATTATAAATAATATCTGCAAAAGGAAGCAGATGTTTTCAATTGTTTATTGTGCATTGTTTATTGAATCGACAAGCGCTTAAAACAAAGATTCACTCAGAAAACAAAAACAGTCTGACTTTATGGTTACTCATTGTGGCTGTTATAATATTATTATCTCATTTATTTAAAGATTATGATGACGATCGTTGTTATGGTAATGATTTTGAATGACGACTTAGTAATAACCTCAATAAACAACTGGTTGTTTTCTTTCAAGTGGGCACAGCTGTTAACAAAGCAAAGCAGAGGAAATCAATGGATTTACTTCTCCATGTTAACACGAACTTCCATCGCGTAAGTGGTTTTGAAAATGTAGTAGCATCATCAACACCGATAAACATAATTTTATAGTTCATTTATGCGAAAAGAATAGAAAATATTGCTTGAAACTCCGCACTGAAAACCCTAACTTAAAAGTTAATTTCATGTATTTAAGTGGACAAATAAGTAAATAAGTTTTTTTTTTAAATAACATAAAATGTGATTTTTAGAGGTAAATGAAAAGACGGCAAATATTAATAAAATGATATTATCTAATGCTAATCAAACTTAATCTATCACCTGCCACCATATTATATTATTTCGGCTTTTGAAGACCAATTCAATTCAAAGCAACGCATTTCCAAACAGAGGTTTTATGGTGACCCGTCATAACAGCCCGGCGACAGAATAGCCCCGACAAAACAGCCCCGTCAAAATAGCCCGGCGTCAAAATAGCTCAAGACAAAACAGCCCCGACAAAACCGTCCCGACAAAACAGCCCCGTCGAAACAGCCCGGCGTCAAAATAGCCCAGGACGGAAAAATCCCATCAAAATGGCCCCGTCAAAATAGCCCCGACAAAATAGCCCGACGACATAATAGCCCAGGACAAAACAACCCGGCGACAAAATAGCCCGGCGACAAAATAGCCTCGTCAAAATAGCCCCATGATAACTCCATGTCAAAGTATTTTTAAAAAATGTTGTGAAACTGAATCAAAATTTAATTCGAAATTAGTGGCTTGAATGCTTTGACCGTTTTGAGTACTGTTTGTTATTATTGTTCTCCAGAAGTTTAATTTGCATAGTCTTGCTTATTCAAATTTGTATCTGGCTTACAAAATTGTGTTGACATTATCCTCATCACAAGTTGCTTGTGAGAGGTCGTTTTCAAAATTGAAATACGTTTTGAACAGATTAAGAAATTTTCTGAACCAGTCAATTCTACGATCCTTCATGCTGATGTCTTGTGAGAAAGACTCTTTTCCAAGAATCAATAACAATGAAATCATTGATGTTTTAGCATCGACTAGTGAAACGATGAAAAAGCTGTTATAATAGTTAATAGAAATATTAGACTCTAGTGTTTCTTATGTTTAAATTGATCAAACTAGGAGTTAAATAAAATTTCCCGGGCCGGTTTTTTAAGCCAGTCCGACCCTGGTGACAGGGCTGTTTTGACGGGGCTATTTTGTCGCCGGGCTATTTTGTCGCCGGGCTATTTTGTCGCCGGGTTGTTTTGTCCTGGGCTATTTTGTCGCCGGGTTATTTTGTCGGGGCTATTTTGACGGGGCCATTTTGATGGGATTTTTCCGTCCTGGGCTATTTTGACGCCGGGCTGTTTCGACGGGGCTGTTTTGTCGGGGCGGTTTTGTCGGGGCTGTTTTGTCTTGAGCTATTTTGACGCCGTGCTATTTTGACGGGGCTGTTTTGTCGGGGCTATTCTGTCGCCGGGCTGTTATGACGGGGTGCCAGGTTTTATATAATTCATGCCAAAGTTTCACAATGACATGATTCGATTTTTTGAGCCAACGATATTTTCGGTGTTTAGAAATAATTGCTTACTTTATTTGAAAAAAAAAAACAATGTACCCTCCTCCAGCAATTCAGACGATAAAAATTTGTCTTCCCAGATAATGTAAATAACCACTTCTCGATCGAACAAAACTAAACAAAAGCCAAATAATTGGTGCCGAAAGCAACTAAAGGAGTAAAAATCAATTAAGAATAATTCCCCAGTGAATTAATGCGGATGATTGGGACTGTTCTTGGCAAGCTGCAACAGAATATCTCGCCATTTGTTCAGAAGAGCCTTTTTGAACTCCACATTATACTTCTCCATCCTCTTGCTGAGGTCTCGAAGTAGATTATCATCGACATTTTCTAAGAGGTACGCTAGATGGGGTATGCTGTTGAATATTATGCCATGGGGCATGACTTGATAGAAATCAGCCATGCGAACCCAGTATAAAATACTTTCGTAGTCGTATTCATTTTTAGGGTCGGGTATCCCGGCTTGTGAGGGATGGGGTGAGATTATGGATGAGTTTGCTCTTATCTTCAGAAAGGTGCTTTCATGGTTTCTTCCGTGCATGATGAAGTAGTCTACGTGCCATCTGGCTAACAGTTCAGGAGATGGGAAGAACATGGGAACGTTCATACGGTATAATTCGAACAACGTCATGACTGAGATTTGATAGGGGATGTTGACTACAGCTCTGTAAGAAGCCAGATTGCGGTAGGTGAATTCCGATATAAAATTAAATTTTGCCGTACAGTTGATCTGAAATGATTGACCTGGTGAGACAGATTCAAATTAATATAAACAATTTCCTCCTTAAATGGATAATTAAAATATTGATACCGTGAATCAAACGAGAATTTGAAAACATTTTGATGTTAGTGAAAGATTTCAGGATAATTTATTTATTTATTTATTTGATTAAAGTCCGTTGCATAACTAAGATGATTTGGACTAATTGAAAGAAAAAGCTCTTATAAAACATTTAAAATACCCACTTCATTACAAGAGGAGGTGAAATTATCCATGAATATCTTGTTAAATCCAGTCACGTCATATCTCCTCAGTATGATGAAAGTTTTGTTATCCATTGTGTACTGTGCATTGGTATAGTCGCACATGCTGGGTATGTGTTGAACTGGTAATCCGGTGTAATACTGCATAAATTTGGCATCGTAAAGATTATTTCCTCCAAAGATGTTCCAAGGTTTTTCGGCCATTTTCCTAAAGATTTCGTTCATCTTGTTCAGTCGATCTGCTGTGAATCTGAACATGTCGTACCTTGAACAAACATCGGTTGTATCATAAAATGCTACATCGATGTGATAGGTTTATTGTGATTCGAATTTGCCAACTATTAGAAATAATTATTAATACTGTTTGGAGTATTGCAAATTAAAGTAATGAAAGCTGTTTAATCCATTGGAGTACAATTAAACAACATTAAACAGATTTTAACAATTTTATTTATTTAAATATTAATTTTTTATCGTCGTTTTTATCAAGACTTTTTTTGTTTAACAACCTGATAGTAGCCAATACTATAACGCTCTTGTTAAGTGGTAAGTAGAGTTCACACAATGATGCTGGATGAGCACAAAAGACCACATCAACTGCTTTCATTTCTGGATCGTCTTTGTAGGCCTTTATGAAACTATCAGCCACTTGTGGTGCCAAATCTTTAACATTATCGGCATTTAAGACCTAAATATACATAATAATTTGAGTTTATTAATATGCTGCAACAGAAAGAGGCCTTAATTGTTTTTTGTTTGCGAAATGGTTGATGACGAATGATTTAATTGATTTGGACAAGTAGGATATAAATATTGCATGTTAGTGAACAATTTCCCCAAACTCGAATAAAGTTAAAATAATGCCCAAATATAATTCAGCTTTTTAATAAGCTGCATTCATTGGTCAAAAGAAGAAAAATTAAAAAACAAAATTAAAACTTAAAAAAATACCTTTAGTTTTGCTTTTCTGCTGCAGTTATGCAAACCACACCTCGAAATATCCAAGCTGTAATCCAACAAATTGACCCCAAATGGTTGCAGAATATTTGCAAGATCTTTCATAGGACTCATATGCATTTCGGTGGCCCATACGACCAGCGGTTTGCTATGGAAAATCTTTTTAGCGGTTATCCTGGCAGATGGTGGAATAATATTGATATCGTCAGATTCAACGTAAGACAGATCTGTCCTGTTGTTATCAACGAGAGTGAGTAGGTTTTTCCTGAAAGTCTTGTTTTCTTTTGTAAATTCCAGTTTCAACATGTTCCTAGGGTTTTGTTCATTGAGGCTGATTTGTTGATTAGTCCAAGTGACTGCTGCGATGATGTACTCTTGATAAGTCAAGTTGGAAGCCATCATTATTCCCAGGATCGTCAATAATAATAAGAAGAATAATAATCTCGTTTTTTTCGAAACGGTTTGAGGTTTCTGATACATAATTGTCTAAATTTGGTGACTTAGCAACTGTTTAATCGGTTATTAATTAACTAATTTATTATTTTATTTGATTAATTAGCCTTGTTCATCGTTTTTTGTTAATTATCCGTCCAATTAGGCAACAGCAAGCAACGTAACCATGAGTATGAGAGCTTCTCGACGCTTTTGACTGGAGGGATGGCATGATTCTCTATTACGTCGCTAAAGTTACAATTGTTTTGGCTATTTGTTGAAAGTAGATATAATAATTATTATTAAGAGTAAAATAAAAAATATTTTGGAAATCGTTATTATTAACCGAATATTATTAACATCGGATTCGAAAAAACAACCATTTTGAATCAAAATCTAAAAATAAAAGCCAAATAAATGGTACCGAAAGTAACTAAAGGCGTGAAAATCAATTAAGAATAATTCCTCAGTGAATTAATGCGGATGATTGGGACTGTTCTTGGCAAGCTGCAAAAGAATATCTCGCCATTTGTTCAGAAGAGCCTTTTTGAACTCCACATTATACTCTTCCATCTTCTTACTGAGGTTTCGAAGCAGGTTATCATCGACATTTTCTAGGAGTTACGCTAGATGGGGTATGCTGTTGAATATTATGCCATGGGGCATGACTTGATAGAAATCAGCCATGCGAATCCAGTATAAAATGCTTTCGTAATCGTATTCATTTTTAGGGTCGGGTATCCCGGCTTGTGAGGGATGGGGAGGGATTATGGATGAGTTTGCTCTTATCTTCAGAAAGGTGCTTTCATGGTTTCTTCCGTGCATGATGAAATAGTCTACGTGCTATCTGGCTACAAGTTCAGGAGATGGGAAGAACATGGAAACGTTCATACGGCATAATTCGAACAACGTCATGACTGAGACTTGATAGGGTATGTTGGCTACAGCTCTGTAGGATTCAAGGTTGCTGTTTGATATGTAATTAACATAAAAATTATTAAATCCACGTAATTTGAATGTCCGATTGGCTGGTTGGAGTTGGTTGATATTAAAAGAGGTCCTCTTTGACGGTTGTTCGGATCCCAAGAAGAAACTTGGGCAGGAGATCAGTCAGTGTGTTAAATTGACTAAATTTGACAGGTTTTTAAATAGATTTAATGTTTACAGATGTTTTAATGTGGGCAGAAATGAAGTGATAATTAAACATCGCAGTGGGTGAAGTAGTTAAAGTGGCTTAAATGCGGAAATAGCCGAAATGAACACCCGCTTGATCAACAACTGATAATAATTAAATAAGCTTTATACTGTGTGAATTTTTTTATGGGTAATAAAAAAATACAGCATAATTTTTGTCTAAACTTAGTTTGAATTATTTTTACATTTGTTTGAGCCCTGGCACTCCTGGAAAACTTTTAATTTTTACTTAGATTCAGATATATAAAAAGGATTCGAAATTTATAAATATTTAACATTTTTTAATGACTCATTTTAATTAACATAATTTATAATAGTTATTAAAGGTGATGATTTTGGAACTTCTATGGTTGTAATTATGGATTAATATCATTATGAATACACATCACCAAACTCAACCTTAGCCATACATTCTAAGAAATGCCTTTATGTGCGTGTTTGTTGGATGTTATCATTATTACAATAACACAACTTGAGCTATTGGCGGCCTACCAAGTTTGCCTAAAAGCTCTACAATGGTATTTGATATCCACATTCTGTGATTGCCAATTTGTTTCGTCGCATTTTATTTCATTACTACCGCATTGGTAATAATTTTGCTGAGGATGGAATTATTAATATTAATACAATTAACCAATTAATAAGATTTATTAATAAAAACTATGACATTGAATTCTCTCATTCCGATGTTCGTCATCGTTACAAACATCGAAGCAGGTTTTTACGATTTGTTCATGTTCTAATGATTTCAAAAGATTTATTACTAAATATTTAAAATAACTCATGATAAGTTTAAGAAATATAAAATTGTCTCAAATAAATCATTTATAAAGTTTGTTTATTGATGGATAAAATTATGGATATATCAATTAATATTGTTATAATCTTGGCCGCGATAAATTAATTATTTATTAACAAATAACATTATCTTCAATTCATAACTGTAAAGAAAACTTTTGGTCTACTAGATAGGTGATAACATGATCAAAAAAACGCTTGGATCAAGAAACATCATTAATAAAACTGGGAGTTGTGCTCCTGTAATCCAGCTATTGGAGGAAGGAGACGTTACGACCCTAACCCTAACCCTAATCCGAATTAGATAAATTTGTAGGTCCTATGCCAACAATATCAAACCTTCATACCCTTCGTCACACCCATGAATACAGTCCATCTTTTGCCAAAACCACCCTCTTTTCCTAACTTGCTACGGACCTAGACTATACAGCACCATTCCCCTCATTTGTCGAAAAACCAGTATCAGACTATTCATGTTGTTATATTCATTATTTAAATTGTCCTTTAAGTTGTACTTCGTTCGTGGTATTCTCGATTAATAGTTTATTTGACAGGATTATTATTGTTCTTTCAATTAATTGATAAATCTTGGTCACCTTGCCAGCGGAAGCTTGCGCTTCCTTAAAGCTGATCCATAAGTTATTTAATAATCCGCCTGTTGGTTTTTTGAGTTTGTTTCTTTCTTTTTGGATTAACAAATGTTGCTCAAAATAAATAAATAAAAAAAAAATTATGTCACTATAGCAATGTTAAAATTTAATTTACAATGACAACATTATTCACCATGCAATTAAATAACGAAAAATGTACAATTTTAATTTAATAAATTTAATTAAACAAATTCTACTAGCTATATATATTTTAGTTCGAATCTACACTTAAAAAGATACTTATTCTATATTGAAAAATAAATGCTTTCAGTAACTAAGAACAGATATGCGATCAGAGAACATGATCCTGTTGACATGGATTGCAATTACAAGCTTGAAAATGTAACAAGAGTCAGATGGGAATACATCTCAACATACGAGATCAGAAGTGAAATTATCTATGATAGTCGATCCCACAAAAAATTGAGAACTGGTTTTGAGGTCTTCTGTGAACCTCATGAAACATTTATTTCAACATGTAAACTCATACTGAATCAAGCAAGAAAAGACGATTCAGGAATTTATATCTGTTCCGTTGGAAAAGAAAATGAAGCAATGATTTATTCCGATTTGAAGATTGTCAATGAATTTGAATTGGTGATCAGAAGTAATATCAATTGTATATTTCGCAGTGATTCAAAATTTCGATAAAATTTCCATGTAAACTAGATGGTTAAAAATAAAATAATCTTCGTAATTCAGTAACTTGAAGCGTCTCAAATTTGCACAATTATTGACAGGGCCAAAACAGAACACAATGGTGGTAAGCGATGGTGATTCAGTTATTCTTCCATGTGAACACAACGTAAAAAATTTAACACGTGCAAGATGGAGCCATATTCCACTTCAGGGTGTTATGAATTACAATCTCTTTAAATTGAACGGGACACCAAATCACGATAATTACTTTCTTGTAATCTCAAAATACTTCAAGCAAACAAGGAAAGTGCAGGAAGATATATTTGCATGGTTGGAGAACCACTTGAGTTTGAAGAGACTTATAAAATGAATCAAATGACATATTTCATTGAAATACAACTTGTTGTTGGAGGTAATTATGAGGAATAGTAATTGTATTATTTTATCAATGTCATCATCATAATGACGTAAATATAAATTAAATTTCGCCCATTTTGTTGTTCCCCACCTACGATTATAAAGCTTATAATAAATTATTAAATTTACAAAATTTTTGTGCAATGTAAGCAAAGGTTAAATTTGAAAATTTTGTCATGGTCATCTTGAAATTATTACGTAAATGCTTTGTTAAAACAGAATTGACATGCAATGAAAACATGAATAATGGTCTCACATTGATTGGAGAAAATGATTGCTATGGAATAGAAGCAGATGTTTTAAATCTGAAATGTTCTTTCAATTACTTTGGCAACATCAATTATAACCTTCTTTATCTCAGATGGATTGAAAAATATAAATTTAATTCATTGGAAAAGAAATTAAATTCATCACTAATAAACCATGAATTGAAAGATAAATCATACAAGATTTCAATTCAAACCAACTTATCTGTTGCATATGAGATGCAAAACTCAATATTCCAATGTGTTTTGGATGATACTTTGGTCAAACCATGTCAGCTACAGGAATTCAGAACCCAATGTGAGGCTTTAATGAAAACTTTGTCTAAGTGTCAAACTAAGTGTCATTTATTCACAAAATTAGTACTTCTCAACCAAAGGCCAATAAAATACTTGTTAATCATTTTATATTTTAATATTTTTAAGACATCAAAAATACCACAAGTAGATCTTCCATATATTCCATTGACCTTCCCACCATAAAATGCTCTGCCAACAAGAGCGAAAATGTCCAATGTTCATACCATAGGGTTCATGAAATTGCAGAAGACTTTGTTCATTATCAACATGAAATATCATCTGATAAAAATATGTTTTCCCCTGGTAATTACACCTGCATTGCTAAATGTCACCTCGGAGAACACAAGGCTTGCATTATCAAAGCAATGGAGTTTGAAATTGTTCAAGAAATACCCATGACATGGTCTAGCATGGGTATGTATGTTAATTTAAATATTCATTACTAAAGTTCTTGCTTCGTTTAATTTCTTTTGTAATTGTACTTGTACTTCATTTATATAGCGCCATAACCATAGTACAGAAGCATTCAGCCAATCTGAAATTGTTGTTCTTATTTGCTTTCAGGATTAACATCTGTTTTAAATGTGATAACATTCATCCTACTTGTAATAGCAATAATAACAGCTTTCATTCTAAAAAAGAGGTAACGGGTATGATTAAGCGATGTTAAAAAATTTTCTTTTATATATTTACATAATTAAAGATGTTGGGAATCAAGAAAGAAAAATACTGTTGCAGAAAGTTGTGGTTAAATTTAATTTTCAATTATTTGAAATATTTTATTTAATTTATTATAAAAACTATTTTTCTTGAATTTTGATTTCTGTGTTAATTTTTACATATGCTCATACAAATTTTATATTTGTTGTTAAAGGTAACGACAAGATAACTTCGATACGTCTAAGGTTGTAAAACTAGATTTTAAATAGAGCATAATTAATCTAGTATTGCCATTACAATTCTAATTATTTTGAGACAGCAATATTACTGAACAATCAGAAAATCAATGCGTTTCGCCTCCTTTGATATCTGCTTCAGCACCACTTATTACAAGTCATGCTTCTCATCCATTGGAAATAGTTTGTGTAAAAGGTGATAAAATCCTGTTGCTGTTTGTATCAAGAACACATTTTAAAGTTCAATTTTATGTATAATAGATCAATTTATTCTGCACAAGCTCTAAATATGGCCATAAGAAACAATTTGCTTATTTAAAGTGCGAAAAAAAAGAATAAAATCATCTTACTTTGTTACAACACTTTGCTGGGATAGCTGAAATGATTTGAAATTCATCATCTCCATTAGATGATCAAGCTCTTGTGGAAATCAATTCAAAAAGTGGTGACATCATCAAATGAAATATTTTGCATAACTTTTAGGAAATGAAATTTTTAAACTACTTTCTTGACACAGTTTTTTTAACATCCCTTTATGATTATTATTAAAGATGGCTGCAACACAAATTCTAAACATTCAAGGTATCATTAATTTTATATATTATGTTTATAATTAATTTAATAAAACATTAAATTAGAATTTTTAACATTAAACAGAGCACAATTAAATAAATATTACTTAAATAAATTTTAATCAACTTGTGACAGGGATGAAGACAGTATTAAAGAAGCAATATCTCTTTTGAATACTGATTCAGCATCACCTGCTACAAGTCATGCTTCTTGCCAGGGACAGAGTTCTGATGCAGATGCACATTCAAGTAAATTGCTGAGCTATACGGTACCGAAGTCACGTAACAGTTCCGTGAACGACGGCTTCTTCGGCGAATCGGAATAAACAAGTTAAATCGAGGTAATGACAGGAACGGGTGGGAAGAATTTTTTGATGATAAAGTCAAACGGGGTATTAGGTGGTTCAATTTAATTACCCTCTTATTACCCGCGATTATAAAATTATTAGATGCGCTTTTTTGTCGAAGTTGTAAATGCAAATGCCAGATAAGTTCCCATATTAATTAAATAATTAAGGCCAAAAAAGAACAAGATTCAACAATATTTAACGGTCGCTCAACAAAGTTTTCAGCTTCCCAAAAAATCAAATTCTGCGGAAACTCAAGACTCGTTTAATATTTTAATAGAACGAAGTTTTTTTCAATAACTTAAAATTATCTTGTTAAACAGATTAGCAGTTTTAAAATTAATAATATTTTAAGCTTATTTTGATTTGATTTCTTTAAATCTTTCTTTAAAAACGATTACTACTACTACATACTAGAATGCTGATGATAGATGAGGCTTTATGGGATGCAAGTTTCGAGGAACATTCTGCATTAGAACGTATGACCTTGGATCTACTTAGATTTCACTTGAAACCAAAAAAAGTGATTATTTAATATTATTAACTTTAAACCACTTGCAAACATCGAAGCTTAATCTTTTAGATGCCTAACTCTGTATAGTTTTCACGTCATCATTGCAGTTTCCGTAGAGTTTAAGTTTCAATATTACAATTTTTTACTCTTTCTTTTAAATTTTATTAAAATTAAGTTTTTGCTTCAATCTCATTTTCAACTATCTCGACATTCTGTTTCGGCGATCTTCACATGACATACCACAAACAGAAAATATTCTCTCAACATTAGCCTGTTGATGCCAGAATGTCAAGAGCCATTTCTGCCAGAAAGGTATATGTGACCTGGTTATCAATCTAGTTTGTCAGTGCGTTTGTATTGGCAGCACATCCCTGCATGACCTTTATGAACAATTCAGATTTGACCGATTACTCTAGCAGCGATCGGCAGTGGTGATGGGGGTCCGGGTTTTCGCAAAATTTATTTTATTTTTTTAAATTTGTTTGTTCAAACCAAAAGAGTGTCACAAATGACCTACAACACAAATTGGTGTCAGATAATCTGTTCTTATAGAGTGCATATACCAAATTTAAAATAATTTAATTGTTAGAAACTTTCTCAAGTCGGTGTTGGAAATGCAGGCCTCAAGTCGATTATGAGTTGTAGAGCTAATAATATCTGGGGTTAGAGAGTCCCAGGTTTTCGCGATTAGGTTGGTGAGGAAATGGACGCATCAGAGTTTCTGAAGTCTGCTCAAATAAGGTAGATGTCGTAAACCTGGTATGGCCCTTGTAAAAAACCTTTGGACTCGCTCGATCTTTGTTATGAGCTGCTGTTATGGGGGCTCCAAACCGGGGAGCAATATTCGAGGATTGAAATAACGAAATCGCAATAACAAATAGCTTATTGCCTTAAAACTTCTTAATAATTCACTTTCAATAATGTAAAAGCAATAAGATTGTTAGACAATATCTAAAAATCAAATTTGTAAAGGCATGATTTACTCATAGACAATCCCATGAAAATAATAAACAAATTTGTCGAAAATCTCCGTAAAATCCGTAAAAGCTCTGAGATGTTTGGGCCATGCGGAGTGTAGCGGTCCTTAAAATTATTTAACAAGTAAATCGTTAGTCAGCAACAAACATTCATATTCAAATGTTGCTGCACATCTGGCCGCTCAAACGAATCCAACAACAGAAAAAAACACCCCATAAGAATTACGCGAGTCTTGGTTCATGGATATGAGAATTATGTGATGGACATAATATAAATAAAATAATATATATAAAAACCAAAAATTCATTATGCCAGATTTAATGTAAATATCCGAAATTTATTATGTCAGATATAATAAAAAAATCTGAAACAAAAGTAGAAGAGAGACTGAAATCATTGTGTTCAATGTTTTGCCTATAGCAATAAATTTATGTTTATTACTAAACATTATTAATTCTAAAATATAATTAATTTTATGACATTGACTTAACTTGTGAAGTGTGCGGCACCAGCTTGGATGGCGTTAAGAATGAATGATGATGCTGTCGCAATAAATGCTTAATATGCAGCTCTTACCTAAATAATTAGTAATAACTTAAAAACTATTAAAAATAGAACAAACAGAAAAAAGATAAACTAACAGAAAATGGTTGAAACATTA
Source organism: Whitmania pigra (assembly GCA_021613335.1). NCBI lineage: Eukaryota > Metazoa > Annelida > Clitellata > Hirudinida > Haemopidae > Whitmania > Whitmania pigra. The sequence continues at coordinate 547,101 of JAJTWR010000001.1, forward strand.
ATTACAGGCGCATAAAATATAGTAATATTTAGTAATCAAAAAATATGATAAACCTTACATATTTAGATGAATTCGTGTGATGAATGAGAGCCGGGTTTACCCAGGTTGAGTTTCTGATGCAGTGTGGTGATGTGACCTCTACGCCATTCCTGGTGAACCCATTAAAAAAATATTTCATTGGGTTGAAAAGCCCCTGACCATTGGTACAATCCGACCAATTGCTTAATTCAGGCAGGAACGAAATTGGTTTATTGGCTTAAATAAAAAAGAAAAATTTGTTGAACTTACCCAAATTTGTGTAAGTGGTCATTGAATGACCCTTTAACTTGTTTTGTAATAAATAAATAAAAAAATAAAATAATTGTGCTTAGTAATAGCTTATTAATATTATTATTAATATTATTATTATTATATTATTATTATTATTATTATTATTATTTATTATTATTATTATTATTTATTATTATTATTATTATTATTTATTATTATTATTATTATTATTATTATTATTATTATTATTATTAGTAGTAGTAGTAGTAGTAGTAGTATTATTATTATTATTATTTATTGGTTATTATTATCTATTACTTAACTTAACTTAATATTGTTTATTGCTTTAAAATTTGTTATTGCTTTCTTTTTTTATTGTGCCTCATTCTCATTGGTTGTAACTTGAATAAGTTGTGATTAAGTCGTACACAACACATGAGAAGTGTTTGAGACACTCTGCGGAAAGCAGTCAGCTTTAGCTCATTTCGGTTGAATTCACTTCAACGCCAAGCTTATAGCAGTGCAAAAAAAATAAAAAATAACTCGAGCTATTTGCAGACAATTAGGCTTGCCTATAAGCTGTACAGTGGCACTTGAAATCGAAATTTGGATATTGCCAACTTTTCAACGCAATTCATCTCAATTCTATACTGCGGTAATATTGCTGAGGATGTAATTAATTCTAATACAGTTAACAATTAATACAAATAACGAATTAAGATCAACGAAGCATGGCAAAGAAATCTGTCATTCCGATGTTCCTCCTTTTCGCAATCATCGAATCAGGTTTTATGAATTGTTTTTAATAGTTTAAGTAGTAAAATAGTATAATAAATTTTAATAATTTTAAATAATTTAATATTAAATATTTAAAATAACGTATGACAATGGCAACAAAAATATTAAAATTGCATTATTTTAAAGTTAATTAATTAATGTTTTTAAGCAAAATAATTTGCTCAATAATTTAGCAAAAAAACCAATCTGAGCTAACTTGCACATTAAGTTTTCGCATTATTTTAATTTCTCCGATAAAAACATAAAATTAAAGATGTTTTAATTGATAGTCACTGCGTTACCATGACAATGTTGATGATGATGATGATAATAATAATGATGATAGCAAAGTTAACAATGATGGCGATATTTAGTTAATTAAAAGATAATTTTTTTAGTATTGATCAAGGACAGATATGTGGTCCGAGAATATGCACCTATCCAAATGGATTGCAATAAACTTGGAAATGTAACAAGAATCAGATGGGAGTACATCTCAACAAACGACATCAAGAGTGAAATCATCTACGACAGCCAATCTAATAAAATGTTAAAAACTGGTTTTGAGATCTCTTGTGAACCTCAGGAAACATTTATATCAACATGCATTCTCAAACTGGTTCGAGCAAGAAAGGAAGATTCTGGAAAATATATTTGTTATATTGGAGAAGGAAATTACGCTAAGTCTGACTCCAAATTGTTGAATCCTATCCTTGAAATTGATTTGGTGATCAGAGGTAATATTTACAATACAGCTGTATGATAGCGTTAAAATATTTTCTAAGACTAAACTGATTATCAGAGTATCAATGTATGATTTTATTAACAGGACCAGTACATAAAAGAATTATTGTAAGCAATGGTGATTCAGTTATTCTTCCTTGTGAACACAACATACAAAATTTAACGCGAGCAAGATGGAGTCATGTTTCACTTCAGGGCGTTATGAATTATCAAATTTATTATATGTCTTGGAGTAAGTTATCCATCAACAATTACGAAGGCCAATGTGAACCTCATCAACTTTCTTGTAATCTGAAAATACTTCAAGCAAACAAGGAAAGTGCAGGAAGATATATTTGCATGGTTGGAGAATCACTTGAGTTTGAAGAGAAATATGGTTTGGATCAAATGACACATTTCATTGAGATACAACTTGTTATTGGAGGTAAGTGTTTTATTGTTAGGCAAGCATTCTAAAAGTAAAGAATCCATAACAAAGTAAATTAACACAGGGCATAAAATGTTTTAATAACTTAAATTTAAAATGAATTTAATAAATATTAAATTTTAACAAAATGTTTTAACAGAATTGACATGCAATGAAAATATGAATAAAGATCTCACATTGATTGGAGAAAATGATTGCTATGGAATAGAAGCAGATGTTTTAAATCTGAAATGTTCTTTCAGTTACTTTGGCAACATCAATTATAACCTTCTTCATCTCAGATGGATTGAGAAATTTAAATTTAATTCATTGGAAAACAACTTAAATTCATCACTAATAAACCACGAAGTAAAAGATGAAACAAACAAGGTTTCAATTCAAACCAACTTATCTGTTGCTTATGAGATGCAAAATTCAACATTTCAATGTGTTTTGGATGATACTTTGGTGAAACCTTGTCAGTTGCTTGAATTCAGAACTCAATGTGAGTCATAATAATTATGTAAATATAATATAATATAATATAATATAATATAATATAATATAATATAATATAATATAATATATATAATATAATATAATATAATTATAATATAATATAATATAATATAATATAATATAATATAATATAATATAATATAATATAATATAATATAATATAATATAATATAATATAATATAATATAATATTAATATAATATAATATAATATAATATAATATAATATAATATAATATAATATAATATAATATAATATAATATAATATAATATAATATAATATAATATAATAATATAATATAATATAATATAATATATATAATATAATATAATATAATATAATATAATGTAATGTAATATAATATAATATAATAATGATAATCATATTTTCCCAAAATTGTGATGATCGTTTGTGGAATTATTTTAAATTGACCGCGTATTTTCTAAACAATCTTTTTGGGATAATACTATTGTAAACATATAAATTGTTAACTAACAATAATATAATTTGACGAATTATTCACTTTTTCTTATTCTTTTCCTACATAATTGATTTAACAAGTGGGTCGTAAATTAAGCTAAAAAGTATTTTATTAACGAGTTATAGCTACTATTATTTTGTAGTGAAGTTTTTACCTGTTTGATAAACATTGCGCAATTGGAGTGGTTCCACATCAGTGCACCCGCAAGGCCTAATGACTGCGCCTCTCATAGTGGCAGCGCGGATTCGAATCCCATTGCGGGAACGTGGTCCTAATCAGTTAGCTATTATTATTAAGCAGGGGACGTTAATAGAAATAGCTTCTACAATCAATTCCGGCACATGAATAATGAACTTGAGAATAAAAATACAATTAAATGCATACCAATTTTTATGTGATTATGATAAATTTTAATATTTGCAAAGCAAAATGCTAATTAAATAAATATATCTTTAAATACCCAGATGTAAAAAATGTCACGGATAGATCTCCACCTATAAATTTCAATGATCTCAACATCATAAAATGTTCTGCCAACAAAAGTGAAAATGTCCAATGCTCGTATTATTGGGTTCATGAAATTGCAGGAGCCATGATTGAAAATCCCTATGCAATCTTACCCGTTGAACATATGAATTCGCCCGGTATTTACATCTGTGTTGCAAAATGTCACCTTGGAAATAATGAATGCATCATCAGAGCAATGGAGTTTGAAGTTATTGCGCAGCCAGCTTTAAGCGCTGGTTAGAGTCTGCAACTTAAATATCTGACTTTAATAAATACAATTATTGGTGATATTTATGATAAATATTTTATTGCTTATCCTAGCATTATTACCTGGTATAACTGTTGCAGTGATCTCTTCTGCAATCACTATTGCTTTTGTAATTTGTGTGGTGCGAATTAATATGAGGTTGGTGCTTTGATTTTGCATGACGAAAACACTAGTTTGATTATTTGTTGTAATATATATTACATAATAATTGTATTTACAACATATTTATTGAAATTTATATGAAAAAATCAAGTAACTCTAGTAAAAAAGTTGACCCATCTCTTCAGGACTTCATGGGACAGCGAAGACACAAGGCGCCTCTGACGCTACGCACATGGCGCTTTATAAATCAATTATTATTATTATTATTATTATTATTATTATTATTATTATTATTATTATTATTATTATTATTAAAATACATAAATTGTAATAATCTTAGATTTATTAATTTTCAGGATGAAAAGATACCTTAAAGACAAAAAAGTAAACAATATTATAAATATGTTGTTAAAAATAATTTTAACAAGGTTTTAAAATAAATTTAAAGTATTTCAAATAATGTCCTGAATCTTATCTTGTCATAATATGACATTGAATTCTAATTAAGATATTATTTACCAACCAGACTGAGGGTGACTCTTTGACTTCTACAAATGTCTCTGATACCTCAGAACCACTTTTGAATTTTGGCTGGAAAGTTCTAAGGCGGCGACATGTAAACAATGTAAAGATGGAAAATTTTGCATGAATTTCTTTGATAATGAAACATTATTATTATTATTATTATTGTTGTTGTTGTTGTTGTTGTTGTTGTTAAAAAAACACATCAAAAGCCTTAATTAAAATTACAGCAATTATTTGCCGTTGTATGTAGCCATTGTTTTAGAAGTAAAAAGTATAATCAAGCTTTAAATTATGAAAGGACACAGGAGAAAGGAAATTTTTGAAAGAACAAAAACGGAAGGGTTTATATAAAGAAAGCTCAGGGCCTGACATTACTATATGTGAATTGTGAGCAATGTCAGATTACTAATCTGTGCAGTTTATGCATGCAATCTAGTAGAAATAATTTTATTTTTATGTTTTAATCTGATACTTAACATTGATTGATTTAATTCAAAATTACAACTACAATTTTATTGAATTTTAAATAGCTTTCGGTTCAAATTACTTATCAACAGATATTTAATGTTTGTTATTAGTGCATGCATTTTTTGTTGAGTTTTTAATATATAATGCAAATTTATCTAGAAATACATCAATTAATTTTTGTTAAGCCTCTATAAATAGATCTGCATGTGATTCAAATGTTCCAAACCTAACATTTTATCTGCATTTGATTCAGACCTGATGAGAAGCAGTTGATTGACATAGTTAGACTAGAAAGGGCAATCCTCCTTCCTGTATTGTGTCATCCAAATCCAAAAAGTGTGAGTAATTTTGGATTAATATGTGAAGTTGAACGCTAACGCGACGATTAAATAAATACTGTAGTAATGGCAACTGAAATACTTAAAAGCCTTATCCTCTTCATTTCTAAGTGAATGGTGATTCACTTCTCTTAATGTGTTAAAAATGTTTCAAAGTTGTCCATTATTTTTGCGATTATTATTTTTTTGTAGGTGCTGGTGATTGGAAAGAATATGGAAAGGCTTGTGAGAACATTGTCAACTTATGAACAAGTTGAATCCACAACAATTTTTGAGATGGATGAAGTTAGTTTTTTTTTTGTCATTTCAATTAAAAACATCCAGGTTGCTTGGCTGCGTTTATTTTTTTAGCGAGGACTGATTTTTGGAAGATATTCTTCAACGCATATTTATTTTCCTATTTGCTTTTGTTTAAGTATTGAATGTGCAAGTATAATATCCATCGGATTTTTATGAACTAAGTAAATATTTATTTATTTTTATTCCATTAACAGAGAAATGCTATTCTTTATCGTGAATGTTTTCCCGATTTCCCTTCTTCTCTGGATAATCCTAAAGTCAAAGTTTTTACTGGAGATGGATGTACATTTTTAAAAAATAATAAAAATACTTTCGACGTCATCATCAATCACTCTTTGGCAAGCAAAGGTATGAGAATTATAATATTAAAATTATTATATATATATATGTGTATCTCATTAGTTTGGATGTTTAAGCAATTCAAGGTAAATTCTTAATTACATTATATTACATATAGAACAAAATGATTGTCTCAGTAAGCAATATCAGGAAGTTGTTAAAACTGCACTTAAAGAGAAAGGAATCACTTCTTTAGTATGTAAGTTGATTTGTAATTTTTATCCAAACAAGTTAATTTCATCATACCTACATTACAAGCCAAACTTATCACAGTTTCAGGGCAAGATGTCATATATTCTGACACTATTGGAAGTAAGGTGAAGCACTTTTGCAGTACTCTTTTCCCTTCAGTTGAATATTTTAAAATCTCTGTGCTCAGCCACCCTACTGACCTGACAAGTTGCTTAATATGCAGCCTCAACCCAGTAAGTTCAATTACAAAAAATATTTATTATAGTTTTGATGTGACAACGGAAACTGATAAAATAAATGTTTAATCTGATGACCATAAATAACTCAATTTGTCGTCATCACTTTAAAAGATTGGTAAGGTTTAAAGGCATTTTTGTTGGTCATTAATTAAAACATCAGTAATTAACTTAATTAATTTAATTATTCTATTATTAATCCAATCAATTATTCTTAACAAAATCACATTAATTTACTCATTCACTAACAGGAAATCCACTCAAAACTAAAAAAGTTATCGGAAGATATCTTAAACATCCCAAAAATTCCAAGTTGAAAGAAATTGATTGTTATCACAACCCCCAGTTTTTACAACAAAATTTTAACAATTTATTTATTTGACTGGAGTAAATCAACATGTACTTGATATTAGTTATGATGTTTTGATAATCAGTTCATTTTTAACTATGCATGTCCCCGAATGCCATGAAAATAATATAAAATAATATTTAACATAATAAAAATTTATAGAATCATGAAACAAATCAACATTACTTAAATGCAACGATATTTAGCTCTTAAAATTAAAATTATTCATTTCAGTATGTTCCAGTTTCAAATATTACTTAAACAAATTCTTGTAAAAAACTATGGACTAATAAACTTCCACATATTTCAACATTGTCTCTGACAAGGCTTTTGCAACAACGGTCATAGCATTAGCCTTGATGACAGGAATTTGATGTTAACAAGATGATAACAATCTTTTAACGTTGTCCACAACTCTTAAGTCCATTTTTGCAGTTTTTTTTTACCTTATTAACCTGTTATGTTTTATCATCTCTGGTTTAGTTATTCGAACAAACATCGAATTCAAAATAATAAAAAAAAAACGGCATTTACTGTCTGAGCGATTGCGCAATAATAACAACAATAACAACAACCAGGAGAGAAAGTAACTGATATTTTGAGGGCCCGTGAAGGTAGCTTCAGTTAAAAAGATGGGAAACATGAAATCGGTTCCTGGTTGTGTATGCTAGCTTGAGTGAGCTGTGGAATGTGAATCTGGCGCTGAGAGAGAAAAGGATTTGTTTGTCAAGGAGTGTTTGAGTTTGCTGAAGCTGATAGGAGTGTGCGTTGAAGATGTGGATGTTATTAAATAAGAATTTACTAAATCAAAATATCATTTAAATCTGGCGATAGCAGTGAAACACAAATGCGAAAGGTGATATAGTAGGGGATTATAATCATAATTAGAGACATTATTTGTTTAAAAGAGGAAAAATTGGTACTTATTAATTTGTTGAAATCAAAATTGTTCGAACAAAATTCTTATGTTCGATGCTGTTAGTTGATGTCATCACACAATACAGATTACCCGTATTTTAAAATCGTCATTTACATTATACAAATTATAAATAGCTGTGAAATAAAGTCAACAAAATATTTCTGAATACATTTGAATATTCCCAATAATAAAACAAAAAACACGTAAGACATGGATGTCCTGTTCAGAATTATCCTAAGGAGACCAGACCGATCTGTGGCGTGGGGGTTCAAACTTAGGGGTGGTATGGATTCAAAAGGGACGTTCACTTTCCAAAAGGTAATTTGTAGTTATCTGTTTGTTTATTCTATATATATAATATTCTACATATATATATATATAATAAATTATTTATAACATGTTAATTGTAATATATTTTCTTTTTATTATTCATGGGTTTCTGCTGTTGCAATAGATGTATGTTATAATTTTTATGTAACTAATTAAATGTAATTTAAAATATTTTCATATTTCTGTAATTTTTTTTCCGTTTTATTCTTTACTCCAAACCCATCAAGCATTTTGTTTTGTCTGCATAGAATCTGTTTTGAAGGTGTTTAATGCTCCTGGTCTAAATTTTTGCAAGAAATAAATAAATAACCATCTCTATTATGCTTTCTACATCTGAATCTACGCAACATAAATAAAATGGAAAATAAAAATATGTTGGTTTGACGATTCAAAATGTAATGTCGAATTTCATATCATTTCGGGATCACTAGTTTCTTTGATAAGATTCCAAAAAGTTAATTATTTTTAAGATTTAGTTAAAAAGTTAATCAAAGAAAAGTTAGTAAATTTAAAAAGTAAATTTAAATCTAAAATCACAAATTATTAATAATCCCGAAATCTTATTTATTACTCATAAATAATATTAATCGAATCAAAAACGTTTCCAATTAAAAAAGCTACAAAGCCATTAATTATGTTTCTTGCAACTTGTTTACAGCATAGGATGTCTGTACTAGTTGAACTGCGTTTTACTCCTAGGCCCGGATATACTATAAGTATTTGGGACCACGGATATTGCGCTACAATTTAATATTTTTTAATTGGTCAACTTTGCTAAGCAAGTGAATTTCCTATAATTATGCAATTAAACAATTTTGGTCTTTGGTACAAATTATCGTTGTTACTTTCATTGTTATTGATAATAAATTTCTCAATAACTGAAAAATAGTCACTCTAAAGAAATACTCTACTCTTGAATTCTAACGTCACTAATCAGTTCAAATTAATTCTTGGCAGATCTTTCCGAACTCAATAGCAGATAACTGTGGACTGAAGGAAGGGGACAAACTCATAGCGGTTGGGGATAGACTGACTCAAAAGTTGAACTGCTCTGAAGTCTTCGAAATCATCGCCAATTCTGGAAATGTTTTGGAAATCATTGTAGAAAGGCTAGCTTTGATTTTTATTTTTTTACAATTATTTATAATGTTAAATAAATTGTGTTATTAAATAAATTATCTATAATGTTATTAACATTGATATTGGTCACAGACCTGAAAAGAACAATGCAGAAATTCGTACAGAAAGTTTTCCACTATTCAGTGCATCGTAAGTTTGAGAGATCGCTATGATAGATAGTAAATTTTATAATTTACAAGACATATTACTTACTAATTATAAGTACTATTTAACTTATTTAAAATATTTTTTTGCAATTATTTTCACAAATATAATTTAGTTTTATTCAAAACTGCAAAATAAACAGTATATCTCAAAATATGTCTTATATATTGTTGTAAACTTAGATTTTTGGAAGTTAATTAAGTTTATATTGCTAATATGGTTAAATTTGTACTTAATTATATTTGGCATCTTTTCCGGGCACGTGGGATCTATTTTTGCTACAGAAAGGCATTCTCGATAATCACCTGACAAACAACGAGAATCAAGACAACTTAGAAGCCCAAATAACCATTTGCATCCTTAAGTACCTCAATTCCTTAAACGCTTAACTTCTATTATTCAGTTCCGTTAACTGAATACCTGCTCTAATAAACTTATTAGTTAACTTACTTATTTGCGGACCCCCGGGTTATTTCATTGGTGTCAGGAGTGGGATCCCAAAAAGTAAGTCATGAGCAAGGTCTTAGAAGATTTAACTTTTGCTGGAATGAGACGTGAGCTTAAGTTGAGGCAAATGGATTCGAAAGGCTCCAGGGAAGAATTGCAGGATCGCCTGCTGTCGTGGATAGTAGACCAGGGTGAGGATCCAGAAGCTTATATGTTTGTTGATCCGGGTCTGCAATGGGTGATGGGAAATATAAATAAAATGATGCAAAGCTTTGAAGAAAAGATGGAAAAAGTAACTGAGGTTTTCTCCAACAAGGCCTCTACTAGCTACCAACCGGAGGAGACTCCATCAAGCACCATAAACATCATGCCAGCTGGGGCCTCAGCAGTGTACCCGATTGCCACACTGGTTTCGGTTGAGAAGGAGACCGAGGAAATTGTAGATGGAAGAACTTTGGAAAGCGAAGTGTTTCTTCCATGGAGTGAGGAATCGGGAATGGAGCTGAGGGAAGAGCTGGGTGAGGAGAACGGTGCTGAGGAGACCTTTGCTGAGGTGAGTGAGGCCAGTTTGGTAGTTGACGGGGACAGTCCAATAGTGGAGCTCCCAATAAATGTTGAGAATAAGGACAACGGTGAGCTGAGGGAGAGTTTCGCAGACTCCAGAGAAGTCGCGCCAGTGTCCGATGAGCCAGTTCCGTGCACGATTGCCTCGTTGGTATCGGTTGTGGAGAGAACCGAAGAAATAATTGAAGGGGGGACTTTGGGAGAGACCAGAGTGGAGCCTCCTCGAGTTGAGGAATCAGTGGAGGAACTGGACCCGGAAAACAGTGGCGATCGATTTGAGTTGGAGGTTTCCGAATTCGATTCAGCTGTAGATGTCGTGGAGGTTGGAGCTGCGGATGTCATTGTAACTGAGGGTGGAGATGTTGGCGGTGAGGTACTCGGCGGTCGTGAGTATGTGGTTGATAAGGTTGGATCAATGTCTGAGGAGTTCATTTGTGGAGTTCTCAGCCAGGGCGGGTTTTCTGACCTTCGGAGGTCGTCGGAGATTCGAGGCGAGCATTTAGTGCTGTTGGCTGTTTTGCTGATCTTTTTCAGTAAGCGTTTTAGTAGAGATACCAGAGGAGGACGGGCTCGCATTGAAACAATGATGGTACATGGGCACCGTGTTAGAGATTGTGTCCCGAGAGTAAAAATGAAGCTGGCACACATTCGCCGACTGGCGAAGTACCACGGGGAGCAGCAGTCTGTTCGGGACGAACAGATTTAAGGAGGGTGTAATGTTGTAAACTTAGATTTTTGGAAGTTAATTAAGTTTATATTGCTAATATAGTTAAATTTGTACTTAATTATATTTGGCATCTTTTCCGGGCACGTGGGATCTATTTTTGCTACAGAAAGGCATTCTCGATAATCACCTGACAAACAACGAGAATCAAGACAACTTAGAAGCCCAAATAACCATTTGCATCCTTAAGTACCTCAATTCCTTAAACGCTTAACTTCTATTATTCAGTTCCGTTAACTGAATACCTGCTCTAATAAACTTATTAGTTAACTTACTTATTTGCGGACCCCCGGGTTATTTCAATATTGTTAATAAATAAGTATTAAGCTCACATAAAGTCATGTACTTTTTCAGAAAACATGGCGATCATCTTAAGAGCCAAGCTACTGGAATTCTTGGTAAAGAGAAACCATTTTCTGATGACTTCAACAGAATCTGGTCCACATATCGAGGCAAACATCTTTCATCACCCCCACCTTTCCATTGGGAAAGCATCGATTCACAATCATCCATGTTTCCTCCAAGTAATCCCAACATCTCAGATTACTTTGACAATCTCAGCTCCAGCTCAAACCCTGATGTTTCAATGCCACTCAGACTTCACGATGCATTTGACAGAAACCATGGCGATGTATCAAGAGAGTTTAAAGCTTCAAGTTACGGTGAACCATCCTCGTTCTCCGGTTGGGTTCAGTCTCTAGGTGAAGATTTTGAAGACAAATTCAGAAAAGTACGATTTGCAGAACCGCCGGAGAGCAACGTGATTGATTTGGACTCCAAGAGCAGTTGTGCCCCAAGTGTCGACTGGGATTTCAGAGAGCCATTTGGACCATTTACGGCTAAATTTTCGATCCGTAATATTAGAAATGCAAATCAAAACGTCGATGAATCAGCCAACAATACGATAGATTCACTGGCTGGTGAAATGGATAAGATCGATCTGCAGAAATATTTTACTGATAACACTGTTGGAGGATTTGAATTGAAGGGTAATTCAGTTCCATTTCCTTCGAGCCAGTGGCAAACCAGTTATTATTCGTCCTCACCTTCTAGTTACGACACTTTTCCAAGAAGTTCACAGTCTGGAACCTCCAGCAGAATCACAATACCAATAAAATACGTAAATGCAGAGTTTTATGCCTTAACTAACATTATATATCATTATTTCCTAATAAATGTTTCCTATAAAATATACTCTTTACTGGCAACTTTATTTGTGATTCATTTATGTAGCGCCACTTACTTAGCTAAGCTAGATTCCAAATATGATACATTACATTTGTTGCCATTATCAAAGTATACAGAAGTATACAACCCTATATACTAACTTCTAGATATCCCTTTTGATATCAAAAAGCAATTTAAATAATTTCACTTTGCTCAGGAACCCATGGAAGATAACAAACGAACCGACAATTTACCCCCAGAAAGGAGTGGCTTTGGCTCAAATATTTCACAATTTTCGACTTCAGACGCTCAGGCAAATGTTCCAAGTGCATCTGACAAAAAAAACTTCTCGATAACTTCACAGTTTTCTCATTTCACGTCTGATGAAGGACTTCAGTCTCCAACGACTAATACAAACTCCAATTTCATGACATCTGAGCAAAATCCTAGACAACATCCGAGTAATGAAAAATTTAATTTAACATAATCTTTTAATTAAATTTTATAAGTTTAAAACGATATGTGTTTTGCTTTTCCACAGAAAGCAAGAATTTGGACAATTTAGATCTAAAAAAAGCTGGCTTATTTGCTGTTTTGGACAGGTTAATATTTTATAAACATATGTTTTTCATAATTTTTATGAAAGAATTTAGAATAATTATGGATGAATTAATTACGAATGACTGAAGTTTACTTGGATGATTTTGTTGATTCACTAAAAGTAGCTTAAGTTAATAACATTTGTATTCAATAATATGTATTTTTTTATTGCAGATCTATCACGGATAAACTTATGAACTGGAACAGGTTATTTTGAATTAGGCTTGACTTAACATCTTGTTTAACCATTGCTTAACCATATAACCAATATTTGTACACATAATGCCAGGTTATTTCTAATAATTATAATAATTGATCATATAATTATATTTTGACTACACAAGAAAAATCCATGCTTATAAGCAATTTTATCATTTTATTTTAATATTAAATACGTTAGCAAAATTATTAATTTAAAACATTCACTAGTAAGCATCAACGCTTACTTAAAATTTAAATTCCATTTAAAATGTAATTAAACTTAATTATTATAAATAATAATATTATTTGTTAGCGCAAATTATAATTTGTAGTCAATTTCACTCCATTCAGACCACCTGAACCTGAGCATAGCGCCACCTACAAGCTGTTGAAGGAAATGGAAAAATCCAATGATGACTCATATTATGGCTGAATGTATCTTTTAACTTTTGGTTTAGATGTCATTTTGCCTTGGATGTACTTAAATATTTGGATCTACTGCACAAATGTTGGACAAACTTTTGGGGGTTTGACATAGTGCCCTAAAATACACTTTTTGGTCGGACCAGGGTAAGGGTTAGAGGCGAAAAGTTGAAGATGAATTGATAAAATTATATTAATTTAAATAAATTAACAACTAATATTAAGGACAAATGGTTAACAATGAATTGAATATAAATGTAAGACGGAATGTAATTTTATCGTTTATTTATCCACATGCTCTTATGAATTTCAAGAGTTGCTCAATATGGTTTGGATGTTAATGAGTTCAATGTTTTGATTAAAATTTTCGGAAAAAATTTTGTTACATGATTTCACAACTTTTACAAAAGGGTTGAACTAATTTAAATGTAGTTAAAAAAAGTTATCATAAGTTAATATTATAAAAACATTAATTTTAAATGTTGCTTAAAATAATTATTGTATTAATAGCATTTTGGCATTTCAATTACTGTTAGATATTTTTTATTAGTCTCGTCTATTGTTTTTATTATTTTTAGAGTTGATAATTTTAGAATAGCCTTCAAAAGGAAAAAATTCAATTGTAAATTACTTTTTTTTGTAATCGGTAGGTGGTCAGAATATTAACCATAGTTGACTGCCAAAAACCATAAAATAACCTTACAAATACTAATGACATGTAATAATAGTTACTTAAAATCATCTTTAAATCAGAAAAAAACAAATAAGTCGATAACCATATTAGTGATGAATAACGTAAAAACTGTCAAATCAACCACAGAGTTTTAAACATGTTGAATAATTTTTTGAGCGATCATTGCAAAAGCGAAAGTTCCCTCCTAATCATCTAGTCATGAAATGGATGTTATTAAAATACTTAAACTGATACAAAAAAGGGAATGAACAGTCATGGCAGTAAAGAAAGTTTTTGGAAAACGTTTCGAAGACGAAAAAAATCGAAAAATGATGATAATAATAATAATAATAACAAAGTAATAATAATCGCTCATTTGTGCTACTTTTTATTGAAAATGATAAAAACTTTGTTTATTCCACCACTTCAGAACAAACGCTTTTAACTTAATTAAATGCTGATATTTAGAATGATATTCAGAATGTCTGAGACAATTTTTTGAAGTTTATCGATTAAACTACCTGAATTTAGAATTATTAACACCTGGATTGATACAATGGTTTTTAAACATGGATAGATAATATGATAATATACAGCATGTCCGATTTATCGTGTTAAGCTGAGGACATTGAATACTAACAGACAGCCGATATTTGCATGGAGATATATTCAATAAATAGATTAAAAAAAATTATTTGTAATATTAATTTTAGTTAAATATTCAAAGTTTAATCTTAATTTTAGACCAATGTCGTAAGCAATGAAGCTCTAGAAAAATAAACAAAATTCCAAAAACAATAATATACACGCATTGATCTGACTCTTGTCTATCTGATTCATTTGCTGTTGCTCTTACACTTCGGTAACCCTGAGGCGGTATTCAGTGCCAATTCCTGAGCAGAAGCGTGTCCTACTAATTCAGTTTAATAGTCGGGAATGTTTCCAAGACATTCGCCAAGGACTTTGACAAGTGTTCAAATGTGGAATTACCCGGGGTGAAATGGATCTGGTGTTCGACTTAGATGGCCGAGCGTTTTTGTCATCACTGGTTGAAATGGCTTGTGTTTCAATAAGTCAAGTCACTTTTGTCAGTCACAATTATTTTGATTAATATCTGAATGTGTTAAATTTTGCTCAAGTAAATTGAATTTTAATTATTTGAATGTCTTAAAAGGCAGTCAAGTAATAAAAAAAATATTTTTTCATTTCAAATTCCATTAAAACGAATCTAGTTAAAAAATTTGGTTACATAACAATCGCATGTTTTATTAATATGAGAAACAATTGCCGAATTATTATCATTCATAAGTCTTGCACAACAAACTGACGACTGGCTAAACATGTAGGTGATTTTTTGTGACCTATAAATAGGTAACGGCATTTCCCCCTGAAGGAGCATAACTCTGCATTCCATGAATGTCTGGAACTTGTCAACTTGTGTTGTCTGTCGAAGTGAAATCTGTATGAGATCTTATGTTTAACATGAATAAATGTTATCAAAATAATAAGTCGAAAGTCAACTTAAAAGAAAGTTGTTTTATATTTTTAATTGTTTAGAATAGTGAAACTCCCCTGACACATCAACCAATCGCTTAGTCGTGGAAGACTTCATTAAGACCTTTTTCTTAGCCACGCCTTATTTTTCTATTGGTCACTTGACGGTCAACTGACCACGCCTACCTACACTTGTTCCACTTAAATAAGCACAGAAGTTTCAGTTTCGTAAGTAAAATAAATATAATTTTTTTATTTATATTTTCAGTTTCGTATGTCAAGATATTTATGTGACGGCAAATATAGTTTTGTTTAGCAAATTATTATTCGATAGCTAATTATAATTCACAAAAAAATTAATACTTTACTGATAAACTTTAACTCAAAATAACTATCTAAGCAAAATGGTTGCTCAAAATTAACTAAATATATTTAAACCTACTTTCATCTCAATTACATAACTTTAAAAAAATAAACTTACTCAAATTTCTCGACAAGAGTCTTTCATTCCAAGCTGATGGCATCCAACAGGAAAACCATGTTTATGATCGACCAACTCATCCGGATGGATGAAAAACCAAGGCACGGAATCAATTCCAGTACCCCGCCTCTAGAAGACCTAAACCCAGATACAATCCTACCCAGAGCCAGAATACCATCAATTGAGATTGACACTCCCATGAAACAAGAAATTGACACCGATTTCCCAGATAGCATGATAGAAAGTGACTCACATTCATGTATCCTCCTCCAGTCAAATCCTAGCCATAGTCCTTCATCGAATCCAGAAAACTTAGGCAAAAACCCTGATGATAATCGCTGCCTCAGAGATAATACAGGTGCCGAAAACTTAGTACCTTTCTATCCATTTCTTCCATCGACAGATCTCGCTTTGGCTGGGATAGAATGCAGGCTTGTCACTAGGGACTTGTGGTGTCGGTTCAATAAACTTGGAACAGAAATGATCATCACAAAATCTGGCAGGTTGTTGGAAATAGATGATAGATTGGTGCTTAAAAATCTTGTATATAAAATTTTTATTTGTTTCTTATTTTCTTTCTTAAGTACTAAAAACGCAAATTAATGTGTTTTTTTTTAATTCAAAATTATGTTTACTTTATGAACTCTTGCATCTTATATTAATAATCTACTCACATAATGTTAATTCCTGAAAAGGGCTTGCCTTATTTTATAATATTAAAAGCTAAAATAGCATCAATTTTACCAACAAGACAGCACAAATCATAAAACTCTTAATACATTCATGCATAAAATTTACACACATCGTCATCCAATTTCAGGCGTATGTTCCCCAATATCAAAATCTGTTTCATCGCCCGTCTCCCAATCCATCCCCTCTTTAACTTTCTGGTCGGCATGGATATCGCACCCGTGGACAGCAGACGGTACAGGTATGCCTACCATCGGTCCAGTTGGCAGGTGGCCGGTAGGGCAGATACTGCGCCCCCTCGTGGCTTCTACATCCATCCCGATTCTCCGTTCACGGTTGAGCAACTTTTCAGGCAGACCATAACTTTCGAGAAGTTGAAGTTGACTAATAATGCTGCAGACAAAAATGGACACGTGAGCTTTCGTTTTAGGAGATGTTTGATCAATTTGTAGGTTAAATTATGAATTAGTTTTTTTTTTATAATTTAAACTGATATTAAATTGGAGTTGAACGTATTACATTAAAAGATATTCAATATTAAAAAAATATATTTCTGATACAAAATACAAAGTTTTAAATTCACCGGTAAAGAATACTTGTACCAGTACCATGTTGTACATATATTGTCATAATATATTTATAGCTCTTCAATACATCATGATATGCATGTTGATGAAATTGCAGATCATACTAAACTCAATGCACAAATACCAACCAAGAATACATCTCCTAAGGGCTCCACTAAGCCACTCTTTGCATGCAAACAAAGACAGCATCGATACAAACTTTGATACAAAGTTGGAGTTTCCTGAAGACAAATACGAATCAATTTGGAAACAAGACAAATGCTTTGTATTTCCTGAAACCTCTTTCATTGCTGTTACTGCTTATCAAAATCAATTGGTGGGTTATTACTATTAGTTTATTATTTTGAAGACTATTAAAAATTTAATTAAAAGTTGTGAACACACTTAAAAATATATTATAAATAAATCGAAAATTATAATTTAAGATGTCAAAATAAATTATGACGGTTATAAATAGAGTTGATACAAATAGATTTTAATAGTTACTATTCATAATGTTAAAATATCATTACCACAACTTGAAAAAGTTCTATATAAAAACAAGATATAATTAAGTTTCAAAAATAAAGGAGAGAATATTATTTAGTTTATAGATGATGAAAAACATAAAATGTAATAAAATTTACATATTTTTATAAAGAAATTGACAAATCACTTATTTACATTGTATTTATTTATTCCAAAATCAATTTCAGATAACAAAGTTGAAGATCGACACAAATCCATTCGCAAAGGGATTCAGAGATTCGACCAGACTTCCTGATGTTAGCAAAAGGTTTGTAAAAGTTGTGTGATGATTATGCTGATGACGAGATGACGCCGTTGATGATAACGATGATGACGACGACGACATCGATGATGACGACAACGATATCGATGATGACGACGACGACGATAGAACAACCGAAACAGCTCCTCCGAATTTCAACTATAAACCCCAACCCCTATCCTCGTTCCCCTTCTACCCAGCTACCCTCCCACCCATCCACCCAGATTGTTAGGGTAAATCAGAGGAGTGAACTTAAATGAGTAGCGTTGAGCTGGAAATCCCAACGGAGTTTGGAAAGACTTCAGCGGTCTGTCGAACGCCTGGAGTCGCTTGGTTGAACACGTCTTCGCCGAATTTCACGCTACTATTTAAAGTTAATTGATTTTGCTCTCAATTTATTATATATTATTATAATTATTATTATTATTATTATTAGATTATTATTATTATTATTATTATTATTATTATTATTATTATTATTATTATTATTATTATTATTATTATTATTATTATTATTATTATTATTATTATTATTATTATTATTATTATTATTATTATTATTATTATTATTATTATTATTATTATTATTATTATTATTATTAGTATTATTATTATTCTTATTATTATTATTATTATTATTATTATTATTATTATTATTATTATTATTATTATTATTATTATTATTATTATTATATTATTATTATTATTAATATTATTACCACTATTATTGTTGTTATTATTAATATTATTACCACTATTATTGTTGTTATTTGTAATGCATTTAGCAAATACAATATATGACACAAATGCGTAGCACAAACAATTATTTATTAATATAAAATTTGATTTTAAATTACACATAACAGCATAGTTTGGCAAAAATAAATATTAACAATAATTAACTTGTATTATTCTCAATTAGTTCTCTATTAATTATTCAATAATTTGATTAGTTTCTCCAACAGTGTCGCTGCAAATCCAGAGCAAGGTCTACAATCCTTGAGGACAGTGGTTCAAGGAAGAGATGACCTTCCCTTACACTTTGCCCAAAACCTCTTCATGTTTAGCCAGGCTGTCTTCAGCCAGTTGAAATGCAAGATTTCTTATTAGATTACATTTTCGTCTTTTTTATATTTATTAAATTAACTATATTACATTACCTTATTAGGTTTAAAATAAATTTTTCAAAACATGGACGTTCAAAATATAGACAATCTTTAACTACAGGTGCGCCAAAATTACTCCAGTCTCCGCACGATTGGGCGATGAACCATGCATTGTTCCACCATCAACCGCTCATTGCCCCCCTCCTCAATCACCAGCATCATTATCATGATCCACAAGAGCAGTCAGTTCAGAAGAGGAATAGGAGAAACTCTTGATGAAACACCGTTCCAAAAATAATGTTTCGCAAAGGATAAAAAACACCATCCTAAACACGGATTCCTCACTGTTTCTAATAAAGTTTTCGCGGCGCAAGAATGAAAGATGAATGAACTGAATAATTTTAATTATAATTATGCAGACATTGCGTCCAAAGTGGACCTAATATTCCGATGCAGATGTTCCAGTATTATTTTAAAACTTTAAATTAATTATTTAAACAATTAAAATAAACACAACAAAATCAAAGCAAACATGTTTGCAGAGGATTGTTACTGATACTGCCATCTGTTGAAAAGAAATAAAAATTACTAACACAAATCTAATATGATAGATATATACAAAAACGTCGTACCTTAGACATTAAAAGTAATTGTTAGTATTATTATTATTATTATTAAAATTAAATTACGTTTTATTAAAGCTGAAATTTTTTAGAATAAAATTTATGATCTCCTAAGACTATTAAATTACGTTTTATAACGTTATCATAATCTTTAATAATAATTAAATAATT
Source organism: Whitmania pigra (assembly GCA_021613335.1). Lineage (NCBI taxonomy): Eukaryota > Metazoa > Annelida > Clitellata > Hirudinida > Haemopidae > Whitmania > Whitmania pigra. The sequence continues at coordinate 567,176 of JAJTWR010000001.1, forward strand.
ATTTAATTTCAATTTCTGTTTTCATTTTTATGAAATAATATTACAATTGTGTTCAGAATACCTTCCCTTGCAAAAAATTATTAAATTAATAATGTGATTAAGTACTCAAATATTACTTAAAGCAAATTACTTTTTGGCACGTGACGTTGTCCAACCTTAATTACAATTTTGCTTTGTCCTCCTTTCACCACTGTGAACGAGTAATAAAAATTTGACATTCCTTCAATTTACAATGTAGTAACAAACTAACAATGATATTTCTTTATATAAATATAAATTGTTTTTATTTTAAAATGTGACGATTTATGTAAATACTTTTAAAAATAAAAAAAAGTTAACTAAACTAAAAATAATTATTAATTACAAATAACAATTACTAGCATCCTTATTAATTTAATGATTTGTTTTTAGTATCACTATTATTATTATTTTTTTATTTTCTTTATTATAATTATTATTATTATTATTTTCTGGGGCCTAGTTAGTTTCCGTTGCTAGTTAAGATGATGGTTGACGAAGATTGACGATATGATGTTTGGCATTATCGTATTTTTTAAAAGTAATGATAAAACATTAAATCATTAAAAAAAAATTGCTTACAAAAATGACAGTGTTGTTGTTGAGTTTTTATTTACTTGGAGTGTTAGTAGTTGAAGTAATTTATTAACTTTTAAATAATGAAAAAAATGCCCATTAAAAACTCAGGTTGGTTGGTAGTTTATTAAAGCCATTTCATAACTAGATGAGTAAGACGAATTAAATATGCGATCCTTACTATTCGTAATTATATTTTTAATAACAATAATTTCATAATTATAAATATTTGTTAGGAATTTTAAATAAGCAGTTTTTATTATTTAACTTAAGATTATTCGTACGATTAATGATAATTCCACACTGTGAATTGATATCCACATTTTATTTCTTAATATCCAAAATTGTAATTAGCAGCAGCTAAAGTATTTAATTAAGCCATGCACTAAATTCAATAATAGGTTTCGAACACGTTACAGTATGATATTGTCAAATGAAGGAGCTCTACATTTTCAATAATTTTCGGCAGTTACACTATTTAGTTATGAGCATTTATCTCATGAGAATAGATTCGTACTTGGACTGAGTCCATACTGCCAGTCAAGGCTTAGAATATCTTCCGAGAAAAAGAATTGAACCAGTATCAACGTGTTTGATGTAAAATAGGAATGGATGATCAGCTCTGAAGATAATAATACGAACAGGTGGCCTGAACACAGAAGTCGGACCTGTCATAACGGCTGTGACTGCAGCCGCCACTACACCGTTTTCATCAATTTCAACAATTGCCTTGTGTGGTACCTTAGAAACAAAAAGTTCGTTTGATTTTTCTATGCCGCTCAGTTCCGCTTTACCTGTTTCAAACAATTCTTGAATTCCAAGTTCTTTAAGATTGCCAGATAATTCGAAATTTGAATTCATTTTAAATTTTGGAATGGTAATGTTAACAGTCGCTGAATGCATTTTAAGAGAATTTAGTATATCTGCTGACAATTTCTTTTCAACTTTTCGTAATGAGGTTTTAGCCAGACTGGGGAGGATGATTCCAAATCTGAATTTTTGTGACTCGAAAGCCTTTTCTAAAACTTCAAAATGAAGAGTTTCATGGATGCCATAAAATGCTTTTGATTCTGGATCATAAAGAAATTCCGTTTTTATTGAATTTTTGGGTGTGATGCAGAAATTTTGAGGTTTTGTTAATGTTTTCATAAAACGCTCAGACCAGCCAGCTTTGAAATACAAGGCATTGACGAGAACAAGACGAGTAAGTGCAGTAAGATCGTCGGGTTTTACTATCTCTGTGATTTTCTTTTTGGTCTTTTTGGACACCCAGTTGTTAATCAGGGAGGCACATTGGATGCTTTTGCTGCAACAAAAATTAAATTTATGGCTGAATTAAACAACAATTTATTGCGAGTTTTAGTGTTAATTGTAATTGTAGTTGTAGTTAATTTATATACCGCCGTATGCTTAATAGGCGCTTCTTGTAACTATTTATTTAGTGCTCCTTCCCAAGGGCGCTTGTGGCAGTGCAGGCTGGGTTTCGAACACGACACATTACGACTGCTGCCATTTATATTAATTTATTACTTATTCATACTAGTTATGCCAACAATTTGAGAAAAAAAAACAATTTTCAAATACAACGAAGCAGTATTCCGAATAAATAATCATTTTTCTGACTTTCGAACACGACACGCCATTACTACACAGTTACGACTGTTGCCATCACCGTACGCAGTCACGTAATCCATTCGGACACCGCATTAACCCTCTTGAGGTCAATGATACAAAGCTACATTACAAATCTTTGGTGTTCATATTGCATCCGTATTTGCTTGCATTTAATATAAATTCGGAGACTTTTATCCACAGTAAGTTTGAGCAATAATAATTAAATTTATTTTAATTTTGTGAAGGACTTAAGCAATGTTTTCTGACTCTTCATAAAATAAGTTGTTATGGGGTATATTTTGCTAGAAAATATTTTAGCAGTAATTAGCTTCAAAAGTTTTCAAATTCGTTTACCATTTGTAAAATTTATGCTTTTAAAATGTCCTAGAAGATTGCTTAATTTTTAAAATGAGATTGCAACAATTAATTAGAGTTGCTTAAGTAATTCATTTTAAAAAAATTGTCACAGACAATTAACATTTACTAACCTGAAGTCAACAGCTTCCAACTTCGAAGCATAGAATCTTCGAGACGATCTAAGAAATGACGTTATGATCTTAAATCCCTTCTGAGCATACAATTTGTTAGCTATGCTCACTTGCTCATTTTTATCACATACTGAAACAACTTTCGTAATTCGTTGAAAGTGTTCATGAATTCGTTCCTCTGGAAAACCGCTAGTAAACGTTGAACGACGAATTTCTTCCAAAGTCTGACCTCTGGCTCCAAGCGAAGTCATTGCCAGAGCAAGAGAAATACTCAGAGGAGAGAAAATGATGTTTCCTTGTTCTGTTTCCATAAAGCTTTTGTACAGCTTCAGTCCAAAATCGTTATTAGCAGCTACTAAATCGTTTAGTTCGTTTGAAGCATTTCCATTTGCTTAACAAATTTAAAAATACTCTTTAGTTCTACAGCCAATTTTATTGTCGTATCATATTTATGAGATTATATTCATGTAATTATGACACTAACCAAGAATCATGTTGAGCGATTGCAAAAGAAGAAAAGCCGTTCTGAATTCCATCTTGAAGAAGGATATTATCAATCCAGTAACGACTTATTAATTACAACAACAATAACATTTAAAACAGTAATCTTATCATTAAGGTAATGTCGAAAGTATTATTAATGTGAGTATTAATGTATTTAATAAAACCAGTGAAATTGTGCAATTGCAAATAAAACAGAATCATTATAAAATTAATGAATAAAATAATCTCACGTTAACCTGTTCCAAGTTTAACATGTAACAAATAAATAAAATTGGGCACCAGATGTTGTTCAGCTTGAGTTGTAGCGCTCTTATAATGAAACGTTGTAGATTAGCAGAATTATAAATTGCGTCAGGTCAAATTTCATCCTTTGAGTTCATTGCAATTTTGTATTTGTATTTATTATCTATTATTTATTATCTATTATCTATTAATAATTACTTATTATTAAATCACGATTGTTGGAATCAAAGCGGCTTGCAGGAACGCAACCTAAATTATGCCTAAACTGCTCGCCAATTATATTTTTACATTTTGTGCAATATATTTTAAAATTAACTTTTGAGTTCAATTTTACCTTTACTCACAAGAACTCGTTGGTTAAATCAAAGACGGGATGTCGTTAATCTGAACGCATTTTTTTTAAGAATTTGCCAAATTTGACTCAACTACAAATAATGTAATATAGCAATTTTAATCATAACTCCTAGCTATATCATAACTACGAATTATGCAACTAATTATTATGAATTATTATTTAGTTACAATAATTTCTCCTAAATCTGGTTTGGATTCAGCGGTCATTCAGTTAATTGCGAACAATTTTACATCTGATTTTGAGATTAACTCATTTTATCTATTTATCATCATTAAAAATTGATATCATAATCTGAAACTGTTTATGGAAGAAATGATAACATAATTAATGGTATCTGTTTTATGACCATCTATTAATTAAATTTATCTGCTAACACACAGCAACTAAGGTAGGTTTGTCAAAATATTAAAATTGCACAGACTTCGGCCGCATGGCTTAGTATGACTATTGCATTATTAAGAAATTATTTGACATCATTATTCTTTATCATTTATGACTAATTTCTAATCATCCTCTGAAATTCCACCATTTTATTTTTGTGTTTTAAAACCACCCTGAGGCGTCAAAAATTCAAAACGCGCGAAAACCGTTCCATAAAGTGATTTATTTATTTAATTATTTGATTAAAGTCCGTTGCATAACTAGGATGATTTGGACATAAAGTGACTTTTTTTTTTTTTTTTTTTATTAACGTCAGTCGCATATCTAGATGATTATACGGTGCACCCGCAGCGGGGTACATCGTCAGCAAAGAGCTTACAAATGGTGTCAGAGCTTTTGAATATTTCGGGTAGGTCGTTTATATATAGCAAAAATAAGGTTGGCCCGAGAACACTCCCCTGAGGAACTTCGCTAGTGACAGCAACCTCTTCTGAGATACATCCATTGATGCTCACTTTCTGTGACCTCAAGTATAGAAAATCCTCAAGCCATCCTTTCATATTGTCACTTACACCATATGTGCATATTTTGAGCATTAGTTTTGTGTGAGAGACAGAGTCAAAGGCCTTACGGAAGTCCAAGTAAATGATGTCTAAATTTTGCTTGTCTTGTATGGCGTCTGTGCATTCGAGGATATTTGTGATGGTTGAACGAGCCGGAATAAAGCCATGTTGGCTACAGTCGATAAGCTTATGGTTCAAAAGGTATTGCATTAGGGATTTATTGATGATTCTTTCCATAGCTCTGCAACATGTTGATGTAATAGATATTGGTCTGTAGTTTTCAGGAGAAGTGGTGGGACCTTTCTTGTGGATGGGTGTTACCAGGGCGACTTTCCAGTCCTGGGGCAATTTATGATCTTTGTAGGATGCGTCGAAAAGGTGGGATAGTGGAACAGCTAGTGCAGATGCACATTTTTTCAAGAATATGTTTGGAATACCATCCGGCCCGGCTGACAACGATGATTTGAGACCAAGAAGCGTCGAATAGACTATATATGGTGTGAACTGAATGTCCGGCATTACAGTAGCAGTTTTCATGGAAGTTCCAGGTTTGTTCCGGTCGTCAATGGTGAAGACTGATGAGAAGTAGTTGTTGAAGGCGTTGGCGATCACCGCCGGTTCTCGTGTCAGGGTGCCATCAGAGAGAGCAATCTCTGAAATTCCAGACCTCATGTGCATTTTTTTGTTAGCGTACTTGTAGAGTTGGCCAATATTCTTGCTGTTGAGTAGTTGAAGTTCCTGAGATTGGTGGTAAGTCTTTATTGTTGTAGCACAGCTCTTAGCAAACGTGGAATAAATATTTTTGTTGACATTGCTGTTGTCTTTTCTCCAAGTTCTCCAAAGTTTGGATTTTTCCTTAAGCAGTTTGTTGATGAAGTGAGGGTATCTGTTTTTGCATTTTTTGTCGAGAAGTGAGAATTTTGGTATAAACAGGTAGATAGCCAGGTCAATTTGCTGCTTGAATTCGTTCCAACAGCAGTTCACGTCGGGACAGAACTGAAAGATTGCACCCCAATCGATATACGAGAGGTATTCATTAATCATAGCGTAGTTTCCTTTCTTAAAGTTATAAGATGATGGTAATGATTGTCGGTGTTTGGGTAAGTTGAGAGTGTTAGGTCTGAGAACAATGACATTGTGGTCACTGGTTGAGATGGGGCATTGCACCTCAATGTTTGATATAAACTGAGAGTCATTTGAAAAGACAAGATCCAGGATGTTGTCATGTCGTGTGGAAGATGTTACAAATTGATGGAGGCCACAGTTGTTGAAGAATTCAAAAAAAAGTCTGTAGATGCTGTTGTTGGGTGCTGTGTGGTGGGTCCAATCGAAGGCTGGGAGATTGAAATCGCCAAGTAGACAGATAGTGTGCTTAGTTGAGCAGAGGTGGTATAAGCATTTGATACTTTCACTGGCATAATCCATAGCCTCTAAATCAAATCCTCCCGGACGATAATAAACTATGAGTCTGTAGGTGGAATGGTTTGCTGAGAGATCAATACAAACAAGTTCTATGTTGGAAAACTTTTTTGGTATCTCGATTGTTCGATAAGAAAAATAGTCCTTAATGATTAACATAACTCCACCAACCTTTGAATTTCTGTCCCAACGTATCACCTGGTAATTGCGTGGGCAAAACAGTGAGCTGGGGAGGTCAGTATTGAGCCATGTTTCAGTACAACAAAAAATATCAGGTTCTTCTGCGTTTAAAAACATAAATACTTCCTTGAACTTATTGTTGCAACTTCTAAGATTAGTTAAAATCAGCTTATGGAAAGGGCTGAGTTGTAGTATCCTTCTGAGTTCTAGAAGAGCGTTTGGCCAATCTGCGAGCGTACGCCTCTTCAGACTGCAGACGGGTGAGATCAAGATTGAAAAACACTCTCCTGACTTCGGAGTCTTGTGAGGCGCGAAGGAGTCTGGATGATGAAATTACATCCTTAACCGCCTCAACATTCTCCAATGTAACACAGAGCTTAGCATTGAGATTTTGGCTATCTCTGCCCAGTCGTCTGGTTGCAATCACTCGAGGCTTTACAGTCAGGTTGTTTTGGCAGAAATCTCCAAACAGATCCACGTCCTTGACATTTGGTCGAGGGGGTAGGCCTGAGACAATGATATTGCTGGCTCTACGCTTCTTCTCTTCCCTCTCTCTTTCAAAGTCCAATAATGTCTTTGTGGCGATCTTTACTGCCTCGTTTCTGTCATCGCTCGTCTTTTCTTTAAACTCTGTTTTTTTGTCAATTGAATCCAGCCTCTGCAATACTGGGGCGAGTGCATTCTGAAAACACTCGGCCATTGATTTGGTTACCTGTGTCATCATGTTCTGAAAAGTCTTTGTCAGTAGCTCCATTGATTTGCTGAAACACTCGTTAAGCTTTTCGGTGACCGAAAGCATTATCTTTTCATTCATTAGGGTCAGTTTTGCACACAGTGAGTCCGTCATTTCTACGAGAACGTCTCTCATACAATCCTCGGAGATAGACGGTTTCTCAGTTCTCGGCATATTGACTTTAAAATTAGCCGAAAAGAAGCAATAAGTCACTACGATAAGTTCCAACAACGTTTCTTTTGAAATTATCAACGTTAGAATAGTTTAAGTTAGTTTATTTTAGCCAACAGTCGGACGTGTTGTTTACCCGAGCGATATTTTGATAATTATAATAATAATAATAAATAATAATAATAATAATAATAATAATAATAATAATAATAATAATAATAATAATATAATAATAATATAATAATAATAATAATAATAATAATAATAATAATAATAATAATATAATAAATAAAATAATAATAATAATAATAATAATAATAATAATAATAATTATAATAATAATAATAATAATAACATAATAATAATAATAATAATAATAATAATAATTAATAATAATAATAATAATAATAATAATAATAATAATAATAATATAATAATAATAATAATAATAATAATCATAATAATAATAATATAATAATAATAATAATAATAATATTGTATTATTCGACTTTAGAACTAAGAGACAGGTTAAATTAAAATTAGCAAAAACTTCGTGTTAAATTAATTAATGCTAAAACATTCACTTTGATAATAATATTTTAAAGACAAGTGACATTGCAACATCAATCTTTGTGTTTTGTCGATCAATTTTGTTTTTATTTGCTTAAGATTGTGTATTCCAGCACCATTCAAAACTTTATAAGACTGTATTTGAAAGACGACCAACAGGGACATTACATTCATAACAATGATTCAATAATTCATAATAATGTCTCCGAGCTAAGTGGTGGTGTTTTCGCCAGTTTATGATTTATAATTTTTAAGTTGAATGTGGAAGCATAATGCTCAAAAGTTATGTGGTATTAATTAAAATTAATTTTCTCTCGGACACAGCAATTTAACAACATCCTTGGTATTAAGTTATTAAGTTATGATTATTAAGTATATGTATTAAATTTATTTTTTAATTTATATATAAATATATACATATTAAATATATTTTATATATTTATATACATATATATATTTTAAATATATTTTATATATTTATATATATATATCAATAAGATGGATAGATGGATGGATGGATGAATGATTGAATGAATGGATGGATGAATGGATGGATGATTGAATAAATAAATGAATAAATGAATGGATAGATGAATATCAATAAATATATATAAATATATAGCTAAGATACTTCGTGCGTATTTAAAATTTTATTTTTAATTTTAGTTTTAGTTTTATTAAATTTTTAATTTACGTGATCCAGGATATTTGGAAGTTTAGCTTTACATCATATTTACTCGCTCAGTAGTTCAGTTGGTCATTGCGACTTTAGCCTCCTTACTTGTGCTAACTTAATCAGAATATTGCCTGCAAATCGAGGGTGTTTCTGCAAAGTTTTTCTACAATTGCTTCTTTTGATCATTCCCTGAGTTCCTGTCGCCTTGTTTGCAAAAAAAAGTTTGGTTTGGAGCTGGAATTTAACATAGGTTATTGAATGACTTTACAGCATAAGCGAGTTATTAGATTGCTTAATGATTATAATAAAATCCATTTTTAAATATATTTTTTTTATAATTTTTAGAATTATTCGCACGAGGAGCAAAAGATGCGGTACTATTTGCTGGTAATTACTGCTTTCATCCTCAAAGCTAAGCCTTGACGACCAAGTTTGCAAAATATTGTAACAACTACAGTGTTATATGCTAAAATTCTTTCATTTAAATATTAATAAATATGATAAACAAACAAAATTAACGCCCAAAATGTTCTTAAAAATGTCGTCTCCGAAGAAAAAGTTCAATCAATACTGAATGCGTTATTTTAATTAATATTAAGTAATCTAGGGTTTTTTAACGACAAAGGCCAAAAAATAAATAATGATTCAAAGATTATCATGTTTTCATCATGACAAATGTAAACTAGGCTAAAAATATAATTCCGCCTCAATGTTCTTGTCCTCAAACTTTAAATTTTAGAAAGGGTGTATAGAAATAACGAGAACATTTACTTGTTGCTTACTTCTTCGGATTACTGCCTGTAAATCGAGGGTGAAAATTCCGGTCGATCCATACAAACAATTATCAATGTTGCTTTTGATGATGCCATGATGGGAATGTTTACATTTGTTTTTGAGCTTCAAATTAGTCACAAAAAGTAAAAAAAAATGCTGCACCTTCAATTTAAAATTTAATGTTTTTCAATATTTTGGACCCTTTCCTTGGTTTAAAACTTAAAAACAATTTTAATTAACGATCTAAACATGTAATATCTAGATTTCTTTTAAAACGTTTTTGTTGTAACAAAAAATATTAGTAAGCAAATTAATAAGTCTGCTATTTATTACAGGCTTAAATTCTTTGTATTACTACTAAACCAGAAATTAATAATTACTTCTTTGATGGTGGTGGAAAACCAAACTTTTCATGGTCTGCATATATTAGGAATATTTTCTCTGCAACTCGTTAAGTTCAAGTCATCTTAATTATACAATTTATTCAAATACATTGAAAAATAATATTAGTATTATATTAGCTATTATTAAATTATTATTATTTTTGCACCATACAACTGGTTAAGCTCTCCTTGATTTGCTTCCATTGTTTTATTAGTATTGTATATAATAGTAATAATGATATTGTTGATGGATATTATTACAATATTTTTGGACTAAATTAGTTGAACCGACATCTGTCAGTTTTCAGTTCAGTAAATTGTAACTTGTTCTAAAGTGATATTTATAGACAAACCCAGTGTTAATATGGAGGCTGCAATTGTTAATCATTTTGTTGCACAGGTGAACAAGTCTTGGACAAATTAGCATTGAGTCTCAGAAACACCTTGAACAACAGTCAATGATTCGAATAAATAAACGCTATGAAATACCAATTTCGTTTATTGTCTTCAATTTAAAATTTTTGACGCCTCAGGGTGGTTTTAAAACATAAAAATAAAGCAGAAGAATTTCATTAAATTAGTTTTTGTTGTTTTTATTTTAAAATGACAATTTATGTAAATACTTTTAAAAATAAAAATGGTTAACTAACCTAACAATAATTATTAATCACATAATAAATATAAACATCTTTTAGTTTTTCAAGCACATGCATTTTGCGAGTCATTTGGGAATTTAGTATATTTATTAACATATTAATGTTGATATTATCGCTAGAGGTCCTTCTAGCACAATGGATGACAACGATTTATTAAACACCTTCGGCAATATATCATTATTCCATAAGAATTTTATTGACATCCAATGATTTCAAAAAGTGTAATTATAATGCACATAATATAAATTGTTTTAAATTTTTTAATTTAGTTAAAGCGAAATTCGTCGATTTTAGTAAAAAAAAAATTTGGGTTCAAAGATATATTTAGTTTTATATTAATTTAAAAATTCCGGATTTATCAGTAAGTAAAATTAATAACAATATCTTTAATAAATTATTTTGCATTTACACTAACTGTAGCTATATAATTCGAATTTGATCGCTTTGCATACACTTAAGAATTGAAACCGATAAATGTCGCTTCATTTTCTATATTCCGACGTGAACAAAATTTCTTTTAATTAACAAGAATACATAATTCATTAATTAAAATTGAATTATCACATTATAATTCAGGAAAAATATCTGTTTACAATTCATAAAATTTGAACTTTTAACGAAAAATAGTTTTTGATAAATATTTTCCTCGATGTTGCATAATTCAGTTATAAGAACTTTCATTAATCATGCAATTATAAAACGTTAATTTAGTTGCCTGCATAAATGTATTACATTTAATAATTTCAGAACTGATGAACGTCTCCCAATCCATCCCCTCTTTAACTTTCTGGTCGGCATGGATATCGCACCCGTGGACAGCAGACGGTACAGGTATGCCTACCATCGGTCCAGTTGGCAGGTGGCCGGTAGGGCAGATACTGCGCCCCCTCGTGGCTTCTACATTCATCCCGATTCTCCGTTCACGGTTGAGCAACTTTTCAGGCAGACCATAACTTTCGAGAAGTTGAAGTTGACTAATAATGCTGCAGACAAAAATGGACACGTGAGCTTTCGTTTTAGGAGATGTTTGATCAATTTGTAGGTTAAATTATGAATTAGTTTTTTTTATAATTTAAACTGATATTAAATTGGAGTTGAACGTATTACATTAAAAGATATTCAATATTAAAAAAATATATTTCTGATACAAAATACAAAGTTTTAAATTCACCGGTAAAGAATACTTGTACCAGTACCATGTTGTACATATATTGTCATAATATATTTATAGCTCTTCAATACATCATGATATGCATGTTGATGAAATTGCAGATCATACTAAACTCAATGCACAAATACCAACCAAGAATACATCTCCTAAGGGCTCCACTAAGCCACTCTTTGCATGCAAACAAAGACAGCATCAATACAAACTTTGATACAAAGTTGGAGTTTCCTGAAGACAAATACGAATCAATTTGGAAACAAGACAAATGCTTTGTATTTCCTGAAACCTCTTTCATTGCTGTTACTGCTTATCAAAATCAATTGGTGGGTTATTACTATTAGTTTATTATTTTGAAGACTATTAAACATTTAATTAAAAGTTGTGAACACACTTAAAAATATATTATAAATAAATCGAAAATTATAATTTAAGATGTCAAAATAAATTATGACGGTTATAAATAGAGTTGATACAAATAGATTTTAATAGTTACTATTCATAATGTTAAAATATCATTACCACAACTTGAAAAAGTTCTATATAAAAACAAGATATAATTAAGTTTCAAAAATAAAGGAGAGAATATTATTTAGTTTATAGATGATGAAAAACATAAAATGTAATAAAATTTACATATTTTTATAAAGAAATTGACAAATCACTTATTTACATTGTATTTATTTATTCCAAAATCAATTTCAGATAACAAAGTTGAAGATCGACACAAATCCATTCGCAAAGGGATTCAGAGATTCGACCAGACTTCCTGATGTTAGCAAAAGGTTTGTAAAAGTTGTGTGATGATTATGCTGATGACGAGATGACGCCGTTGATGATAACGATGATGACGACGACGACATCGATGATGACGACAACGATATCGATGATGACGACGACGACGATAGAACAACCGAAACAGCTCCTCCGAATTTCAACTATAAACCCCAACCCCTATCCTCGTTCCCCTTCTACCCAGCTACCCTCCCACCCATCCACCCAGATTGTTAGGGTAAATCAGAGGAGTGAACTTAAATGAGTAGCGTTGAGCTGGAAATCCCAACGGAGTTTGGAAAGACTTCAGCGGTCTGTCGAACGCCTGGAGTCGCTTGGTTGAACACGTCTTCGCCGAATTTCACGCTACTATTTAAAGTTAATTGATTTTGCTCTCAATTTAATTATATATTATTATAATTATTATTATTATTATTGGTATTATTATTATTATTGTTATTATTATTATGTTATTATTAATTATTATTATTATTATTATTATTATTATTATTATTATTATTATTATTATTATTATTATTATTTTTTAATATAATTATTATTATTATTATTATTATTATTATTATTATTAATATTATTACCACTATTATTGTTGTTATTATTAATATTATTACCACTATTATTGTTGTTATTTGTAATGCATTTAGCAAATACAATATATGACACAAATGCGTAGCACAAACAATTATTTATTAATATAAAATTGATTTTAAATTACACATAACAGCATAGTTTGGCAAAAATAAATTAACAATAATTAACTTGTATTATTCTCAATTAGTTCTCTATTAATTATTCAATAATTTGATTAGTTTCTCCAACAGTGTCGCTGCAAATCCAGAGCAAGGTCTACAATCCTTGAGGACAGTGGTTCAAGGAAGAGATGACCTTCCCTTACACTTTGCCCAAAACCTCTTCATGTTTAGCCAGGCTGTCTTCAGCCAGTTGAAATGCAAGATTTCTTATTAGATTACATTTTCGTCTTTTTTATATTTATTAAATTAACTATATTACATTACCTTATTAGGTTTAAAATAAATTTTTCAAAACATGGACGTTCAAAATATAGACAATCTTTAACTACAGGTGCGCCAAAATTACTCAAGTCTCCGCACGATTGGGCGATGAACCATGCATTGTTCCACCATCAACCGCTCATTGCCCCCCTCCTCAATCACCAGCATCATTATCATGATCCACAAGAGCAGTCAGTTCAGAAGAGGAATAGGAGAAACTCTTGATGAAACACCGTTCCAAAAATAATGTTTCGCAAAGGATAAAAAAACACCATCCTAAACACGGATTCCTCACTGTTTCTAATAAAGTTTTCGCGGCGCAAGAATGAAAGATGAATGAACTGAATAATTTTAATTATAATTATGCAGACATTGCGTCCAAAGTGGACCTAATATTCCGATGCAGATGTTCCAGTATTATTTTAAAACTTTAAATTAATTATTTAAACAATTAAAATAAACACAACAAAATCAAAGCAAACATGTTTGCAGAGGATTGTTACTGATACTGCCATCTGTTGAAAAGAAATAAAAATTACTAACACAAATCTAATATGATAGATATATACAAAAACGTCGTACCTTAGACATTAAAAGTAATTGTTAGTATTATTATTATTATTATTAAAATTAAATTACGTTTTATTAAAGCTGAAATTTTTTAGAATAAAATTTATGATCTCCTAAGACTATTAAATTACGTTTTATAACGTTATCATAATCTTTAATAATAATTAAATAATTATTTAATTTCAATTTCTGTTTTCATTTTTATGAAATAATATTACAATTGTGTTCAGAATACCTTCCCTTGCAAAAAATTATTAAATTAATAATGTGATTAAGTACTCAAATATTACTTAAAGCAAATTACTTTTTGGCACGTGACGTTGTCCAACCTTAATTACAATTTTGCTTTGTCCTCCTTTCACCACTGTGAACGAGTAATAAAAATTTGACATTCCTTCAATTTACAATGTAGTAACAAACTAACAATGATATTTCTTTATATAAATATAAATTGTTTTTATTTTAAAATGTGACGATTTATGTAAATACTTTTAAAAATAAAAAAAAGTTAACTAAACTAAAAATAATTATTAATTACAAATAACAATTACTAGCATCCTTATTAATTTAATGATTTGTTTTTAGTATCACTATTATTATTATTTTTTTATTTTCTTTATTATAATTATTATTATTATTATTTTCTGGGGCCTAGTTAGTTTCCGTTGCTAGTTAAGATGATGGTTGACGAAGATTGACGATATGATGTTTGGCATTATCGTATTTTTTAAAAGTAATGATAAAACATTAAATCATTAAAAAAAAATTGCTTACAAAAATGACAGTGTTGTTGTTGAGTTTTTATTTACTTGGAGTGTTAATAGTTGAAGTAATTTATTAACTTTTAAATAATGAAAAAAATGCCCATTAAAAACTCAGGTTGGTTGGTAGTTTATTAAAGCCATTTCATAACTAGATGAGTAAGACGAATTAAATATGCGATCCTTACTATTCGTAATTATATTTTTAATAACAATAAATTTCATAATTATAAATATTTGTTAGGAATTTTAAATAAGCAGTTTTTATTATTTAACTTAAGATTATTCGTACGATTAATGATAATTCCACACTGTGAATTGATATCCACATTTTATTTCTTAATATCCAAAATTGTAATTAGCAGCAGCTAAAGTATTTAATTAAGCCATGCACTAAATTCAATAATAGGTTTCGAACACGTTACAGTATGATATTGTCAAATGAAGGAGCTCTACATTTTCAATAATTTTCGGCAGTTACACTATTTAGTTATGAGCATTTATCTCATGAGAATAGATTCGTATTTGGACTGAGTCCATACTGCCAGTCAAGGCTTAGAGAATCTTCCGAGAAAAAGAATTGAACCAGTATCAACGTGTTTGATGTAAAATAGAAATGGATGATCAGCTCTGAAGATGATAATACGAACAGGTGGCTCGAACACAGAAGTCCAATCTGTTATAACGGCTGTGACTGCAGCCGCCACTACACCGTTTTCATCAATTTCAACAATTGCCTTGTGTGGTACCTTAGAAACAAAAAGTTCGTTTGATTTTTCTATGCCGCTCAGTTCCGCTTTACCTGTTTCAAACAATTCTTGAATTCCAAGTTTTTTAAGATTGCCAGATAATTCGAAATTTGAATTCATTTTAAATTTTGGAATGGTAATGTTAACAGTCGCTGAATGCATTTTAAGAGAATTCAGTATATCTGCTGACAATTTCTTTTCAACTTTTCGTAATGAGGTTTTAGCCAGACTGGGGAGGATGATTCCAAATCTGAATTTTTGTGACTCGAAAGCCTTTTCTAAAACTTCAAAATGAAGAGTTTCATGGATGCCATAAAATGCTTTTGATTCTGGATCATAAAGAAATTCCGTTTTTATTGAATTTTTGGGTGTGATGCAGAAATTTTGAGGTTTTGTTAATGTTTTCATAAAACGCTCAGACCAGCCAGCTTTGAAATACAAGGCATTGACGAGAACAAGACGAGTAAGTGCAGTAAGATCGTCGGGTTTTACTATCTCTGTGATTTTTTTTTGGTCTTTTTGGACACCCAGTTGTTAATCAGGGAGGCACATTGGATGCTTTTGCTGCAACAAAAATTAAATTTATGGCTGAATTAAACAACAATTTATTGCGAGTTTTAGTGTTAATTGTAATTGTAGTTGTAGTTAATTTATATACCGCCGTATGCTTAATAG
The DNA here is from genome assembly GCA_021613335.1 of Whitmania pigra. NCBI lineage: Eukaryota > Metazoa > Annelida > Clitellata > Hirudinida > Haemopidae > Whitmania > Whitmania pigra. The sequence goes on from JAJTWR010000001.1 coordinate 583,208, forward strand.
GCGCTTCTTGTAACTATTTATTTAGTGCTCCTTCCCAAGGGCGCTTGTGGCAGTGCAGGCTGGGTTTCGAACACGACACATTACGACTGCTGCCATTTATATTAATTTATTACTTATTCATACTAGTTATGCCAACAATTTGAGAAAAAAAAAACAATTTTCAAATACAACGAAGCAGTATTCCGAATAAATAATCATTTTTCTGACTTTCGAACACGACACGCCATTACTACACAGTTACGACTGTTGCCATCACCGTACGCAGTCACGTAATCCATTCGGACACCGCATTAACCCTCTTGAGGTCAATGATACAAAGCTACATTACAAATCTTTGGTGTTCATATTGCATCCGTATTTGCTTGCATTTAATATAAATTCGGAGACTTTTATCCACAGTAAGTTTGAGCAATAATAATTAAATTTATTTTAATTTTGTGAAGGACTTAAGCAATGTTTTCTGACTCTTCATAAAATAAGTTGTTATGGGGTATATTTTGCTAGAAAATATTTTAGCAGTAATTAGCTTCAAAAGTTTTCAAATTCGTTTACCATTTGTAAAATTTAAGCTTTTAAAATGTCCTAGAAGATTGCTTAATTTTTAAAATGAGATTGCAACAATTAATTAGAGTTACTTAAGTAATTCATTTTAAAAAAATTGTCACAGACAATTAACATTTACTAACCTGAAGTCAACAGCTTCCAACTTCGAAGCATAGAATCTTCGAGACGATCTAAGAAATGACGTTATGATCTTAAATCCCTTCTGAGCATACAATTTGTTAGCTATGCTCACTTGCTCATTTTTACCACATACTGAAACAACTTTCGTAATTCGTTGAAAGTGTTCATGAATTCGTTCCTCTGGAAAACCGCTAGTAAACGTTGAACGACGAATTTCTTCCAAAGTCTGACCTCTGGCTCCAAGCGAAGTCATTGCCAGAGCAAGAGAAATACTCAGAGGAGAGAAAATGATGTTTCCTTGTTCTGTTTCCATAAACCTTTTGTACAGCTTCAGTCCAAAATCGTTATTAGCAGCTACTAAATCGTTTAGTTCGTTTGAAGCATTTCCATTTGCTTAACAAATTTAAAAATACTCTTTATTTCTTCAGACAAATATTTTTGTCGTATTACATCTATCAGATTATATTCATGTAATTATGACACTAACCAAGAATCATAAAGAGCGATTGCAAAAGAAGAAAAGCCGTTCTGAATTCCATCTTGAAGAAGGATATTATCAATCCAGTAACGACTTATTAATTACAACAACAATAACATTTAAAACAGTAATGTTATCATTAAGGTAATGTCGAAAGTATTATTAATGTGAGTATTAATGTATTTAATAAAACCAGTGAAATTGTGCAATTGCAAATAAAACAGAATCATTATAAAATTAATGAATAAAATAATCTCACGTTAACCTATTCCGAGTTTGTAACAAATAAATAAAATTGGGCACCAGATGTTGTTGAGCTTGAGTTGTAGCGCTCTTATAATGAAACGTTGTAGATTAGCAGAATTATAAATTGCGTCAGGTCAAATTTCATCCTTTGAGTTCATTGCAATTTTGTATTTGTATTTATTATCTATTATTTATTATCTATTATCTATTATTAATTACTTATTATTAAATCACGATTGTTGGAATCAAAGCGGCTTGCAGGAACGCAACCTAAATTATGCCTAAACTGCTCGCCAATTATATTTTTACATTTTGTGCAATATATTTTAAAATTAACTTTTGAGTTCAATTTTACCTTTACTCACAAGAACTCGTTGGTTAAATCAAAGACGGAATGTCGTTAATCTGAACGCATTTTTTTTAAGAATTTGCCAAATTTGACTCAACTACAAATAATGTAATATAGCAATTTTAATCATAACTCCTAGCTATATCATAACTACGAATTATGCAACTAATTATTATGAATTATTATTTAGTTACAATAATTTCTCCTAAATCTGGTTTGGATTTAGGGGTCATTCAGTTAATTGCGAACAATTTTACATCTGATTTTGAGATTAACTCATTTTATCTATTTATCATCATTAAAAATTTATATCATAATCTGAAACTGTTTATGGAAGAAACGATAACGTAATTAATGGTATCTGTTTTATGACCATCTATTAATTAAATTTATCTGCTAACACACCGCTACTAAGGTAGGTTTGTCAAAATATTAAAATTGCACAGACTTCGGCCGCATGGCTTAGTATGACTATTGCATTATTAAAAAATTATTTGACATCATTTATGACTAATTTCTAATCATCCTCTGAAATTCCACCATTTTATTTTTGTGTTTTAAAACCACCCTGAGGCGTCAAAAATTCAAAAGACGCGAAAACCGTTCCATAAAGTGATTTATTTATTTATTTATTTGATTAAAGTCCGTTGAATAACTAGGATGATTTGGACATAAAGTGACGTTTCATAGCGTTATTTATTCGAATCATTGATTGCTGTTCAAGCTGTTTCTGCGACCTCATGCTAATTTGGTTCGACGCCTCTGCCAATGTACTATTACGATTATTAATGTTATTATTTTACTTTTGTAATTACATTATTAATAATAATTTATTTTTTTTTATAGTTTATAAATGTTATTAATTTAATAGTTTATTATTATTTCAATGCAACGCTTTCATAGAAACACCTCTGATAGGCGTCACATATACAAACGGTAGCAGTTAACTCTTATTTTCTGGGGTAGGCTTATAAGAGAATTTTTTTTTATTTATATAAATAAACATCATTGTCAATTTGTTACTACAACGTAAATTGAAGGTATGTCAAATTTTTATTACTCGTTCACAGTGGTGAAAGGAGGACAAATCAAAATTGTAATTCAGGTTGGACCACATCACGTGACAAAAAGTGATGCTAGATATTTTATTTTAAGTCAATTCCATAACGAGATGATTTAGACTGAATCACTCAAAATGATGCTTGATAGCGTTATTTATTCGAATCTTTGACTGCTTCTCAAGGTATTTCTGCGACCTCATACTAGTGACCGATTCAACTTTGCAACGAAAGTTATTCAAAAATTGCATAAACATTTCAAAAAAAAATTGGGTTTATCTGTAAATCTCAGTTTAGAACAACTTCAAAATTTAATTTTTACTGAACTCAAACTGACAGATGTCGCGTTAAATAAATAAACTTTTTTAACAACATATAAAAATTATAAATAGCTTGTTATTGGACACCGTGAATGTCTAATTAACGAATTCAAGCAAAAATAAATAAAATAATTCTTCTCAAGTTCAAGCGAGCCACTTAGGTCCTCCACTAAATTTGAAATTTAAGGCGCAGAATCATGATTCATAACATTGCCTCTTGTTGGTGGCTTTAATTAATTAAAATAATATTCAATCTCTGGCGACATCTGCTTACCATCATGGTTAGTGTTATAATTATATGGCTATAATCTGACAGAAGTAATACGACAAAAATATTTGTCTGAAGAAATAAAGAGTATTATTAAATTTGTTAAACAAACGTAAATGCTTCAAACGAACTAAACCTAATTGCTAATTTGTCATTGCAACGAAATTATTGAAACTTGTCATAATCAGTTCTGAAATTATTAAATGTAATATGTGTGATTTTATAAGGTGAATAAATTTATGCAGATGACTAAATTAACATTTTTAATTGCCTGATTAATGAAAGGTAATAAAACTGAATTATGCAACATCGAGTCAAATATTTATCTAAAATTATTTTTCATTAAAATTTCCAATTTTATGAATTGTAAGCAGATATTTTCACCAAAATTATAACGTGATAATTCAATTTTAATTAATGAATTATAAATCCTTGTTAATTATAAGAAACTTTGTTCACGTCTTAAAATAGAAATTGAAGCGACATCTATCGTTTTCAATTTTATCATACATTTCAGAATTACAGCCGATAGATGTCGCTTCAATTTCTATATTCCCACGTGAACAAAGATTCTTATAATTAAGAATGATACATAAGTAAGGAGGTCAATGGCCATCTCCTCATCAGTATGTCTTAATTTCTGGAGGGAGAAGATATTTAAACAAGAACAAATTTCTTAAAATTTGATTTGGTATAACAAACAACGCAACTGTAAACAACATTTTTAAATACACAATGAACAATGAAACACTATTATGGAATCCAGAATAAACGTAAATAATTTTGATAAATGATAAAATTAATAAGAATGCAGTCTAATAAAAATCTCGTCATATAGTGATGATGATAAAGGCAAAAATAATGGCAATAATAATGTTAGTGATACTAGTCATGGTCCTGATAATAATAATTAAATACAATGATAATGTTAATGGAAATGATCGAGTAGGATGTAATCAATAATGTTGATTAAGAACTTAACTAATAATGCTGAAAAAAGCCTCTAACTTGAGCCACGATGATCTCATATCACGCAAAGTAGTTACTTGGTGAATCAAATAAATAAATAAATAAATAAATAAATAAATGGTGAATCAGTCCTAATCATCTCGGTTGAGAAATGGACGTTAATAAAATACACACACATACACAGTCGATGAACCAGTATTTTTTGTTACCTTTTGATGAATTTTATTTTTTTAATCTGGAGGTTTATGAGATGGTTCATAAAGCATTATTGTGGCCATTGGTTTTAAATTGTGGTTGTTATTATTTACCTTTATTTCTAAAATCTAAGCCAAAATAAAAATATATTAATCCAAACAGTTCAGAATTTTAAAAAACTGATTTATTAAAACTTTTCATTTTTGGTACATTTGCTAAGTTTGAACTTAAAATCTGATCATATTTCCAATTACAAAATATTATTAACATTAATAATGATAAGAAATACAATTTATTTTCATTGAAAAAAACGTTTAACAAATTAATAATTATTCAAAAATTATCATTTTTTATAAAACACCCTTCATGTTTTGCCTTGATTTTTAATAAATACGAGTGTTGAATGTGCAGGATTTGACATTACTGAAATAATGGTTTTTAATGTTTGAGATCCACTGCGTGTTTAAAACTTAAAAATAATTGATGGCGGTCATTGTTATTGTGATGAGGACGACAACGATGATGATAATGATGAAGCATCGAACGGAATAAACAAAGAAATCAAAATCACAAGATCATAACATCCGAATAAAAGTTGTTGCTGAACTGATGCAAAACGAGATCCATGCACGAAGGAGGAAACATGGATGAATCAATAATCTGCAAAATGATGATGACGATAATGATTATGATTATAAAGATTATAATAACTTGTATGGTGAATGAATTTAATTGTAAAAAATGCAAATGGAAATTCCAAGAAAAATGGTTCAACTTCAATTCTCAACTTTCAAAATCTTTAAAAGACCTGAACTTCACACAGATTCATGTATCCACCACTGGCCGAGTTGAGTGGAGTTTGTTGGACAATGACGTATCTCACTGGTTGTGCTCCATTGGTAGAACAATTGACTTCAATCCAGAAACCCGAACTCGGCCTTTTAGGGTAGATTCCACACAAAGGATAGGTGTTTCTTACTGGTCTCTTTACGAGCCAAGAATCATTGGTGAGACCAATGATCAGGTTGAGATATCTCCCAAAATGAACAGCTTAAAATTTGAATTTTTGTATGTTGAAAATAAATGCTAAATCTTTTTTTTTTATAATGTATATACATTTTTGTCATTTCTGCACTAATGATAATTTATAAGTTATTTCTTCAATTAAAATGTTTACCGAAAATTTGGCATTATATTAATTTGCGTTTATATTTCGATGGCATGAACTGCGAATTTTCTAATTCATCGTAGAAATTACTTAAAAAGCTTAAACACAAAAACATTCACAGCCCATAATATAACTTTATGACGCATTTGAATTTCTACAAATGTTTTAACATTAACAGTTAGACCTATTTGATCTAAATAATCTTAACATAACATAACATAACATAACATAACTTAACAATTATTTTTAGTGGTTAAGAAGACCTGGATCTATGGTAATAACCACTCTTTTTAGTCCTAATAACCGAATTTACTTAAGTACATTTTAAATTTATCTACTGTGTCCGCATGGATGATTTCCTTATCTAGTTCATTCCATCAGGAAACCACCTTGAACTGAAATAATTTTTTTCAAGTTTTCCGAAGTCTTCCTATATAATTTACAATTGTGCCCTCTAGTAGAAGCACTTTTTTTGGCTTCGAAAAACTGTTCAGGCAAAAGGCCTTCCCTTCCCGATAAAATTTTGAATGCCTCGATGAAGTCCACTCTATTTCTTCTTTTTTACAGAGTCGTTAATTTACATCTATTTAATCTTTCCTCGTAACTCAGCTTTCCAAAACCTTCTATCATCCTGGTTGCCCTTTTTTGTACTCTTTCCACTTCTACATGCTTTCTCAAGTGAGGGTTCCACACTTGCACACTGTACTCAAGGTGTGTCATTACTAATGCCTTATACAATCCCAGTATTACATCCTTGTTCCTACTCACTACTGTTCTCTTTATCATTCCAATTACTCTGTTTGCTTTTTTAGCAACTTCCATGCACTGTAGAGCTATTCTATTGTTCTGCATTATTACCCCCAGATCTCTTTCATGATAAGACTGTTTCAGAATGCTTCCTTGAAATACATATTCAACTTTCGTGTTTTTGTATCCCATATGCATAATGGAGCATTTACTTACGTTAAGATCTTCCTGAAGTGTATCCACATCTTTTTGCTTGCTGACAGTTCTTGCTACCTTGGTGTCATCAGCAAACTTGGATAACTTAGATCCTATGCCATAATCCAGATCATTTATATATATGCAGAACAGAACAGGTCCAAGCACCGATCTTTGTGGGAGGCCGCTAAGTACTGGTTGCCACTCTGAATAAATTCCTCCCATGCCTACCTTCTGTCTCCTATCTGTCAACCAGTTTGTAAACCAATGTAATAGTTTGCCTTCAATCCCATATGCACTGAGCTTTTTTTGAAGCCTTTGATGGGGCACCTTATCAAATGCTTTTGCAAAGTTTAGATACACTACATCTACAGTCTTGCCATGATCAACCCACTTATAAATTTCTTCTAAAAACTCAAGTAGGTTGGTAAGACACGATCTGTTATTAGTAAAACCATGTTGTTTCTTCCAAACAAAGTTGATACAGCCTCTTTGATCATTCTTTCCATTACCTTGCAAACTATAGAAGTTAAGCTTACTGGCCTATAGTTGGATGGCAAACTCCTACTTCACTTTTTGAACAGAGGAACTAATATTGCATCTTTCCAATCTCTTGGTATTATTACTGAGTCAAGTGATTTGTCAAATAAGATTGCCAATGCTTTTCCTATAACTGTTCTTGTCTCATATAGTAGTTTAGGATGTAGGTTGTCTATGCCAGGGCTCTTGTCTACTTTCAAATTTTCCAGTTGCTTAATTACCCCTGTTTTTGAGAAGTTCACTGTATCTAACTTTATTTCAATCTCTTGGATTCTCCTTGGCAGTTTGGATATATTCCCTATTGTTTCCTTAGTAAAAACTGAACTGAAGTAGCTATTTAATATATTGGCTGTTTCCTCTACTGAATCAATTGTTTGCCCTTCACTATTTTGTAATGGTTCAATTTTGTCCCTTTTTTACATCTAACATATCTGAAAAAGCTCTTAATATCACTTTTAACATTCTTTGCTAATTTATTCTCATATTCTAGTAATGCTTCTCTATTAATTCTGTTTAATGTATTCTTTTGTTTCTGATATTTTTGTTTTAAATTCTTAAATCCTCTCTTCCTCCCAGATTTTTTTTTTCATTTCTCGTAATTTCTTCCATGCTTTATACTTAGCTCTTTTGCATTTGATGACCTCCTTCGTAAGCCATGGTTGTCTTTTCTGAATTCTGCCTCTGCTTGGGATATATTTATCTACAACTATATTTAGCTCTTTCTTGATTATTGCCCAAGTTTCTTCTACAGCACATTCTATTTTTTTTTAGCTAAGTTTGTTTTCCCTAGCTCATTCCGTATTTTATCGTAGTCAGCCTTAAAAATGTTTTTAGAACTAGGTTCTCTTTTTTTTAAATCCTCGTTGTCTAAATAAATGTTCCATCTGACAACTTGATGATCACTTGTTCCAAAGTGTTCACCAACTGTTAGGCCTTTCACTAAGTTTTCATCTGTTCTTAATATCAAATCTAATGTGTTTTTACCTCTTGTGGGATTAGTGATGTGCTGGAATAAGAAGTTATCATTTGTTACATTTATAAAATTTATATCCTCAGGTCTTTTTCCTTCTAAAGTGTTCCAGTTAATATGGTAGTTGAAGTCACCCATTACTAGCATAAATCCTTTACTGGTTTTGTATAATATCTCATTTAGTCCAGTATCCTCTTTAAAGTTTGGTGCCCTGTAGCACACCCCTAAAAGAAGTTTAAATTTACCTACGTAAATATCACACCATAAACTCTCTTTAAAGTTTTCACTTTGAAATTCCTTTCTTTCTATTACTTTGATATAATTCTTAATATAAATTAATACCCCTCCTGCTCCATGTACATTGTCTTTCTGTCCCTCTCTGTCTTTCCTTAGCATCTCATGGCCATCAATTGCTAGCTCAGAGTTTTGAATACTTTCTTTTGCCCAAGACTCAGTAATGCCAATTATATCTGGCTCCTCCGTATCGACAATTAGCTCGAGTTCTGTTCTTTTAGCCTTGCTTACTATACTTCTAGCATTGGTATAAACACATGTCAAAACTCTTACCCTGTCTACATCCTTACTTAAATTGTTAATTTCTAATCTTACCTCCTCCTCGACTTTTCTAGTTTCATGTTGCTTGGTTGGCCCTTCACTCTGAAAATGTAGTCCCCCGACTGATCTTCAGCTTGCTTTTTCTTAGCCTCTTCCAACAATTTCTTAGAGCTGGCCTCTTTCTGCTTTAGTCAAGTCATAGCAGATAGAGATGCATTTGAATTTGCTTTCTGCAGTTCGTAATTTTAGAACTGATTCCAAAACTAAGTTCTTTAATTCTTTTTCCCTAAATTGAATCATTACTGGTCTTACCTCCTTTGTATCCTTACCTAGCCTGAATACACTTTTGATGTCACTACTATCACATTTTACACCAAGTATATTGTTGATGAAATGCATAGCAGTCATCCTCAGTTTTCTGCTCCGGCTCACTTTTAGCTTTGCTTTCTTCGAGCCTGTACATTGTAATGTTGTCCCTTGTCTTTTCTCTTTCTATTTCCTCCTGAGCAATGGTTTTTGCCATGCTGATTTTTTTTGTCCACAACTTGTACTCTGCCTTCAATTGTTTTCAATTTTGCATCTACTCTTTTCTTTACAATTTCTGTCCATGCAAGACCCTTGCTTTTAGTACCAGCTTCGGCTGTCATGTCAGCGTCGACTGAGACTAGTAAGCTCTCTACATTCTCCTCCAGCTTTGAAACTTTATTTTCCACAAGATCTCCTATTATGCCGCTTCCTATAGTTTCCAACTTTTTTCGTGCAACTCGATTTTTGGACTTTGTTCCTTATTGATGCCGGTGAGTTGTTCAAGTCTATCGCCGACGTCTTTCATGAACTGCTTCATTCGCACACAGTTCTTGCAAATTTGGTTTAGATTCAAACCCTCGACACTTCCATACATTTCGCATTTTTTAAAAATCTTTAAAACTTCTCGTAGTTATTTTAGCGAAACTTTCACTAGAGCGCTAATTCAGCAAAAATATATTTTAGTTAATCAAATGAAGAACCACATCTAAAAACCTACGATCTGAGATAAATGTCAAAACTCGGACGAGTCTGACGCCTAATGATATTTAACTATTTAATTTAAATATCCGTAGTTTCTGTTACCTAAAGCCTGTGTGTCCTAATTCATTATAGAAATTACTTTATACTTGAGACATAAAATAAATTCAAAACTATTTTTGGAGCATTTAAACTTGTATGGATGAATTAACAGTTACCAGCCAAATTATCTCAATTATGCAACGTATTTTAATCAAATGAAAAATTAACTATAAAACCTACAAGTTGCTGTAAACGTCAAAACGCGGACGCGACTGACGCCAACAGTTTGCCTCAAATCCACCATGAACCAGTTCTCTCCTCCATCAGGATCCTTAGTTTGAGCACATTGTGCTATATAAACATCGGTTCCAAACAAATCATCTACTGCCAGCCATGACGAGAGGTTGCCCTTGGGAACTACCGCTGTTGAACTCTGACATGTTTCTCTTTTTAAGGCAAGATTTCCATTTACTGAAATTCGAAAATAATAATTTATTTAACCTAGTAAAATATTCTTTAAAGTAAATGAATTTTATTATTTTTTTTCTTCTTAATAATTAAATAATTCACTGCAAAACTAAGTTTACTTGGCAAGACGATCCTTGATGACATCTACAAAGAAGACATTAATGTAACAATGTAACTTTTTTCAGTTCATTTCATATATTTATTTTTGTAAGAACATTTCAAAAGTACTAATTTGTCAAAATCTGCAAATCAAACTAAAACTCACATAGTAGTTGTAACATTTAGGATAGGACGTGATCTTGAAGGGAAGGAAGCGAAACAACTGACATGTTTTATTATTTTCCAAGTAGTTGAAGCTCATGCAGTTCATCTGACTCTTACAAATCACTGCACACCAGATTTTAGTTTTTACTCCTGTTTCAACTGAAGATGGAAGGTCCAAAGCACATCCTGGTTTGCCGTAACAGTCGAGTGTCATTTGAAATGTGCTTCTGAAATTGGATTCTGAAATATTCACGAGGTTGTAAATGAGTAAAGTTATTAATAATCTGCTGTTAATCATTTTATAAATTTAAAAATGTAAAATGGCCTAAAAATATAATTGTGCCTCAATGTTCTCAGACTTTTATGGGTGGTGTTTAAAAAGGAACATCGAATTGGAGACGGACGAAGCAAACAATGGATTTGCAACAACCTTTTAATTTTGAATATCGATCATGCCAGCTTCTATGGACGGCCACATTACGAATGTGGAAGTATAATGCTTAAAAGTTATATGGTATTAATTAAAATAAATTTTCTTTCGGAGACAGCAATTTAAGAACAAGTTTGATATTAAGTTATTAAGTTATGATTATTAAGTATATATATTAAATATATTTATATATATTTATTAATCGTGCGTATTTAAAATTTATTTTTAATTTTAGCATGTTTAAATTTTTAATTTACGGGATCCAGGATATTTGATAGTTTAGCTTTACATCATATTTACTCGCTCAGTAGTTCATTTGCTCATCGCTTAGAACGCACCTAAAAGACATTAATCTTTCAAAAATCATTCTTTCATCCATCCAGTGCTCAGCTCTTTCAACTCGCCTCAGTCCCGCAATTGCCTTTTCTATGACGATCAATAAATCTCAGGGTCAAAAAAAATATCTACATACCGAACCGGTAATAATAATAATAATAATAATATATAATAATAATAATATAATAATAATAATAATAATTAATAATAATAATAATAATTAATAATAATAATAATAATAATAATAATAATAATAATAATAATAATAATAATAATAATAATAATAATAATAATAATAATAATAATTGACGGTTTTACTATCTCTGTGATTTTTTTGTTGGTCTTTTTGGACACCCAGTTGTTAATCAGGGTGGCACATTGGAAGTTTTTGCTGCAACAAAAATTAAATTTATGGCTTTATTAAGCAAACAATTTATTTCTTAAATCTTAAATCCCTTCTGAGCATACAATTTGTTAGCTATGCTCACTTGCTCATTTTCATCACTTACCTAAACAACTTTCGTAATTCGTTGAAAGTGTTCATGAATTCGTTCCTCTGGAAAACCGCTAGTAAACGTTGAACGACGAATTTCTTCCAAAGTCTGACCTCTGGCTCCAAGCGAAGTCATTGCCAAAGCAAGAGAAATACTCAGAGGAGAGAAAATGATTTTTCCTTGTTCTGTTTCACTAAACCTTTTGTACAGTTTCAGTCCAAAATCGTTATTAGCAGCTACTAAATGGTTTAGTTCGTTTGAAGCATTTCCGTTTGCTTAACAAATTTAATAATACTCTTTATTTCTTCAGACAAATATTTTTGTCGTATTACTTCTGTCAGATTATAGCCATATAATCATAACACTAACCAAGAATCATAGTGACCGATTGCAAAAGAAGAAAAGCCGTTCTAAATTCCATCTTGAAGAAGGATATTATCAATCCAGTAACGACTAATTAATTATAACAATAATAACATTTAAAACAGTAATGTTATCATTAAGTTAATGTCAAAAGTATTATTAATGTGAGTGTTAATGCTTTTAATAATTATAACAGCAAATAAAACAGAATAATTAATTTTAATCTCACGTTATCCTGTTCCGAGTTTGTAACAAATAAATAAAATTGGGCACCAGATGTTGTTCAGCTTGAGCTGTAGCGCTCTTATAATGAAACGTTGTAGATTAGCAGATTCATAAATTGCGTCAGGTCACATTTCATCCTTTGATTTCATTGGAATTTTGTATTTGTATTTATTATCTGATATCTACTATTAATTACTTATTATTAAATCACGATTTTTGGTTATGATTTCTTAATGATGGTAAGCAGATGTCGCCAGAGATTGAATATTATTTTAATTAATTAAAGCCACCAACAGGAGGCAATGTTATGAATCATGATTCTGCAAAAACACACAAAATAAATCTGCTAACCCACCGATACCAAGATAAGTTTGTCAAAACATTAAAATTGCACTGTCTTCGGTCGTATGACTATTGCATTATTACGAAATTATTTGGCATCATCATTCTTTACCATTTATGACTAATTTCTCAATTCCACCATTTTATTTTTGTGTTTTAAAACCACCCTGAGGCGTCAAAAATTCAAGACTACTGACAATTTTTCGAATTTCAATAAAGTGACGTTTAATAGCGTTATTTATTCGAATCATTGACTGCAGCTCAAGGTGTTTCTGCGACCTCATGGTAATTTATCATTGTAACGGAATTATTGAAATTTGTCATCATCAGTTCTGAAATTATTAATTATAATATATGTGATTTAAATTTCAAATTTAGTGGAAGACCTATAATTTCGTTACAATGACAAATTAGCATGAGGTCGCAGAAACACCTTGAACAACAGTCAATGATTCGAATAAATAACATCATGAAATGAAACACCGTCGAGCAAGGAAATTCTATAGGGCGGTAATTTGAATTTTTGACGCCTCAGGGTGGTTTTGAAACATAAAAATAAAGTGGAAGAATTTAATCAAATCGTTTTTGGTTGTTTTTATTTTAATGTGACGATTTATGCAATTACCTTTAAAAATAAAAATAGTTAACTAACCTAAAAATATTTATTAATTACAAATAATAAATATTAACATCTTTTCATTGAAACACATGCATTTGGCGAAACATTTGGAATTGAGAATATTTATTTACATATTAATTATCGCTAGAGGTCCCTTTATGATAATGTCTGACAAAGCTTTATAAAACATCTTCGTCAATACATCATTTTAATTCATGTAAGGAACTGCCACAATTTGTATCTGCGCCTTAAATTTCAAATTTAGTGAAAGTGGCTTGTTTGAACTTGAGAAGAATTATTTTATTTATTTTTGCTTGAATTCGTTAATTAGACATTCACAGTGTTTAATAAAAAACTATTTCCTTTAATACTTAAAAATTGGCAAACTATTTTAGAAAGTTGAGAAGGACATCTTATTTATATGATATCGACATCTTGTGACTACAAATAGCTTTATAATTTTTATATGTTGTTAAAAAAGTTTATTTATTCAACGCGACATCTGTCAGTTTGAGTTCAGTAAAAATTAAATTTTGAATTTAATATCAAAGTTGTTCTAAACTGAGATTTACAGATAAACCCAAGTCACTTTTAAAATGCTTATGCAATTTTTCAATAACTTTCGTTGCAAAGTTGAATCAGTCACTAGTCTGAGGTCGCAGAAACACCTTGAGCAGCAGTCAAAGATTCGAATAAATAACGCTATCAAACATCATTTTGAGTGATTCAGTCTAAATCTTCTCGTGATGGAATTGACTTTAAATAAAATACCTAGAGATGTGGTCCAACCTGAATTACAATTTTGATTTGTCCTCCTTTCACCACTGTGAACGAGTAATAAAAATTTGACATTCCTTCAATTTACGTTGTAGTAACAAATTGACAATTTGCATTCAAATAATAATAAACTATTAAATTAATAACATTTATAAACTATAAAAAAATAAGTTATTATTAATAATGTAATTACAAAAGCAAAATAATAACATTAATAATCATAATCGTAATAGTACATTGGCAGAGGCGTCAAACCATGAATGATGTCACTGACAAATTAGCATGAGGTCGCAGAAACAGCTTGAACAGCAATCAATGATTCGAATGAATAACGCTATGAAACGTCACTTTATGTCCAAATCATCCTAGTTATGCAACGGACTTTAATCAAATAAATAAATAAATCACTTTATGGAACGGTTTTCGCGCGTTTTGAATTTTTGACGCCTCAGGGTGGTTTTAAAACACAAAAATAAAATGGTGGAATTTAGAATTTAGTCATAAATGGTAAAGAATAATGATGCCAAATAATTTCGTAATAATGCAATAGTTATACTAAGCCATGCGGTCGAAGTTTGAGTACTTTTAATATCTTGACAAACCTACCATGATTCACGACATATCAATTTTGACGGATTAGATAAAAATATTCTGACATCTGTTTCATTGTCATGTTCATTGTTATAAACCCACCATACTTTTATTATGGACTTTCATTATATTGGACCCAAGCAAGTATTTTTATTTTTATTTTTCAGTTGTTCAAATTTTTGAAAACGCGTCAATTGCAATTCCTGTATTCGACCTCGAAAATGTAATGGTAAATATATGTAATTGTTTGATTGAATTAATTAATAGATGATTTCTTCCATAAACAGTTTCAGATTATGATATCAATTTTTAATGATGATAAATAGATAAAATGAGTTAATCTCAAAATCAGATGTAAAATTGTTCGCAATTAACTGAATAACCCCTGAATCCAAACCAGGTTTAGGAGAAATTATTGTAACTAAATAATGACACCTTTCTTCGAATTTCGCTGAATTCTCTCAACGCATAATTCATAATAATTAGCTGCATAATTCGTAGTTATGTTCTAGCTAGGAGTTATGATTAAAATCGTTATATTAAATTATTTGTATTTGAGTCAGATTTGTCAAATCATTTCAAAAAATGCGTTCAGATTAACGACATCCATCTTTGATTTAACCAACGAGTTTTTGTGAGTAAAGGTAAAATTGAACACAAACATTAATTTTAAAAAATATTGCAAAAAATGCAAAATTAAAAATGGCGAGCAGTTTAGGCATAATTTAGGTTGCGTTCCTGCAAGCCGCTTTGATTCCACCAATCGTGATTTAATAATAAGTAATTAATAATAGATAATAGATAATAAATTATAGATAATAAATACAAATACTAAATTGCAATGAACTCAAAGGATGAAATTTGACGTGACGCAATTTATTATTCTGCTAATCTATAACGTTTCATTATAAGAGCGCTACAACCCAAGCTCAAAAACAGCTGGTGTCCAATTTTATTTATTTGTTACAAACTCGGAACAGGTTAACGTGAGATTAAAATTAATGATCCTGTTTTATTGGCTGTTATAGTTGTTATAATTATTAAAAGCATTAACACTCACATTAATAATACTTTTGATATTACCTTAATGATAACATTACTGTTTTAAATGTTATTGTTGTTGTAATTAATTAGTCGTTACTGGATTGATAATATCCTTTTTCAAGATGGAATTCAGAACGGCTTTTCTTTTTTTGCAATCGCTCAACATAATTCTTGGTTAGCGTCTTAATTACATGGCTATAATCTCATAAATATGATACGACAATAAAATTGGCTGTAGAACTAAAGAGTATTTTAAAATTTGTTAAGTAAACGGAAATGCTTCAAACGAACTAAACGATTTAGTAGCTGCTAATAACGATTTTGGACTGAAGCTGTACAAAAGCTTTATGGAAACAGAACAAGGAAACATCATTTTCTCTCCTCTGAGTATTTCTCTTGCTTTGGCAATGATTTCGCTTGGAGCCAGAGGTCAGACTTTGGAAGAAATTCGTCGTTCAACGTTTACTAGCGGTTTTCCAGAGGAACAAATTCATAGACATTTTCAACAAATTGCGAAAGTTCTTTCAGTAAGTGACCAAGTGAGCATAGCTAACAAATTGTATGCTCGGAAGGGATTTAAGATCATTCCATCATTTCTTAGATCGTCTCAAAGATTCTATGCTTCAAAGATGGAAACTGTTGACTTCAGGTTAGTAAATGTTAATTGTCTGTGACAATTTTTAAAAAAGAATTTGAATACCAAATATTTGGAATGTAGCTTTGTATCATTGACCTCAAGAGGGTTAATCGGGTGTAGGTTGTACGAATGAGTTACGTGACTGCATACGGTAATGGCAACAGTCGCAACTGTGTAATAATGGCGTGTCGTGTTCGAAAGTCAGCCAGACGATTAATTATTCATTATATACTGCTTGCAAATCGTTTCTTTTCTCAAATTGTTGGCATAACTAGTATTAATAAGTAATAAATAAATGTAAATGGCAGCAGTCTTAATGTGTCGTGTTCGAAACCTAGCCTGCATTGCCACAAGCGCCCTTGGGAAGAAACACTATATAAATGGTTACAAGAAGAGCCTATGACGCTATGCATATAGCGCTATATATATTAACTACAAATACAATTACAATTAATACTAAAACTCGCAATAAATTGTTGCTTAATAAAACCTTAAATTTAATTTTTGTTGCAGCAAAAACGTCCAATGTGCCTCCCTGATTAACAACTGGGTGTCCAAAAAGACCAACAAGAAAATCACAGAGATAGTAAAACCCGAAGATTTTAATGCACTTACCCGTCTTGTTCTCGTCAATGCCTTGTATTTCAAAGCTGGCTGGTCTGAGCGTTTTGTGAAAACATTAACAAAACCTCAAAATCACATCTAAAAATTCAATAAAAACGGAATTTCTTCATGATCCAGAATCAGAAGCATTTTATGGAATCCATGAAACTCTTCATTTTGAAGTTTTAGAAAAGGCTTTCGAGTCACAAAAATTCAGATTTGGAATCATCCTTCCCAGTCTGGCTAAAACCTCATTACGAACAGTTGAGAAAAAATTGTCAGCAGATATACTGAATTCTCTTAAAATACATTCAGAGACTGTTAACATTACCATTCCAAAATTTAAAATGAATTCAAATTTCGAATTATCTGGCAATCTTCAAGAACTTGGAATTCATGAATTGTTTGTAGAAGGTAAAGCGGAACTGAGCGGCATAGAAAAATCAAAAGAACTTTTTGTTTCTATGGTACCACAGAAGGCTATTGTTGAAATCGATGAAAACAGTGTAGTGGCGGCTGCAGTCACAGCCGGTATGACGGGTTTGACATCTGTGTTCGAGCCACCTGTTCGTATTATCATCTTCAGAGCTGATCATCCATTCCTATTTTACATCAAACACGTTGATACTGGTTCAATTCTTTTTCTCGGAAGATTTTTTAAGCCTTGACTAGCAATATCGTCCAAGTACGAATCTATTCTCATGAGAGAAATGCTTATAACTAAATAGTGTAACTGCCGATAATTATTCAAATTGTAGAGCTTCTTCATTTGGCAACAATATCATACTGTAACGTGATCGAAACCTATTGTCGAATTTAGTGCATGGCTTAAACGGCTTTGTAGTATTCCATTTTTAGACAAATATTTACAAATATTCTGCCATCTGGCGACAAAAATATTGTAATTAAATTATCTTTGATACGACAAAAAATTTGGCTGAAGAAATAAACAGTTTTTTATTTACATAGTAAATGCTTCAAACAAACTAAACGCTTTAGTTGCTGCTAATAACGATTTTGGATTTCAATAAATAAAATGTGGATATCATTTATCCGTGTGGAATTATCATTAATCGTACGAATAATCATAAGTTAAATAATAAAAACGTTATATTTAATATTCCTAATAAATATTTATAATTATGAAATATATTATTATTAAAAATATAATTAGGAATAGCAAGGATCGCATATTTAATCCGTCCTAATCATCTAGTTATGAAATGGCTTTAATAAAATACCAACCAACCTGAGTTTTTAATTGGAATTAATTTCATTATTTAAAAGTTAATAAATTACGTCAATTATTACCACTCAAAGAAAAAAAACTCAACAACAACACTGTCATTTTTATAAGAAATGTTTTTTTAATGATTGTTTATAAATATTTTTAAAAAATACAATAATGCCATACATCCTATCGTCAATCTTCCTCAACCACCATCTTAACTAGCAACGGAAACTAACTAGGCCCAAGAAACTAATAAATTAATGAGGATGTTAATATTTATTATTTGTAATTAATAATTATTTTTAGGTTAGCTATTTTGATTTTTAAAAGTATTTACATAAATCGTCACATTAAAATAAAAACAACAAAAACCGATTTAATGAAATTCTTCCACTTTATTTTTATGTTTTAAAACCACCCTGAGACGTCAAAAATTCAAATTCCTAAATACAGTCCCTTTGAAACTCGGTGTTTATTTATTCGAATCATTGACGTTTTCTGTGGAGACGATATTTTTAAGAACATTTTGGGCATTAAATTTTTGTATATCATGTTTATTAATATTTAAACAAAATAATTTTAGCATATAACACTGAAGTTGTTACAATATTGATAGATGTAGTTCGCACACTTGGTCGTCAAGGCTTAGCTTTGAGGATGAAAGCAGTAATTACCAGCAAAAAGTACCAGGCTTCGAATGGGCCTCCGGGTCACCGGATAATTCCCGCACAGGCTGAGAACCGGTTCGGTAGGTAGATATTTTTTTGACCCTGAAATTTATTGATCGT
This sequence comes from Whitmania pigra, assembly GCA_021613335.1. Taxonomy (NCBI): domain Eukaryota; kingdom Metazoa; phylum Annelida; class Clitellata; order Hirudinida; family Haemopidae; genus Whitmania; species Whitmania pigra. The sequence goes on from JAJTWR010000001.1 coordinate 602,209, forward strand.
CATAGAAAAGGCAACAAAAGGCGGGACTGAGGCGAGTTGAAAGGCTGAGCACTGGATGGATGAAAGAAAGATTTTTGAAAGATTGTGTTTTAGGTGCGTTCTAAGCGATGAGCGAATGAACTACTGAGCGATTAAATATGATGTAAAGCTAAACTATCAAATATCCTGGATCCCGTAAATTAAAAATTTAAACAAACCAAAAAATAACATTTTAAATACGCACGAAGTACCTACATATAAATAAATATATTTAATAACTTTATATCGAACATGTTACAATATATATTTAATATATATATTTAATAATCATAACTTAATAACTTAATATCAAACATGTTGTTAAATTGCTGTCTCCGAGAGAAAATTTATTTTAATTAATACCATACAACTTTTGAGCATTATGCTTCGACATTCGTAATGTGGCCGTCCGTAGAAACCATTGAAGCTGGCATGATCGATATTCAAAATTAAAAGGTTGTTGCAAATCCATTGTTTGCTTCGTTCGTCTCCAATTCGACGTTTCCTTTTTAAACACCACCAATAAAATTCTGAAAACATTAAGGCACAATTATATTTTTAGGCCATTTTATATTTTTACGTTTATAAAATGATTATCAGCAGATTATTAATAACTTTACTTGGTCTCAATCTCATGAATATTTCAGAATGTAATATCAGAAGCACATTTCAGATGACACTCGACTGTAACGGCAAACCAGGATGTGCTTTGGACCTTCCATCTTCAGTTGAAACAGGAGTAAAGACCAAAATCTGGTGTGCAGTGATTTGCAAGATGCAGATGAACTGCACGAGCTTCAGCTACTTGGAAAATAATAAAACATGTCAGTTGTTTCGCTTCTTTCCCTTCAAGATCATGTCCTATCCTAAATGTTACAACTACTACGTGAGTTTTAGTTTCATTTGCAGATTTTGACAAATCGGAACTTTTAAAAGGTTCTTACGAAAATAAATAAATAACATAAACTGAAAAGAGTTACTTTGTTACATTAATGTCTTCTTTGTAGATGCCTTCAAAGATCGTCTCGCCAAGTAAACTCAGTTTTGTAGTGAATTATTTAATTATTAAGAAGAATAAACAGATTAATAAAATACGCATTTTCTTGAAAAAATATTTTTACTAAATTAAATAAATTATTAATTTTGAATTTCAGCAAATGGAAATCTTGCCTTAAAAAGACAAACATGTCAGAGTTCAACAGGTGTTGGTTTTATGGGCAACATCTCGTCGTCATGGCTGGCAGTGGATGATTTGTTTGGAACCGATGTTTAGATGGCACAATGTGCTCAAACTAAGGATCCTGACGCAGGAGAGAACTGGTTCATGGTGGATTTGAGGCAAACTTTGGAAAATGTAGGTTTTATAGTTAATTATTCATTTAATTAAAATACGTTGCGTAACTGAGATAATTTGGACTGTTACTGTTAATTCATCCATAAGAGTTTAAATGCTCCAAAAATAGTTCTGAATTTATAGAAATTCAAATGCGTCATAAAGTTATTTTATAGGCTGTGTTCATGCTATTGAAATATAAACGCAAATTAATTTAATGCCAAAGTTTCGGTAAACATTTTAAACGAAAAAATAACTTGCTAGTTATCATTAGTGACTAAATGACAAAAATGTTTATATAAAGGATTTAGAATTTAATTTCAAAATACAAAAACTCATATTTTAAGCTGATGAATTTGGGAGATTCTTTAATTTTATCATTTATTAAAAAAACACATTTCAAGCTTACGATCTCCGGAGATACTTCAACCTGATCATTGGTCTCACCAATGATTCTTGGCTCGTAAAGAGACCAGTAAGAAACACCTATCCTTTGTGTGGAATCTACCCTAAAAAACCGAGTTATAGTTCCTGGTTTGAAGGCAATTGTTCCACCAAAGGAGCACGACCTGTGAGATATGTCATTGTCCAACAAACTCCAGTCAACTTGCCCATTTGTGGATACTTGTGTCTGTGTGAAGTTCAGGTCTTTTAAAGATTTTGAAAGTTGAAGATTTTTTGGTAATTTTTACTTGTAACAATTACAAAAAAAATTTTGTACTCTTACTTGTAACAAATTACTATTTTTGTCATACTTTTAATTCGTTACCTTTTTGGTGCAAGACGTTACAAAGTAACATAAATAAAATTTTAAACTAGTTTAATTTATTTAAAAAAATTTAAATTCTAGATTGCTATTCTTTGGTTTGTTTGAGAACCTTCCTCTTCTCGATCATCGCTCTTTTGGTATTGTGTTAGGATGAAGATAGTCCGTGGCTGTATTTGAACAAAATGTTCAGATTTCAATCAAAGGAAAATCATATAAGTATGCATGCCTACTCTGCCAGCAGAAACAAAAACTACATGTTCAGCATATGAAGGTTCTTCATCTAACTTGAAACGCATGCATCCAACAGAAGTTAAGAATTGTGGTATATCTGTTGCCAACGATTGTCAAGCTTCATGAGAAACTGGTTGCCAAAATGACATCAGCAAAGGTGTCAGCTGATAGCCTCTCGTTCATCTGATGCTGACAGTATTGAAGACAGTTTCTTCAATTGCTCAAGGTCAACTGATATTCTGATGCAGTATCTTCGAGACCGATCAGATGACATGAACATTATTACTGGAAGCGATACCCTGAAGAAATTATTTATCCAGTTGAACGCTCCTCTGCCAGCTAGTGCAGCTGTTGAACGTTTATTCAGCTCTTCTGGTATGACAAAGAACAGCTGAAGGACCATAATGAGTGACAAACTATTCGAGGACTTAGTTATGTTAAAAATTAACAAAAATTTGTGATTGTAATAAATAATAAAAACACCAAAAGAATGCATTAGTTCAAATGTTATTACTTGATGACTGTTAGTACTAGCAGTTAATACCAATAATTGTTTTAACGATAATAGAAACAATTTCTTTTAAATAATACGGAATGATGTATGATCACAATAATGGCGGCATCAAAGTTACTTGTAATTTTTACTTAAAAGTAACTTTTAGATGCTGTAAATTTTAACTTTTACTTGAGTAAATTTTTAAGACAATATCCTTACTTAAACTTAAGTAGCTTTTTGAGGTATTACTTTTACTTGTAACTAGTTACCGAAATGAGGTAATTTTTACAACACTGATTATCACCATCCCATAGTCCACAGTACCATCATGATCATCATTAATAAAAAAACCTTGGTCGAGTATAACATAGCTTAACTAAAACATTTTGTTTTAAATAAAATAAACATTGTTAAAAAAATTATTATTTATTAACTAAATAGCAGACGGATTAATATATTTTTATTTTAGAGGTGAAAAGTTTTAATAAATCAGTTTTATTAAAATTCTGAACTGTTTGGAAAATAATTGTTGTGATAAAATAAAGAACCATGCTGTACCATCATGATCATCATTAACAACAAAATCTTGGTCGAATCAACTACAACACAGAACATATTGTTTTGAATAAAATAAACATTCTGAAAAAAAAATTATTGTTCATTAGGTTAGTACCAGACGGATTAAAATATTTTTATTTTGGCATAGGTTTTAGAAATAAAGGTAAATAATAACAACCCCAATTGAAAACCAAAGGCCACAATAATGCTTTATGAACAATCTCATTAACCTCCAGATTTAAAAAAATAAAATTCATCAAAAGGTAACCAATACTGGTTCTTCGACTGTGTATGTGTGTGTATTTTATTAACGTCCATTTTATAACTGAGATGATTAGGACTGATTCGCCATTTATTTATTTATTTATTTGATTCACCAAGTACTACGTTGCTTGATATAAGATCATCGTGGCTCAATTTAGAGGCATTTTTCAGCATTATTAGTTAAGTTCTTAATCAACATTAGCAATTACATCCTATCCGATATTTCCATTAACATTATCATTGTATTTTATTATTATCAGGACCATGACTAGTACCACTCACATTATTATTGCTATTATTTTTGCCTTTATCATCATCAATATGGGACGAGATCTTTATTAGACTGCATTCTTGTTAATTCTATCATTTATCAAAATTATTTACTTCGATTCTGGAATCCACAACGGTGTTTCATTGTTCATTGTGTATTTAAAAATATCGTTTACAGTTGCATTGTTTGTTATACCAAATCAAATTTTAAGAAATTTGTTCTTGTTTAAATATCTGCTCCCTCCAGGGGTAAAAAAAATTAAGACATACTGATGAGGACATGGCCATTGACCTCCTTACTTATGTATCATTCTTCAGTGTTGTGCAGTATCGAATTACATGTAATTCGTTACTGTAATTAATTACATTTTTTGGTAATTTTTACTTGTAACAGTTACAAAAAAATTTTTTTACTTTTACTTGTAACAAATTACTATTTTCGGTCCTACTTTTAATTCGTTACCTTTGTGGCACAAGACGTTACAAAGTAACATAAATAAAATTTTAAATAGTTTATTTTATTTTAAAACTTTATTAAAATTCTAGATTGTTATTCTTTGGTTCGTTCAAAAACCTTCTTTCCGATCATCGCTCATTTGTTATTGTGGTTATCGCCGGTCGTTTTTGTTAAATCGGAAATTGTTGATTAATCATACCGAAGCTTTTTTAATATATAATATTGTATGTATATAATAATATAAGATTTAATATATCGTAGTATGGATTCATTTGAAGCCAGTTTGAGTGTCGTTAGCGAAGATAAGAGGAACAAGCGTGAAGATAGTCCGTGGCCGTATTTAAACAAAATGTTCAGATTTCAATCAAAGGAAAATCATATAAGTATGCCTACTCTGCCAACAGAAAAAAACTATGTTCAGCATATGAAGGTTCTTCATCTAACTTGAAGAAGCACGTGGAACGCATGCATCCAACAGAAGTTAAGGAATATGGGATATCTGTTGCCAACGATTGTCAAGCTTCATGAGAAACTGGTAGCCAAAATAGCATCTTCTAATGCAGCAATGGAGGACGAGCTGAAAGCATCTCATTCATCCGATGCTGACAGTGTTGAAGATAGTTTCTTCAATTGCACAAGGTCAACTGATATTCTGATGCAGTATCTTCAAGACTGATCAGATGACATGAACATTATTTATCCAGTTGAACGCTCCTCTGCCAGCTAGTGCAGCTGTTGAACGTTTATTCAGCTATGCTGGTATGAACAGCCGAAGGACCATAATGAGTGATAAACTATTCGAGGACTTAGTTATGTTAAAAATTAACAAATGTTTGTTATTGTAATAAATAATAAAAACACCAAAAGAATGCTGTATGATAACAATAATGGCGGCATCAAAGTTACTTGTAATTTTTACTTAAAAGTAACTTTTGGATGCTGTAACTTTTTACTTTTAATTGAGTAACTTTTTAAGACAATACTCTTACTTATACTTAAGTAGCTTTTTGAGCTATTACTTTTACTTGTAACTAGTTACCAAAATGAGGTAACTTTTACAACACTGTCATTCTTAATTATAAGAAACTTTGTTTACGTCGGAATATAGAAATTGAAGCGACATCTATCGGCTTCAATTCTGAAATGTATGCAAAGCGATCAAATTCGAATTATATAGCTACACTAACTAGTGTAAATGTAAAATAAATTATTAAAGGTGTTGTTGTTAATTCTACTTTTGGATAAATCCGGTGTTTTTAAATTTAAATACAATTAAATAAATCCTTGAACTCAAAATTTTGTTTTACTAAATCGACAAATGTCGCTTTAACTAAATTATAAAATTTGAAACAATGAATTTAAATTTCGAACAACTTTGATATTAAATTCAAAAGTTTATTTTTACTAAACTGAAACTGACAGATGTCGCATTAACTTAATTACCATATTTTTAACAATATAAGTAAACAATGTTTTATTCATAAAAACGAAAACCAAAGTTAAATTTAATAATTATATAGTCATTATTAATGATAGTGATGAGGTAAAAAACATATTTTAATAGTCTTAAAAAAACATACATTCTATTAAAAAAAATCAGTTTCAAAAAAACATTTTTAAAGTCTAAAGTACAACTTTTTTAAATAATTCTTCGCTGAAGTTTTTGATTTGTGATGAATTTTCGCTGTTGCTTTTCAAGGTTTTTGGAATTAGTACATATCAGCCATGTTAATTTCACAGTGAAGTACGATTTGGGAACTATTATGCCAGTGAAAAAGAGATAGATGGATGCAAGATTACTCTGGGAAAACTCATGATCAGATTTTTAGTTCAAACTACCAGAGATGAAAAGTTTTAACAAATCAGTTTATTAAAATTCTGAACTTTTTGGAAAATAATTATTGAGAGCACGATACTTATTTTTTAATCTATATAATTATAACAAGGATCATGTATATATAAAAAGTTCTTAAACAAATCTTTAATCCTGAACCGATTTGATTGAAACTTGAGTACGTTGACTATGGGGTCAGTTTTGTCAACTTTGGAAAAAAAATCGATAACTTATTTTGCCTCTTTGCGACTTTGACATTAAATTCAAAAGTTCCTTTTACTGAACTGATAGATGTCGCATTAACTAAACTACCACATTTTTTACATTAATATATGTACATTATAAAGATATTATGAAAAGCTTTAAGATGCCGATATTAATGAAAGCGAGTGTATTTAAAAAATGTAATTCCGATTATAAACGATAACAGATAATATTGCTACGGTATTAAATTATATTGGCTTAGTTAATTCTTCTGGGAGGCTCATATGAGGATGACATAAAGAAATACCATTGTAAACTTGTTACTAATTGTAAATTAAAGGAATTTTATATTTTTATTACTTTTTCACAGTGGTACACCAAACACCAACAAGTAATATTTTTATATTTTAATCAGAATTTCTTATATTTTTTGCTTGGTAGTTATTCTGAACAAAAATGAATTAAGTGAATGTTATATTATTTCAAATATAAACAATTTTTTATTCCTAAAAATGAAAACGAAAGTTAAATTTAATAATTATATAGTCATTATTAATGATAGTGATAAGGCAAACAACATATTTTAATAGTCTTAAGAAGACATACATTCTATTAAAAAAGTACAACTTTTTTTTAAATAATTCTTCGCTAAAATTTTTGATTTTTGATGAATTTTCGCTGTTGCATTTCAAGGTTTCTTTCTAATTCAGAAAATCAAGTTGATATAATATTTAAAATTGAATTACGAAAAATTAACAAGTGACAAGCTGGACGGTTGAGTAGCGTTTAAGTGCATAATAATTAATCAACATGAACTAACTCTAACATTCATTTCAACTTATAAATTATAAATCACAAACTGGCGAAAACACCACCATTTAGCTCGGAGACATTATTATGAATTAATGAATCATTGTTATGAATGTAATGATACACTGATTGTTTAGCAAATACAGCCTTGTAAATTTTTGAATGGTGCTGGAATGCACCATCTTAAGCAAATAAAAACAAAATTGATGGATGTTGCAATGTCACTTGTCTTTATTTCTCAGAATGCAATTAACGTAACTAAAAACAATCTGGTTATGGATAATAATCATAAACGTATTGTTGTAAACTTAGATTTTTGGAAATTAATTAAGTTTATATTGCTAATATAATTAAATTTATACTTAATTATATTTGGCATCTTTTCCGGGCACGTGGGATCTATTTTTGCTACAGAAAAGCATTCTCGATAATCACCTGACAAACAACGAGAATCAAGTCAACTTAGAAGCCCAAATAACCATTTGCATCCTTAAGTACCTCAATTCCTTAAACGCTTAACTTCTATTATTCAGTTCCGTTAACTGAATACCTGCTCTAATAAACTTATTAGTTAACTTACTTATTTGCGGACCCCCGGGTTATTTCATTGGTGTCAGGAGTGGGATCCCAAAAAGTAAGTCATGAGCAAGGTCTTAGAAGATTTAACTTTTGCTGGAATGAGACGTGAGCTTAAGTTGAGGCAAATGGATTCGAAAGGCTCCAGGGAAGAATTGCAGGATCGCCTGCTGTCGTGGATAGTAGACCAGGGTGAGGATCCAGAAGCTTATATGTTTGTTGATCCGGGTCTGAAATGGGCGATGGGAAATATAAATAAAATGATGCAAAGCTTTGAAGAAAAGATGGAAAAAGTAACTGAGGTTTTCTCCAACAAGGCCTCTACTAGCTACCAACCGGAGGAGACTCCATCAAGCACCATAAACATCATGCCAGCTGGGGCCTCAGCAGTGTACCCGATTGCCACACTGGTTTCGGTTGAGAAGGAGACCGAGGAAATTGTAGATGGAAGAACTTTGGAAAGCGAAGTGTTTCTTCCATGGAGTGAGGAATCGGGAATGGAGCTGAGGGAAGAGCTGGGTGAGGAGAACGGTGCTGAGGAGACCTTTGCTGAGGTGAGTGAGGCCAGTTTGGTAGTTGACGGGGACAGTCCAATAGTGGAGCTCCCAATAAATGTTGAGAATAAGGACAAAGGTGAGCTGAGGGAAAGTTTCGCAAACTCCAGAGAAGTCGCGCCAGTGCCCGATGAGCCAATTCCGTGCACGATTGCCTCGTTGGTATCGGTTGTGGAGAGAACCGAAGAAATAATTGAAGGGGGGACTTTGGTAGAGACCAGAGTGGAGCCTCCTCGCGTTGAGGAATCAGTGGAGGGACTGGACCTTGAGAGCAGTGGCGAGCGATTTGAGTTGGGGGTTTCCGAATTTGATTTAGCTGTGGATATCGTGGAGGTTGGAGCTGCGGATGTCATTGTAACTGAGAGGGGAGATGTTGACGGTGAGGTACTCGGCGGTCGTGAGTACGTGGTTGATAAGGTTGGATCAATGTCCGAGGAGTTCATTTGTGGAGTTCTCAGCCAGGGCGGGCTTTCTGGCCTTCGGAGGTCGTCGGAGATTCGAGGCGAGCATTTAGTGCTGTTGGCTGTTTTGCTGATCTTTTTCAGTAAGCGTTTTAGTAGAGATACCAGAGGAGGACGGGCTCGCATTGAAACAATGGTGATACATGGGCACCATGTTAGAGATTGTGTCCCGAGAGTAAAAATGAAGGTGGCACACATTCGCCAACTGGCGAAGTACCACGGGGAGCAGCAGTCTGTTCGGGACGAACAGATTTAAGGAGGGTGTAATGTTGTAAACTTAGATTTTTGGAAATTAATTAAGTTTATATTGCTAATATAATTAAATTTATACTTAATTATATTTGGCATCTTTTCCGGGCACGTGGGATCTATTTTTGCTACAGAAAAGCATTCTCGATAATCACCTGACAAACAACGAGAATCAAGTCAACTTAGAAGCCCAAATAACCATTTGCATCCTTAAGTACCTCAATTCCTTAAACGCTTAACTTCTATTATTCAGTTCCGTTAACTGAATACCTGCTCTAATAAACTTATTAGTTAACTTACTTATTTGCGGACCCCCGGGTTATTTCAGTATGATTTTGTACCGTTTTTCGTTTTATTGAGATTGTTGGGCTTGAAGATAAAATGTTATTATCAAAGTGAATGTTTTTGAATTAATTAATTTAATGGGAAGGTTTTGCTAATTTTAATTAAAACTTGTATCTTGGTTCTAAAGTCGAAAAATACAACGTATTTGGATATATTGAACTGCAAAAAGTCTTTTTACTACAAATAACTGCAAAGAACTCTCATGGTAATTACATAATTAAGAACATATTTAGTATTATTTTTTTCCCCACCATGTTGAAATCACGCATCGATATCTTGCCAACCTTATGATAATTTTATGTTTTCAAACCACCCTAAGGCTTCAAAGATTTATCCGAAAAATTGAAAGATTACGCCTCCAATTTAGTAATGTGAGCGTTTATTTACACAAATAATTGACAATCGTTCAGGGTGTTTCCTTGGATTCACGTTTTCGTTTATTTACGTGGGATATTAAGAGTTGTTAACATGTTAATGTGTTAATAATGAAGAACGAGGTTGAAAGATTTTAATTCTGGTTAACTAAATGTTTTTGATTTATTTCTTGGAACACGTCCACATTGATGACATAAATATTATTAGTCGACATCTACTGAATGTTTTATGTACAAGATATTCCATGAACGCTTACTTAAAAAAGTCTTAAATATCTCTTTCTATGATTTACCCAAGACAAATACAAGAAATAATTAAAGGATATAAATTAATTATAATTTAAATAATTTGTATACACCTGATAAATATTGGCATTCACATCTTAATGAATCATCCAAATTATTTTAAAATATCATCGGCAGAATTCGCCGTTAGACAAGATAACTAAGTTGTTTAATTTTAATTTTCAATTTACCTTTTTAGATTTTACCGATAGGTATCGCTTCAATTTCTATATTCCGACGTGAACAAAGTTTCTTATAATTAACAAGGATACATAATTCATTAATTAAAATTGAATTATCACGTTATAATTCAGGTGAAAATATCTGATTACAATTCTTAAAATTGGAGCCTTTAATAAAAAATAGTTTTAGATATTTCACTCGATGTTGCATAATTCAGTTATATTAACTTTCATTAATCATGCAATTAAGAAATGTTAATTTAGCCACCTGCACAAATTTATTCACCTTATAAAATCACATATATTATATTTAATAATTTCAGAATTGATGATGACAAGTTTCAACAAATTCGTTACAATGACAAATTAGCATGAGGTCGCAGACACCTTGAGCAGCAATCAATGATTCGAATAAATAAACACTATGAATTGTCACTTTATTGGACGGTTTTCGCGTCTTTTGAATTTTTGACGCCCCAGGGTGGTTTTAAAACACAAAAATAAAATGGTGGAATTTCAGAGGATGATTAGAAATTAGTCATAAATGGTGAAGAATAATGATGTCAAATAATTTCGTAATAATGCAATAGTCATACTAAGCCATGCGGCCGAAGTTTGTGCAATTTTAATATACAATGATTCACGAAATATCAATTTTGACGGATTAGATAAAAATATTCTGACATCTGTTTCATTGTCATGTTCATTGTTATAAACCCACCATACTTTTATTATGGACTTTCATTATATTGGACCCAAGCAAGTATTTTTATTTTTATTTTTCAGTTGTTCAAATTTTTGAAAACGAGTCAATTGCAATTCCTGTATTCGAACTAGAAAATGTAATGCTAAATATATGTAATTGTTTGATTAATTTAATTAATAGCTGGTCATAAAACAGATGCAATTAATTACGTTGTGATTTCTTCCATAAACAGTTTCAGATTATGATATCAATTTTTAATGATGATGAATAGATAAAGAAAAGATAAGAGCGCTACAACTTAAGCTCAACAACAGCTGGTGCCCAATTTTATTTATTTGTTACAAACTCGGAACAGGTTAACGTGAGATTAAAATTAAGGATTCTGTTTTATTTGCTGTTATAATTATTATAATTATTAAAAGCATTAACACTCACATTAATAATACTTTTGACATTAACTTAATGATAACATTACTGCTTTAAATGTTATTATTGTTATAATTAATTAGTCGTTACTGGATTGATAATATCCTTCTTCAAGATGGAATTCATAACGGCTTTTCTTCTTTTGCAATCGCTCAATATGATTCTTGGTTAGCGTCATAATTACATGGCTATAATCTCATAAATATGACACGACAATAAAATTGGCTGTAGAACTAAAGAGAATTTTTAAATTTGTTAAGCAAACGGAAATGCTTCAAACGAACTAAACAATTTTGTTGCTGCAAATACCGATTTTGGATTGAAGCTGTACAAAGGGTTTATGGAAACAGAACAAGGAAACATCATTTTCTCTCCTCTGAGTATTTCTCTTGCTTTGGCAATGACCTCGCTTGGAGCCAGAGGTCAGACTTTGGAAGAAATTCGTCGTTCAACGTTTACTAGCGGTTTTCCAGAGGAACAAATTCATAGACAATTTCAACGAATTACGAAAGTTGTTTCAGTAAGTGATGAAAATGAGCAAGTGAGCATAGCTAACAAATTGTATGCTCAGAAGGGATTTAAAATCATCCCGTCATTTCTTAGATCGTCTCAAAGATTCTATGCTTCAAAGATGGAAACTGTTGACTTCAGGTTAGTAAATGTTAATTGTCTGTGACAATTTTTAAAAAAGAATTTGAACACTTAAGATTTGGCATGTAGCTTTGTATCATTGACCTCAAGAGGGTTAATGGGGTGTAGGGTGTCCGAATGGATTGCATGACTGCATACGGTAATGGCAACAGTCGTAACTGTGTAGTAATGGCGTGTCGTGTTCGAAAGTCAGCCAGATGATTATTTATTCAGAATACTGCTTGCAAATCGTTTCTTTTCTCAAATTGTTGGCATAACTAGTATTAATAAGTAATAAATAATTATAAATGGCAGCAATCGTAATGTGTCGTGTTCGAAACCCAGCCTGCTCTGCCATAAGCACCCTTGGGAAGGAGCACTATATAAATGGTTACAGGAAGCGTCTATGACGCTATGCATATGGCGCTATATAAACTACAACTACAATTGCAATTAATACTAAAACTCGAAATAAATTGTTTGCCATAAATTTAATTTTTGTTGCAGCAAAAACTTGCAATGTGCATCCCTGATTAACAACTGGGTGTCCAAAAAGACAAACAAGAAAATCACAGAGATAGTCAAACCCAACGATCTTACTGCACTTACCCGTCTTGTTCTCGTCAATGCCTTGTATTTCAAAGCTGACTGGTCTAAAACTTTTGTGAAAAGATTAACAAAACCTCAAAATTTCTACATCACACCCAAAAATTCAATAAAAACGGAATTTCTTTATGATCCAGAATCAGAAGCATTTTATGGAATCCATGAAACTCTTCATTTTGAAGTTTTAGAAAAGGCTTTCGAGTCACAAAAATTCAGATTTGGAATCATCCTCCCCAATCTGGCTAAAACCTCATTACAAACAGTTGAGAAAAAATTGTCAGCAGATATACTGAATTCTCTTAAAATGCATTCAGCGACTGTCAACATTACCATTCCAAAATTTAAAATCAATTCAAATTTCGAATTATCTGGCAATCTTCAAAAACTTGGAATTCATGAATTGTTTGTAGAAGGTAAAGCGGAACTGAGCGGCATAGAAAAATCAAAAAAACTTTTTGTTTCTAAGGTACCACACAAGGCTATTGTTGAAATTAATGAAAACGGTATAGTGGCGGCTGCAGCCACAGCCGTTATGACAGGTTTGACTTCTGTGTTCAGGCCACCTGTTCGTATTATTATCTTCAGAGCTGATCATCCATTCCTATTTTACATCAAACACGTTGATACTGGTTCAATTCTTTTTCTCGGAAGATTTTCTAAGCCTTGACTAGCAATATCGTCCAAGTACGAATCTATTCTCATGAGAGAAATGCTTATAACTAAATAGTGTAACTGCCGATAATTATTCAAATTGTAGAGCTTCTTCATTTGGCAACAATATCATAGTGTAACGTGATCGAAACCTATTGTCGAATTTAGTGCATGGCTTAAAAGGCTTTGTAGTATTCCATTTTTAGACAAATATTTACAAATATTCTGCCATCTGGCGACAAAAACTCTGGAATTAAATTATCTTTGATACGACAAAAAATTTGGCTGAAGAAATAAACAGTATTTTTATTTACATAGTAAATGCTTCAAACATACTAAACGCTTTAGTTGCTGCTAATAACGATTTTGGATATCAAGAAATAAAAGGTGGATATCATTTCTCCGTGTGGAATTATCATTAATCGTACCAATAATCATAAGTTAAATAATAAAAAAGTTATATTTAATATTCCTAATAAATATTTATAATTATGAAATATATTATTACTAAAAATATAATTAGGAATAGCAATGATCGCATATTTAATCCGTCCTAATCATCTAGTTATGAAATAGGTTTAATAAACTACCAACCAACCTGAGTTTTTAATGGGCAATATTTTCATTATTTAAAAGTTAATAAATTATGTCAATTATTACCACTCCAAGTAAAAAAAAACTCAACAACAACACTGTCATTTTTATAAGAAATGTTTTTTAATGATTGTTTATAAATATTTTTAAAAAATACAATAATGCCATACATCCTATCGTCAATCTTCCTCAACCACCATCTTAACTAGCAACGAAAACTAACTAGGCCCCAAAAAGTTTTAATAATAATAATAATAATAATATAATAATAATAATAATAATAATATAATAATAATAATAATAATAATAATAATAATAATAATAATAATAATAATAATATAATAATAATAATATAATAATAATAAAAAAACAAGAACAACAACAATAATAATAGTAATAACATAAATATAATAAAAATATAATATTAATAAAAAATAAACTATTAATAATAATGTATTACGGAATTAATTATCTAGATATGGATGAAGATTATTTAGAATATTAAGGTTAGGCGGGGTTATTTACACTATTACACTACTCATGCTCCAATTCAGAGCCTAAATCTGAACATCAATTTGTTATTTTAATTTGTTACTTTGTTTATCTAACCATATACTTTATCTGCCGAAATGCAGGATGTAAAAGGCCCTCAAACTCTGATAATCTTCTGCTTTGTTTTTATGTTTTAAAACCACCCTGAGGCGTCCAAAAAATCTAAAAGTTAAAGTTTGATAACTGATGTCACGGTAAAATGATGTTTCATAGCTTTTATTTATTCATTGACTGCTGATCAAGGTGTTTCTTCGAACTCATACTAGTGACTGATTCAACTATGCAACAAAAATTATTGAAAAGCTGCATAAGCATTTGTAAAGCAGATTAAGTTTGTTTATAAATCAACTTTGATATTAGATTCAAAAATTAATTTTTACTTTTTTTTGTAGTCAATAGATGTCGATATTAATACGATTTTCAAATTAGCATTGAGTCTCAGAAACACCTTGAACAACAGTCATTTATTCGAATAAATAACGCTATCAAGCATCATTTACCGTATGCCGTCCTAATCATCTAAATATGCAACGGACGTTAATAACACAATATGTTTAATAAAAAAACATTTTTTAGTATCTGCGCTTTAAATTTCAATTTAGCGGAAAACCTAAGTGGCTCGTTTGGACTTGAGAAAAATTATTTTATTTATTTATTTTATTTATTTTTGCCTGAATTTGTTAATTAGACATTAAATTTGTTCTCTAAAAAGCTGTATTTCTTGTAATGCTTAAAAATATGCAAACGATTTTAGAAATTTGAGAAAGACATCGTATTAATATTATGTCGACATCTGTTGACTACAAAAAAAGTAAATATTAAATTTTGAATTTAATATCAAAGTTGTTCTATAATGAGATTGATAGACAAACCCAATTTGCTTTACAAATACTTATGCAATTTTTTAATAATATTGTACAGTATTCAAACAGCCAACTTTAACTAAACATATGCCCTAGCATATATTTATTCCAACCAAATAAACAAAAAAGTTTAAAGATTAAAGTCTTTTATTAAACATAGCCTAACAAAAATGCAAAAACAATTCCTAATAAAATTTTATTAATAGTGAATTCAATGACAGTATTTATAATGCATACTTTAACACGGCATTGTTCTTGCAAAGGAAGATGTTTCTCACTTCATCGTAAAACATTTCAAGCAGACAATATTTTAAATAAAAGGACGATTTAATTACGAGAGAATGATCCAAAACAAAAACTTTTTGAACTATTGAATCATAAACATAAACATTTCCATGACTACCATTTGTCAAACAATGCAGTGAACTTAGATCATGCTTAAGCCCAATTTCCAATTAATAAAATTGGAACTTTTAATGATAAATAGTTTCTGATAAATATTTTACTCGATGTTGCATAATTCAGTTATATTAAATGTCATTAATCAGGCAATTAAGAAATGTTAATTTAGTCACCTGCATAATTTTTTATACTTTATAAAATCAAACCCCGCTGCGGGAGCACCGTCCTGATCATCTAGATATGCAACGGACGTTAATATAACATTATGTTTATTAAATAAAACATTTTTTAGTATCTGTGCTTCAAATTTCAAATTTAGCGGAAAACCTAAATTGCTCGTTTGAACTTGAAAAGAATTATTTTATTTATTTTTGCTTGAATTCGTTAATTAGACATTCACAGTTCAATAAAAAGGTATTTCCTGTAATTCGTAAAAATTGGCAAAACGATTTTAGAAAATTGAGAAGGACATCCTATTAATATGATATCGACATCTATCGACTACAAAAAAAGTAAATATTAAATTTTGAATTTAATATCAAAGTTGTTCTATAATGAGATTTATAGACAAACCCAATTTGTTTTACAAATGCTTAAGCAATTTTTCAATAATATTCTTTGCAAAATTGAATCAGTCACTAGTATGAGGTATTCAAACAGCCAACTTTAACTATATATTAGATAGCATATATTTATTCCAACTCAATAAACAAAAAAGTCTAAAGACTAAATAAAGTCATCTACTAAACATAGCTTTAAAAATGCAAAAACACTTCCTAATAAAATTCTATTAATAGTGAATTTATAATGCATACTTTAACACGGCATTGTTCTTGCAAAGAAACACTAAGATGTTTCTCACTTCATCGTAAAACATTTCAAGCAGGCAATATTTTAAATAAAAGGACGATTTAATTACGAGAGAATGATCCAAAACAAATACTTTTTGAACTATTGAATCATAAACATAAACATTTCCATGACTATCATTTGTCAAACAATGCAGTGAACTTAAATCATGCTTAAGCCCATTGTAAGATGAATCATATGAATGTTTGACAAGAATATTGCCCTCGTCACCAATGATACAAACTTCACCATCACAACAAACTGCGTATCTTTCTTTGTTGAGTTGCAAAACGTCATGAATGCGAAATGGTAATGTGATTCTTTTCGTTACAATGCCATTTGTGGATAGATGCAATATAAAATTTAAATAGTTCACGAGAATATTTTCGCACCTGGATTTTGTTATTCCTATTATAATTTTATTACTTAATGTTTGTTGATAGTAAATCTGAATTAATTTCGAGTTGAGAACTTTTAAAATATAATGATCATCTTTATCACAAATACCAGAAACAAAGAAAGTGTCACCAATTACCAACATACTACCAATTCTAACTAAATTCTTGTGAAATCTGATGCATGAATAATTTTCTGAATTTTCAAAGTTTTTCTTAATCTCGAATGAGCTCTGCGTAAGCCTTCTAATATCATACAAATCACCTTTGTATAAAGAAATCGATTCAATATTGCTGTCAAGGGTTTCTTCTTTAACCAATGAAACTTGTGTGGCTGGAAGTGATAAAATCAATAAATTATCAACAAATATCAGATAATTCATGTTCATAAGTAATCGAAGTGTTGAGGATTTTAAGATTTTAATTTTAACATCAAACCTTTGCGCAGATTTCCAAAGAGCTTTTCTAAATTCTTCAGATCCTCATAAAAATAAAATGATTTGTCAAAATGCTCGTAATGATTTGGAATGGTTTCAGTCTGTTCCAAACTGTTAAACCCTGTTTCAGTGACATTTGCATAACTCAAATTTTCGAGTTGATGCTTCAAAGTTTCAATCTGTTCACTCAAATCTTTTTCCATTTTACGCAATTTCACCAAAACATCAATTACCGCATTTCGGTGTTGTTTTAATTCTTCATCGATATTTTGGCTTAACGAAGCAACAATGGAATCAATTATTTTCTTTGCATCTTCGCCTCTTTGTTGAATTTTCTTCTTCAAATTAGAGGCTTTTATTTCATTGTCAAGCATCAAGTGTTTAGAACTTATCTTATTTTTAATAACATTCTGATAAATTTCTTCTTTCGCTTTCAAATGTTCTCCCAGTTTGACTTTAGCAGAATCCAAATAATCAGATACGTGAATGAAGTTATGTTTTTTGTGATTCAATGTCAAACAATGGCTACATAACAAAATTCCACAATTTTCACATACTAAAGTCATCAGTTCTGAATGCTCAACACAATTTGAGTATTTCTTGATATTAATTTTAACTCTTCTTGATGGTGCTGATTGCATCTGATGGTTGCTTGTCGTTGGAATCCTTGCATGACGTTCAACACAATTTGAGTATATCTTGATATTAATTTTAACTCTTCTTGATGATGCTGATTGCAACTGATGGTTGCTTGTGGTTGGAATCCTTGCATGATGCTCCAAACAAGTTGAACAATAGTTTAAAGAACAATCAACACAGAATTTAACTGCTTGATTTTCCTTGCAACCATCACATTTGATGCAGTTTTGTTTAAGAACATTCAGTTGTTCAATGAACACATTCTTTTTCAAGTCTTTCAATCCACCTTGTGGAATTTCAAAGTCTGTCTGACATTTTGGACATTTTGCTGAATTTGTCAAAGTAATTTTAGATTCCAAACATTTCAGGCAATAACTGTGAGCGCAAGGTAATATTCTTGGATCATCCATATATCTGAAGCAGATGCTGCAAACGTTCAATCCATCCATTTTGTTAGGCATTTACGATTAACTAATTTTTAAGGTCGGTTTTAATAAATTAGAAATCTTAGACCTAAGATTATCACGAATTCTTTTCTCTCACTGGTTGTTAAGTTATGAAAGGTTGCTAGTGATTCACTTTGCTTTGCAAGAGTCCATGTGTTGCCTCATAAGGCTCCACCTTCTCATTGAATCTAATAAGACATCTGCTACTAATGTATTTTGTACTTAGAATAAAATAATTAATTTTTGACAATGGCAGTGCTCCTATCAAAAGCAAACTATGAATCGAAATAAAGTTAATAAAAATTTATAGATACCATATTCTAATAATAGCAGTTATTGTATCTTACACGACATTTCTTTTAATAAGGATAGGTCTCTGCATTGATCCGTCTGTCTTCAAACAAATATGCCTGATAACAGCTAGGTGCATAGTGAATAACATAACGTAATAGTAATGAATGCTCAAATATGAAGGGAAAAAATGAATCATTCTTAAGGTTTCGTTTTAGCACTGCGCCCAACTTGGTGGTGTGATATTTTTGGATTTCAAATGGAATTATGAGTTGAGATTTCAAGATAAAAAGATATTGGTTGGTTTATTAACGTCCACTTCATAACTAGATGATCAGGACGGCTAACATTTAAGAGGTGTTTTTTGTAAACTGTAAAAAATGCAACTTGAAACTCCATTTATATAGCGCCATACGTATTGCGCTTCTTGTAACAATTTATATAGCGCTCCTCCCCAATGGGTTTCGAACGAGACACATTTTCGAACTACAACTATAATAATAAGTGTAATTTATTAATAATTAAATTAATTAAATATCATCACATTACATCTTGAGTAAAACTTTAGTTCTTCGGAAGTGACATTTATAGACAAACCCAGTACTAATGTACAGGATACAATTTTTAA
This sequence comes from Whitmania pigra, assembly GCA_021613335.1. Taxonomy (NCBI): domain Eukaryota; kingdom Metazoa; phylum Annelida; class Clitellata; order Hirudinida; family Haemopidae; genus Whitmania; species Whitmania pigra. The sequence goes on from JAJTWR010000001.1 coordinate 621,594, forward strand.
TAATTTTGTTGCACACTTGAACAAGTCTTTGACAAATTAGCATTGAGTCTCAGAAACACCTTGAACAACAGTCATTGATTTGAATAAATAAACTTTACGAAACATCATTTTATTATTTTTTGATACTTTTAGATTTTTGGACGCCTCAGGGTGGTTTTAAACATAAAAATAAAGCAGAAGAATATCGTAGGATAATTAGAAATTGGTTACAGCCTCCTAGGTCAGAGGTGAAAGGTCTTGGATCAGAAAAAAAGCAAAGCTTGTCGAGGTGGCTTCCTGCTATGACTATGGGACAACAAGGGTATGGATGTTCTGTCACGAATCGTGACTCACGATGATGTCACGACATCTCCCGATGATATTTAAAAAAAAACGAAACTAAAGCAGTTGCAAGACTAATTGTTGGTCTGATCGTCAATCTTTATTTAAAAAAAAAAGTAATTATATCATAAATAATAAAATACAATATTATAAAAGGTTATGTATAATTTATAATCTTTCTTAAACCACCAGCCTACCAATATGGGCTTTAAAAAATTAATAACATTAATAAATTAATTCATCGAACGTTATGTGGTTGTTCTACCTTTTGGAAGGAACGCCTATCAGAGGTGTTTCTATGAAAGCGCTTAACAATAATAATAATAATAAAATAATAATAATAATAAGAATAATAATAATAATAATAATAAGAATAATAATAATAATAATAATAATCATAATAATAATAATAATAATATAATAATAATAATAATAATAAGAATAATAAGAATAATAATAATATAATAATAATAATAATAATAATAATAATAATAATAATATAATAATAATAATAATAATAATAATAATAATAATAAGAATAATAATAATAATAATAATATAATAATAATAATAATAATAATACTAATAATAATAATAATAATAATAATAATAATATAATAATAATAATAATAATACTAATAATAATAATAATAATAATAATAATATAATAATAATAATAATGATACAAAAAAAATATTAATTAATAAGGATGTTAATATTTATTATTTGTAATTAATAATTATTTTTAGGTTAGCTATTTTGATTTTTAAAAGTTTTTACATAAATCGTCACATTAAAACAAAAACAGCAAAAATCGATTCAACGAAATTTTTCCAATTTATTTTTATGTTTTAAAATCACCCTGAGGCGTCAAAAATTTAATTCAGAAATTTCTACTTAAGCACTCCTTTCCAAAAAGGTTTATTTATTATTTATTTATTTATTTGATTAGAGTCCGTTGCTTCCAAAAAGGTTTATTTATTTATTTATTTGATTATAGTCCGTTGCATAACTGAGTTTCAAAAAGGTGTTTCATAGCGTTTATTTATTCGAATCATTGACTGTTGTTCAAGGTGTTTCTGCGACCTCATGCCAATTTGTCATTGTAACGAAATTATTGAAACTTGTCATCATCAGTTCTGAAATTATTAAATATGATATATGTGATTTTATAAGGTGAATAAATTTATGCAGGTGACTAAATTAAAAATTAATAATCACTAATAAAATAAGCATAATCTTACATTGGCAGGGGTATCGAACCACATAAAGAGCGCTGATTACTCAATTGAGCTTCCATAGGTTTGTTTCCATAAGATTTTTATTGACATCCAATGAATTATCATTTCTTAATTGCATGATTAATGAAAGTTCTTATAACTGAATTATGCTACATCGAGGAAAATATTTATCAAAAACTATTTTTCATTAAAAGTTCCAATTTTATGAATTGTAAACAGATATTTTTACCTGAATTATAACGTGATAATTTAATTTTAATTAATGAATTATGTATTCTTGTTAATTAAAAGAAATTTTGTTCACGTCGGAATATAGAAATTAAAGCGACATCTATCGGTTTCAATTCTCAAATGTATGCAAAGCGATCAAATTCGAATTATATAGCTAAAGTTAGTGTAAATGCAAAATAATTTATTAAAGATATTGTTATTAATTTTACTTACTGATAAATCCCGAATTTTAAATTATTATACAACTAAATAAATCTTTGAACTTAAAATTTTTTTTTTAATAAAATCGACAAATTTCGCTTTAATTAAATTATAAAATTTGATACTATGTAAGAATTTTATCATATAACACTGAAGTTGTTACTGGTTCGGTAGGTAGATATTTTTTTTACCCTGAGATTTATTGATCGTCATAGAAAAGGCAATTGCGGGACTGAGGCGAGTTGAAAGCGCTGAGCACTGGATTGATGAAAGAATGATTTTTGAAAGATGTCCGTGTTTTAGGTGCGTTCTAAGCGATGAGCGTATGAACTACTGAGCGATTAAATATGATGTAAAGCTAAACTTCTAAAATCCTGTATTTTAACTATGCACGACCTACCTTTGCGATATATATATACTAACATAAATTTGTTCATTTATTTATATATATAAAAGAACTTCATATCAAACATGTTGTTAAAAATGCTGTCTCCGAAAGAAAATGTATTTTAAACAATACCATAACATTAAGAATGTGGCCGTCCATAGAAACCATTGTTAGCGTGGTTCGTCTCCATATCGACTTTTCTTTTTTTAACACATTCCGAACTTCTTCTAAGATATTTGTTATAAAAGTCTGAAACAATTAAAGAGTTATTTTGAAATTTCAGGCATTAAAAACACTTTTATATTTAATTTCGCAGAAGCACCCTCTATTTACATGCAGTATTCTGAATAAGTTAGCATAGGTAAGGAGGCTAAAGTCGCGATGAGCAACTGAACTACTGGGCGAGTAAATGTGATTTAAAGTTAAACTTTCAAATATCCTGGATCCCGTATATTATAAATTTAAACAAACAAAAAATAAAAATAAAATTTTAACTATGCACGACCTACGACGTACCTTAGCGATATTTATTTATTTATTTATTTATTAAAGAATTTAATATCAAATGTTTAGTTAAAAATGCTGTCTCCGGGAAAAAATGTATTTTAATCAATACCATAACATTAACAATGTGGCCGTCCATAGAAACCATTGTTTGCATCGTTCGTCTCCATATCGACGTTTCCTTTGTTAACACCTTCCATACCCCTGCTAAGATATTTGCTATAAAAATCTGAAACAATTGAGGAATTATTTTGAAATTTCAGGCCTTAAAAACATTGTTATATTTAAAAATGGTTTTCAGATTATTAATAGCTATACTCATTTACAACCTCGTGAATACTTCAGAATCCAATTTCAGAAGTACATTTCAGATGTCACTCGATTGTTACGGCAACACAGGATGTGCTTTGGACCTTCCATCTTCAGTTGAAACAGAAGTAAAAACCAAAATCTGGTGTGCAGTGATTTGCAAGATTCAGATGAACTGCACGAACTTCAACTACTTGGAAAATAATAAAACATGTCAGTTGTTTCGCTTCCTTCCCTTCAAGATCATGTCCTATCCTAAATGTTACAACTATAATGTGAGTTTTAGTTTGATTTGCAGATTTTTACAAATTGGTACTTTTGAAAGGTTCTTACCAAAATAAATAAATAAAATATACTGAAAAGAGTGACATTTTTACATTAATGTCTTCTTTGTAGATGCCATCAAGGATCGTCTTGCCAAGTAAACTCAGCTTTGCAGTGAATTATTTAATTATTAAGAATAAAAAAGATTAATAAAATAAGCATTTACTTGAAAGAATATTTTTACTAAATTAAATAAATTATTAATTTCGAATTTCAGCAAATGGAAATCTTGCCTTAAAAAGAGAGACATGTCAGAGTTCAACAGCTGCAACTTTCTGGTCGTGGCTGGCAGTGGATGATTTGCATGAAACTGATTCTTATAAATGTGCTCATACTAAGGATCCTGACGGAGGAGAGAATTGGTTCATGGTGGATTTGAGACAAACTGTTGGCGTCAGTCGCATCCGCGTTTTGACGTTTACAGCAAGTTGTAGGTTTTGTAGTTAATTATTCCTTTGATTAAAATATGTTGCATAACTGAGATAATTTGGCTGGTTACTGTTAATTCATCCATAAGAGTTTACATGCTTCAAAAATAGTTCTGAATGTATTTGTGTCTCAAGTATAAAGTAATTTCTATAATGAATTAGGACACACAGGCTTTCTAGGTAACAGAAACTACGGATATTTAAATTAAATAGCTAAATATCATTAGGACTCAGACTCGTCCGAGTTTTGACATTTACCTCAAATCATATGTTTTACAGATCTTTAGGCACCACTGACGCTACGCACACTGCGCTTTATAAATTAATTATTATTATTATTATTATTATTATTATTATTATTATGTGCTTCTTCATTTGATTAATTAAGATTATTTGGATCAAATTGGTCTAACTGTTAATGTTAATGTTAAAACATTTGTAGAAATTCAAATGCGTCATAAAGTTATTTTATGAGCTGTGAATGTATTTGTATTTAAGTTATAATTTCTACGATGAATTAGAACATTAACAGTTCATGCCACAAATTAGTATAATGCCAAAATTTCGGTAAACATTTTAATTGACAAAATAACTTGTTAATTGTCAATTCATTTAGTTTTATTTAAATTCAAATTTTAAGCCATGCACTTTGTGAGGTACCTCAATCTGATCATTGGTCTCACCAATGATTCTTGGCTCGTAAAGAGACCAGTAAGAAACACCTATTCTTTGTGTGGAATCTACCCTAAAATACCAAGTTCTGGTTCCTGGTTTGAAGTCAATTGTTCTACCAAAGGAGCAAAACCAGTGAGATACGTCATTGTCCAACAAACTCCACTCAACTCGCCCTTTGGTGGGCAAATGATTCTGTGTGAAGTTCAGGTCTTTTAAAGATTTTGAAAGTTGAAAATTGAAGTTGAATCGTTTTTCTTTTAATTTCCAAACTGACATTTTTGTGAATTGGTTGTGAGACACAAAAATCTCGGAAAATTTATTTCCTGAAATCTTTTAAAGTAATTCTCAGTTTTGTTATAAGGTTTAGTTAATGTATTTTTTACAATTGAATTCATCCACCATATATTTTGTTTTTATAATCATTATCGTCACCATCATTTTGCAGATTAATGATTCATCCATTTTCCTCCTTCGTGCATGAATAAAATCTCATTTTGCGTCAGTTCAGCAACAACTTTTATTCGGATGTTATGATTTTGTGATTGTGATTTCTTTGTTTTTCCTTTCGATGCTTTATCATTATCATCATCGTTGTCATAGTCATCCCAATAACAACGACCGCCATCAATTATTTTTAAGTTTTAAACACTCAGTGGATCTCAAAAATTAAAAACTATTTCAGTAATGCCAAATTCTGCACATTCAACATTCGTATTTATTAAAAAATTAAGGCAACATATGAAAGATGTTTTTCAATTTATATGACAGTTCCCTTTATCCCAATTTATAATTTTTATTTTAGAATTAATAATAAATTACACTTTTAATAGAGTTTGAATAATTCTTTGTAATTCTTCTTTGAAACACCATTGACAACTGATTAACTAAAATAGAGTAATAACCTCAGTCAAGAGGTATACAATTACAGCCGGAATTTATGCAGGAACGTAACCAATTTTTGTGCCTCGAATTAATATTGAAGGGAATCTCAGAATTCCAGACCTGGTGACATGGGAGAGGGATCAGTCATCTGCATCGTTTCTGGTACGATCCATTGGACGAAGAACAAATCAAAAAAGTTATAAAATATGATGACAAGGACATTTTTGGATGACAAACAACCGTCCAAGTGGGTTCACCTCTCCGCAGGTTCTCGTGACTGCATTCGTTTGCAACTGGAAAGGAGTGATCTCTTCATAATCGTACTCCTCGGCCTAGGCTTTTCCAGAACCACGTTAATGAACTTATCAACAACAGCTCTCTCTGGTTCTTACCTGATGTGGAAGCATCACAAGCGAAAAACTCAAAAACGAAGGCGGAAACGAGTTGGATTGTAGCGAGGACATTTATTATGTATTGTACTGATTGTAAATAACAATTATTTATTTTTTGGCTTTTGTCGTTAAAAAACCCTAGGTTAATTAATATTAATTAAATTAACGCATTCGGTATTGATTGAACGTTTTCTGTGGATACGACATATTTAAGAACATTTTGGGCATTAAATTTTGTTATATCATATTTATTAATGTTTAAACGAAAGAATTTTAGCATATAACACTGAAGTTGTTACAATATTGATAGATGTAATTCGCACACTTGGTCGTCAAGGCTTAGCTTTGAGGATGAAAGCAGTAATTACCAGCAAATAGTCCCAGGGTTCGACTGGGCCTCCGGGACACCGGATAATTCCCGCACAGGCTGAAAACCGGTTCGGTAGATAGATATTTTTTTTGACCCTGAGATTTATTGATCGTCACAGAAAAGGCAATTGCGAGACTGAGGCGAGTTGAAAGGCTGAGCACTGGATTGATGAAAGAATGATTCTTGAAAGATTAATGTGTTTTAGGTGCGTTCTAAGCGATGAGCGAATGAACTACTGAGCGAGTAAATATGCTAAACCTTCAAATATCCTGGATCCCGTAAATTAAAAATTTAAACAAACTAAAATTAAAAATAAAATTTTAATTACAACACGAGTAATAAATATATTTAATATATATACTTAATATAATTAATAACTTAATAACTTAATATCAAACATGTTGTTAAATTGCTGTTTCCGAGAGAAAATTTATTTTAATTAATACCATATAACTTTTGAGCATTATTCTTCCACATTTGTAATGTGGTCGTCCATAGAAACCATTGAAGCTGGCATGATCGATATTCAAAATTAAAAGGTTGTTGCAAATCCATTGTTTTCTTCGTTCGTCTCCAATTCGACGTTTCCTTTTTAAACACCACCTATAAAAATCTGAGAACATTGAGGCACAATTATATTTTTAGGCCATTTTAAATTTTTACATTTGTAAAATGATTATCAGCAGATTATTAATAACTTTACTTGGTTGCAACCTCGTGAATATTTCAGAATGTAATATCAGAAGCACATTTCAGATGACACTCGATTGTTACGGCAAACCAGGATGTGCTTTGGACCTTCCATCTTCAGTTGAAACAAGAGTAAAAACTAAAATCTGGTGTGCAGTGATTTGCCAGATTCAGATGAACTGCACGAGCTTTAACTACTTGGAAAATATTAAAACATGTCAGTTGTTTCACTTCCTTCCCTTCAAGATCACGTCCTATCCTAAATGTTCCAACTATTATGTGAGTTTTAGTTTGATTTGCAGATTTTTACAAATTGGTACTTTTGAAAGATTCTTTGGAAATAAATAAATGAAATAAACTGAAAAGAGTGACATTGTTACATTGATGTCTTCTTTGTAGATGCCATAAAGGATCGTCTTGCCAAGTAAACTCAGTTTTGCAGTGAATTATTTAATTATTAAGAAGAAAAAAAGATTACCAAATATTACTTTTTTACTTGAAAGACTATTTTTAATAAATTAAATAAATTATTAATTTCGAATTTCAGCAAATGGAAATCTTGCCTTAAAAAGACAGACATGTCAGAGTTCAACAGATGCAGTTTCTATGGGCAAGCTCTCGTCATGGCTGGCAGTGGATGATTTTCATGGAACTGATGTTTGGATGGCACAATGTTCTCAAACTAAGGATCCTGAGGCAGGAGAGAACTGGTTCATGGTGGATTTGAGGCAAACTGTTTGCGTCAGTCGCGTCCGCGTTTTGACGTTTACATCAACTTGTAGGTTTTATAGTTAATTTTTCATTTGATTAAAATATGTTGAATAACTGAGATTGTTAATGTTAATTCATCCATAAGAGTTTAAATGCTCCAAAAATAGTTCTGAATTTATTTGTGTCTCAAGTATAAAGTAATTTCTATAATGAATTAGGACACACAGGCTTTCTAGGTAACAGAAACTACGGATATTGAAATTAAATAGCTAAATATCATTAGGCATCAGACTCGTCCGAGTTTTGACATTTACCTCAGATCGTAGGATTTTGGATGTGGTTCTTGATTAACTAAGATTATTTAGATCAAATTGGTCTAACTGTTAACATTTATAGAAATTCAAATGCGTCATAAAGTTATTTTATGGGCTGTGAATGTATTTATGTTTAAGGTCAAAAGTAATTTCTACGATGAATTAGAACATTCACAGATTCATTTCATGCCATCGAAATATAAACGCAAATTAATATAAAGCCAAAATTTTGGTAAACATTTTAATTGAAAAAATAACTTCCTAATTACCATTAGTGAAGAAATGACAAAAATGTATATATAAAGAATTTAGCATTTATTTTGAAAATACAAAAATTCAAATTTTAAGACTATCAATTTGTGAGATACCTCAACCTGACCATTGGTCTCACCAATGATTCTTGGCTCGTAAAGAGACCAGTAAGAAACACCTATCCTTTGTGTGGAATCTACCCTAAAAGGCCGAATTCGGGTTCCTGGTTTGAAGTCAATTGTTCCACCAATGGAGCACAACCAGTGAGATACGTCATTGTCCAACAAACTCCACTCAACTCGCCCAGTGGTGGGAAAATGAGTCTATGTGAAGTTCAGGTGTTTTAGAGATTTTGAAAGTTGAAAATTTGAGTTGAATCGTTTTTCTTGGAATTTCGAAACTAACATTTTTGTGAATCGGTTGTGAGACACAAAAATCTCTGAAAATGTTTATTTCCTGAAACCTTTTAAGGTAATTCTCAGTTTTGTCAGAAGGTTTAGTTGATGTATTTCTTACAATTAAATTCATCCACCACATATTCTATTGTTATAATCTTCATAATCATTATCATAATCATTATCGTCATCATCATTTTGCAGATTATTGATTCATCCATGTTTCCTCCTTCGTGCAAGAATAATAAGTTCTTAAATTTAGCGATTACATCCTATTCGATATTTCCATTAACATTATCATTGTATTTAATAATTATTATCAGGACCATGACTAGTACCACCCACATTATTATTGCTATTATTTTTGCCTTTATCAACATCACTATGGGACGAGATCTTTATTAGACTGCATTCTTGTTAATTTTATCATTTATCAAAATTATTTATTTCGATTCTGGATTCCACAACGGTGTTTCATTGTTCATTATGTATTTAAAAATATCGTTTACAGTTGCATTGTTTGTTATACCAAATCAAATTTTAAGAAATTTGTTCTTGTTTAAATATCTGCTTCCTCCAGGGATAAAAAAAAATTAAGACATACTGATGAGGAGATGGCCATCGACCTCCTTACTTACTTATTCAGAATACTGCTTGCAAATTGAAGGTGTTTCGATAAAACGAAACTAATACTAGCCGTAATAGAAATAATGTGCAATTGAATATTTTAGCTTTTAAATTTTAGTTTATCTCGATGATATTACTGTGACAGGTCGCACATTCGAGGAGCATACCGCCAATTTGGAAGCATTGTTCAAAAGGATCCTAAAGTATGGCTTCCATGTTCGACTTGACAAGTGCAATTTCTTTCTGCCCAGAATCAAATACTTGGATATCTGCATTGATGCAATTATCTCCCTCTCTCTGTCTAGTACATAACGAATAAACTGTAGCGATCAAGGAAAAGCATTTGTCATAAATACTTAAAAATTGAAAAATTATCGAGAAATAAAATTTGAGTCCGCCAAACATGTATATTAAATATATATTTTTTAGCAATTAATTACATTTCTATATTAAAACTTTGCCATATCCATGTGATTATATTAAATTATTTACATACTTTTTAACATTGGTGTAGCATCAATTTCAAAACTTCAGGTCGAGTTTTTTTTTAATTTTTTGATTCCCTTGAGGGAGCAGATATTTAAAGAACAATGCGAACAAATTCCTTAAAACTATTACGAACATGGAAAAATTGGTTTTATTAACTTAGACGTATTTACTGAAATGTTAATGTTAATTTGTCATTGTAATGAAATTATTGAAGCTTGTCATCATCAGTTCTGAAATTATTAAATATAATATATGTGATTTTATAAGGTGAATAAATTTATGCAGGTGACTAAATTAACATTACTTAATTGCCTGAATAATGAATGTTAATATAACTGAATTATGCAACATCGAGAAAAATATCTAAAACTATTTTTCACTAAAAGCTACAATTTTATGATTTGTAATCAGATATTTTCACCTGAATTATAACGTGATAATTCAATTTTAATTAATGAATTATGTATCCTTCTTAATTATAAGAAACTTTGTTCACGTCGGAATATAGAAATTGGGTCTCAGGGTGGTTTTAAAACATAAAAATAAAGCGGGAAGATTATCAGAGTTTGAGGGCCTTTTACATCCTGCATTCCGGCAGGTAAAGTATATGGTTAGATAGTACAAAAATGATTAGATAAACAAAGTAACAAATTAAAATAACAAATTGATGTTCAGATTTAGGCTCTGAATTGGAGCATGAGTAGTGTAATAGTATAAATAACCCCGCCTAACCTTAATATTCTAAATAATCTTCACCCACATCTAGAGAATTAATTTCGTAATACATTATTATTAATAGTTTATTTTTTAATACAGCTTATTAATATCTTCATAATTTATTATTATTATTATTATTATTATTATTATTTTTATGAAGCGCTTTTATAGAAACACATCTGACAGGCGTTCCTTATACTTCTAAAAGGAAGAACAAGCACATAACGATCGATGAATTAATTTATTAATGTTCTTGATTTTTTGAAGCCCATATTGACGGGCTGGTGGTTTAAGAAAGATTATAAAATATTTATAACCTTTTATAATATTGTGTTTTATTATTTATGATACAATTACTTTTTTTTTAAATAAAGATTGACAGATCAGACCAACAATTAGTCTTGCAACTGCTTTAGTTTTGGTTTTTTTTTTAAGCTTATTAATATCTTCATAATTTATTATTATTATTATTATTATTATTATTTTTATGAAGCGCTTTTATAGAAACACATCTGACAGGCGTTCCTTATACTTCTAAAAGGAAGAACAAGCACATAACGTTCGATGAATTAATTTATTAATGTTCTTGATTTTTTGAAGCCCATATTGACGGGCTGGTGGTTTAAGAAAGATTATAAAATATTTATAACCTTTTATAATATTGTGTTTTATTATTTATGATACAATTACTTTTTTTTAAATAAAGATTGACAGATCAGACCAACAATTAGTCTTGCAACTGCTTTAGTTTTGGTTTTTTTTTTAAATATCATCGAGAGATGTCGTGACATCACCGACAACATCGTGAGAGAACATCCACACCCTGGTTGTCCCATCGTCATAGCAGGAAGCCACCTCGATAAGTTTTTCCCTGGGTTTCTGATCCGAGACCTTTCACCTCTGACCTTAGAGGCTGTAACCTCGTCATCCCAATTGTTGTAGACTGTCCTGTTAAAGAAAGTGACTCAGTTATTGTTCGTTTTCAATCCACTGTTTTTTTACACGTCATTTTTTGAGCATTAATAGTTATTATTTATAATTATTTATTTATTTCTAGTTAAATATTTTTATTTTTAAAGGTATTTGTCTAAATTGTCATACAATTGTATTTCATCATAACATACCACTAACGAGGGACTGGATAAAATGGAAATACAGAAAAGTCAAAATAAATGTAGGCAGGCAAAATAAAGTTTTTTCTCAGGACATTTTTGGATCTTTCTTTAATTAACCTTCTTGAAATTCAGATTTAGATTAAGAAGCTTAACAAAAATATTTGGATTTATTCATGATTCACAGCTGACATTGGCTCAAATTGTGACATGCCTCATCGCACCAGCAATGAACTTGAAAAAATCATTTGCCAATTATTACTGATCGCATGTACCCCACCGGTACATGATGGTATAATAAATATATTTTAATGATAAAATTCCTTGGAAATTGTGCTACAGGACTCTCCTAACCATTCTGCCATACTTTCCATTTCTCTTTCAACGATACCGGAAAAGGTTATTAATCTATTGAAATAACAGTTGCATTATTACAAAATTATTTAGTATCATTATTTTTATCACCATTTTTAATCCCGAAATCTGAAATCCTTCCATTTTTTTTTTGTTTTAAAACCGCCCCAAGGCGTCAAAAATTAGAAGACGTCTACGACTCATAATGAACTTAAAAAATGATGCTTGATAGCGTTATTTATTCGATTCATTGACTGCTGCTCAAGGTGTTTCTGCAACCTCATACTAGTGACTGATTAAACTTTGCAACGAAAATTATTAAAATTGCATAAGCATTTGAAAAGTAAATTGGGTTGGTCTATAAATCTCAGTTTAGAACAACTTTGATATTAAATTAAAAATTTAATTTTTACTAAACTGAAACTGACATATGTTGCATTAACTAAATTATCACTTTACCACTTCTTCTTTATTTTTATGTTTTAAAATCACCCTGAGGCGTCAAAAATTCAAGGCAAAGACACTGTCCCATAAAATGGTGTTTCATAGCTTTTATTTATTCAAATCATTGACTGTTGTTCAAGGTGTTTCAGCGACCTCATGCTAATTTGTCATTGTAACGAAAATATTGAAACTTTGCTATTACATGAATTCTGTTTAATCAATTTAAAAATATGTATTTGCTGCTTCTTAATGGCCCAGTTAAATTATTTTATTTATTTTTTACTTATTTTAAAATTGGTCAAAGGGGCTTTAAGGGCCTCTAACAAGACCAACAAGCAACTCTCAAAACATTTTTGTCGTTGGAACATGCATCCCATCAGCGCAGCAAATATCTTCGGGTTGACCTTTTTTGCAAAAGTATGACTACCTATATAATTCAGCTGGTCATTTTTGTACCTGTGTGTTTGAATATTTGTTTATTAATAAATCTCTCTCTGACAAAAATGCAATACATTTTGATCGAAAAAAAAGTTAAACAAATTAATAATTATTCAAAGAATATAATTTCTTTATGTAAAACCTTTCCTGTGTTGCATTGCTTTTTTTTAATAAATACGAGTGTTGAATGTGCAGGATTTGGCATTACTGAATTAGTGGTTTATAATTTTGGAGATCCACTGGGTGTTTAAAACTTTGAAATAATTGATGACGACAACAACGATGATGATAATGATGAAGAATCGAAAGGAAAAAAACAAAGAAATCACAATCACAAAATCATAACATCCGAATAAAAGTTGTTGCTGAACTGATGCAATATGAGGTCTTATTCATGCACGAAAAAGGAAACATGGATGAATCAATAATCTGCAAAATGATGATGACGATAATGATTATGATTATAAAGATTATAACAACAGAATATATGGTGCATGAAGGTAATTGTAAGAAATACATCATCTAAACCGTATAACAAAACTGAGAATTACTTTAAAACATTTCAGGAAATAAATTTTCTGAAATTTTTGTGTCTCACAACCAATTCACAAAAATGTTTGGAAATTCCAAGAAAAACTATTTAACTTCAATCTTCAACTTTCAAAATCTCTAAAACACCTGAACTTCACACAGAGTCATTAGTCCACCATTGGACGAGCTGAGTGGAGTTTGTTGGACAATGACGTATCTCACTGGTTGTGCTCCTTTGGTAGAACAACTGACTTCAATCCAGGATCTAAAATTCAGTGCTTTAGGGTAGATTCCACACAAAGGATAGGTGTTTCTTACTGGTCTCTTTACGAGCCAAGAATCATTGGTGAGACCAATGGTCAGGTTCAGGTATCTCGCATAGTGAATAGCTTAAAAATTGAGTTTAAATAAAAATAAATGAATTGACAAATTGGTACTTTAAATAAATTTGAAAATAAAGGCTAAAGCCTTTATATATAAATATTTTTGTCATTTCTTCACTAATGATAATTAGCAAGTTATTTTGTCAATTAAAATGTTTACCGAAATTTTGGCATTATATTAATTTGTGGCATGAATTGTGAATGTTCTAATTCATCGTAGAAATTACTTTACACCTTAAAAACAAATACATTCACAGCCCATAAATTATCTCTATGAGGCATTTAAATTTCTATAATTTGACCAATTTGATCTAAATAATCTTAGTTAATCAAATGAAGAACAACATCTAAAAACCTACGATTTGAGGTAAACGTCAAAACTCGGACGAGTCTGACGCCTAATGATATTTAGCTATTTAATTCAAATATCCGTAGTTTCGATTACCTAGAAAGCCTGTGTGTTCTAATTAATTATAGAAATTACTTTATATTTAAGACACAAATAAATTAAGAACTATTTTTGGAGCATGTAAACTCTTATGGATGAATTAACAGTAACAATCCAAATTATCTCAGTTATGCAACGTATTTTAATCAAATAAATAATTAACTATAAAACCTACGATGTGCCGTAAACGTCAAAACGCGGACGCGACTGACGCCAACAGTTTGCCTCAAATCCACCATGAACCAGTTCTCTCCTTCGTTACGATCTTTAGTTTGAGCACATTGTCCTCTCCCAGAATCGGTACCAAACAAACCATCCACTGCCAGCCATGACGACGAGATGTTGCCCATAAAAACAACACTTGTTGAACTCTGACATGTTTGTCTTTTTAAGGCAAGATTTCCATTTGCTTAAATTCGAAATTTATTTTCTATTTTATTTAGTAAAACATATTCTTTAAAGTAAATTTTTATTAATCTTTTTTTCTTCTTAATAATTAAATAATATACTGCAAAACTATGTTTACTTGGCAAGACGATCCTTGATGGCATCTACAAAGAAGACATTAATGTAACAATGTCACTCTTTTCAGTTTATTTCATTTATTTATTTTCGTAAAAACCTTTCAAAAGTACCAATTTGTAAAAATCTGCTAATCAAATTAAAACTTACATAGTAGTTGTAACATTTAGGATAGGACATGATCTTGAAGGGAAGGAAGCGAAACAACTGACATGTTTTATTATTTTCCAAGTAATTGAAGCTCGTGCAGTTCATCTGAATCTTGCAAATCATTGCACAACAGCTTTTGGTTTTTACTCCTGTTTCAACGGAAGATGGAAGGTCCAAAGCACATCCTGGTTTGCCGTAACAGTCGAGTGTCATCTGAAATGTGTTTCTGGTATTACATTCTGTAATATTCATGAGACTGTAACTGAGTAAAGCTATTAATAATGTTCTGAAAATCATTTTGTAAATGGATAAACGTAAAATGGCCCAAAAATATAATTGCGCCTCAATGTTCGCAGACTATTATATCTTAGAAGGGTTGTATACACTTTCTAGTGTTTAAAAAGATAACGTTGATTTGGAGACGAAGGAAGCAAACAATGGATTTGCAACAACTTTTATTTTTGAATGACGATCTAGCCAGCTTCTATAGTTTCTATTCATGTCCTCATTCCGAATGTGGAAGCATAATGCTCAAAACTTAGGCGGTATTGATTGGAATAAATTTTCTCTCGGTGCAACATTTTTAACATGATTAATTACCATTAATTGATATTAATTTTTTTCATATATATATTGAAATAACCCGGGAGTCCGCAAATAAGTAAGTTAACTAATAAATTTATTAGAGCAAGTATTCAGTTAACGGAACTGATTAATAGAAGTTAAGTGTTGAAGAAATTGAGGTACTTAAGGATGAAAGTGGATATTTGAGCTTCCAAGTTGTCTTGATTCTCGTTATTTGCCAGGTAATTATCGAGAATGCTTTCTACAGCATTAATTGAGATTCCTTGTGCCCGAAAAAGATTATATTGTTGTAAACTTAGATTTTTGGAAATTAATTAAGTTTATATTGCTAATATAATTAAATTTGTACTTAATTATATTTGGCATCTTTTCCGGGCACGTGGGATCTATTTTTGCTACAGAAAAGCATTCTCGATAATCACCTGACAAACAACGAGAATCAAGACAACTTAGAAGCCCAAATAACCATTTGCATCCTT